>OY804599.1:26007711-26418205 GCA_963680895.1 Fragum sueziense | reverse complement strand
TTTGGCCTTAATTAATCTTAAAATTCAGTTTTGTTAAAAGTCAATTGAGGAGTGATTTGATAATCCTATTTGTTAGGATTAACACTTAACCTGATTAAATTCGTTTGATTCTATCGCTGTTTAATTTGAGGCGACACGTTCATTATTTACAAGTGTACACCCATGATTATCATACAGTTAGTTACAGTACCCGAGGCCAGTTGGACGTTTAATTAAACACTGTCCTTCTCGTATTTTTTTAACCCTTCCTATTCGACATTTTTAACCTGTCCAACTTGAAAACTGTTGCAGAGGAGGATAAAATGGGCGCTGGTAAAGATGTGATTTGTGTACAAAGTAACAAAGGAAATATTGAGACAAAAGAAGAAAAAAAACTGCTTGTCAGCATTTTCTTCTTTTATCTTAATGTCTTCGAATGTTGTTCTATTGCATGTGCCAAACCATGTCTTATTTAGGGAAAAAAGATAAACCATTTGTCTCCAATATTAAGCCTGCACACCCAAGATAACCCAACATGGAAAGTTAATTGCATTAGTACCGAAGGTCAATTGGACGTATAATTGAAGTTAAGAGATATACGTAGATAAAAGTTGTCAAATTGATTTAAGAGACACAAATAAGGATTCCCCATCTTAAACTCGTATCGGCAATGTATGTTTGCAGTTTCACCCTTTCCCAGATACCTTGTTTTGATGCCACTCCCCTAGCACAAAAGTCTGGGGAAAACAGATGACCAGCATTTTCTGCATTTGTCTCAATAATTTCTATGCTATAGTTTTTACATAAATCATATCGTATAAACCAACACCAAGTTTGCCGACTGTAATTAAGCTTTCATACATTTTTTGCTTGTAAACATTGTTCAAATACAACTTAAAAACCCATTCCAACACAGAGACTCTTTATACTCCCTACAAAATAATAGCTTTGGAAAACATTGTGGAAAATGATGAAATTGCTTGTGAAAAGCAGTTTCTCCATTTCCATTATTGTTTTTGTAACTAAAAGACCAAAAGATGTAAAAAGAAAAAAAACATCACTTTATATCGTCGGCTACAACATATTTTAATATGGATATGTCTAATTTTTTTATCGTTTGGGGATTGCTTAAATTTCATCTTCAAGTTCAGAACATAACAAATTTTCCGTCACATTCCAAAACGTCGTAACTGCAGCTTAAATAAGCTGTACAGTTACGACATTTTCGAACGTGACCAGCGAAATTCTTAGAGACAAACGACATAGCGTCGATCAAACAGAATGTTGGTCGATCTAAGGTAGTATTCACAAACCAGTCTTACTTCAAGTTTAGCCTACCTTTAAAAGCATACAACAATCCATCCAATTGGCCGAGACATACGTCTCGTCCAATCAGATGAATTGCAATGTAATTAGGATTAAGACAATCAATTTAAAAGTAGGCCTATCGGTGAAAACGGCCCACAATTCCAATTCGGGCAGAGAAATAGACTAGGCTAACAAGACTTAGTCATACATAAACAACATTTTGCTGACAAAATAATTGTCATCGTTTTCGTAATTTAGGGATGTTGGTGTTCGATTTATTACGAACAAATATTCGTACCATAACTAATGAAGCAAAACTAAAATCATAAAAATAAAAGGCAATCGAGCAAATAACGTAATATTTGCAGGTTTTAACTTCCTGCAAGATTACAATACCTAAAAAATGCAATTTTCTTCAGACAATGGCCGATGTCTAAATATTTAAGGGGCTAAATTGGACTTTCCCTAAATTTTCAGTGTAAAATAAGGAAAATTCGTTTTTTTGGCTAGCCGACCCCCCCCCCCCCCCCCCAACTCCCCCCCTCTTTGTCCCCTGTTCCTACGGGCCAGTTGAAATCTAAAAAAAAAAAACAAATACACATTTGCAACGTTGATAAAATGTGTTTTATCACTGTATGAAAAGGCATAACCAGTTCACTTTCCTCTTTTCTGTCAATAGTTTCTAAAGCTTACTTTATTGTGCTGGGTATGCTAAAACCATGCAGAGCTTGATTTGAAAGGGTAAAACCTGACTAGTCTAAGAGAGTAGAATTTTAGATTCGGGTTTCAAAATGACTTAATTATGTGCATATTTTCAGTCAAAGATATGAATGATAATCATAGATTTTACAGTTTTCTTAATGGTCTGTGTCATTTAATATCATTTTACTGCTCAGCCTAAAGTGGGGCAATAATAATCAGAGGGAAAATGAAAGGATTGTAGAATAAACTTCAGAGGATAGAATTAAAAGTTTTTTCTCTCAATATTTTCTACATTATTTATCCAACATTTCGTTTTAGATGATTATTCCTTTTGTCGCCTGTAATGGATTTGAATGAGAAGACTAAAAAGTTGCCACAGATCACGAAGAAACTATTAGAGACCAAGATGGGCTGTGCTTCTGCAGCGCATGCTCGACTGGAGAAATGTAAATCTACAAAAGCTTCATTTACTTAATAGGGGTGAATTTCATCATATAAACAAAGACATAGATTCGGACAAACGTCATGATTAAACTCTAGATCTACATAGGTATAAACCGATCTATTTTAGCACAATATCTTTCTCCTTTCTCTAGTTTTCGTTATTACGGTGGATGATCACGTGATGCAACAATTTCAGAAAATCTTCAATAATTTTGTTAATATGGGACCGATTTGAATTCGATTTGAAACAGAAAAGGTGGACAGACGTCACGCATTAGATGTACGTGTCGATTTTTTGAAAAATCAACTAATGAAAAAGGTATTGAAGATAAACCAATTTTTTGTTTATCTTCAATGACTTTTTCATCATTTGATTTTTCAAAAATTCACCATAAAAAGCTTACTCCTGCTATCTTTCCAACTTCTCTGCTTCAAACCGAATTCAAATTGGTCAAATATTGACAAAATATTGACGATTTTCTGAAATTCTGAGTCACGTGATTAACCATCGTTGTTATGCTTGTTGTAAACATAAACAATGTTAGCGAATAAACAAATGACACTCGAAGAAAAGAATCAAACTACTTACCAATAGATAATGATCAAGTAATCCAATTGGTAGGCCTACCATTAAATATTGCACTGAATGTAATCCAGTTAAATCTATTTAAATATGTTTGAAGCAATGATCACTTTTCAATACAAAAGCAACACGCGATTCAAACTGCACCGCCCATTCGACTTATAAATAGGGAACGATTTTATCAAGTTAATTGTGAAGTAATTTCGTAAAAACATTAGTATGTCCATAGGAATTGTTATAAAATCTCGTAACTACGGCTTGATTCAACAATTATTTATAACAACACCGACAGATTATCAAAACATATCAGTAAACTCAGTCTATTTATAGCGCAAAATTTATTGCTATTTACATGGGTAAATATTATGAGCTGGGATCTGTAAAAAGGAACCATATGTCATTTTTGACCACCTTGGATATAGATCAGTCTGTATCTTAGTGCGGTGTGATCATGATCAACGTTGCCAAACGAGAATAGGGAACAATTTTATCAAGTAAACAGTGACGTGATTTCGGACAAACAACCAATATTTCGTGGGTGTTGTTATAAAATATCGTGACTACGGCTTGCTTCAAGCCGTAGTTACGAGATTTTATAACAACACCGACGGGTTATCAAAACATAACGGTAAACCGAATTTATTATTTTAGCACAAAATTCATTGCCATTGCCCAAAGGCAGTTTAAAAGCTTATAAAGAGGATCCTATATTTTGGTTAGCCCATGTTAGTCCTATTGCTGATGACCTGATGCTGATGCTGTAGTAGTTATTTTTACACTTATGTTTAACAATACTCATTTTGTCTTCGTCTGCAATCGCATTAGAATTGAAGCAGGTTACAATAGCAACATTTGAATTGTGTACTAAAATACGGCTTGAATCAAGATTATTTAAAGTAAATGAAAATCCTACTCCTTTTCCAATGTTACGGCACATAAGTAATCTACCTAAGGCTAGGATTGACTTCTCGTCAGTTTAATTGCTGTATAATTTCTACACTTGCCTTTGTTTTACCACTTTAGATTAGTTTTAAGTAACTTACTAGGATTTTCATTTACTTTAACCCTTTCCAAAACAAGACCTGGTTTTGACGTCCTTAATAGAGAAGGCTTTGGAAAACATTGAAACAAAAGAAGAAACTGCTGATAACCAGCAGTTTCTCCTTTTGCCTTAATATTTGCTGTGCCATATTTTACACAATTCCTATCTTTCATAACATCCATTTTGTCATTTGTGTCAGTTTTTGAAGTGGATCACCCTAAAATTTTGTCGTTTGGGAAAGGGTTAAATACCGCTGTAAATCATGAATTGTTATTATGTAGTATTAGTTCGGTACTGGACGAGTCAACTCGGTAGAATGGGGGGGGGGGGGGGTGTCATTTTTCTCAACTATCACACGAAGAGACAATGCGAGATCAATCAATAGGACCGACTGTCTCAATATAGTTTCAAAAATACAGTCGACACTCGTTATGTCGAAGTCGGAGGGACCCTTAAAATATCTCGACATATCCAGAGTACGACTCATCCGATTTTGTTCGGCTTCGATAAAGTTGATATTTGACCGTTTTTGAAAGTAATCAAGTACGATTATTATTGAAATATTGTAGGAAAAGGAAAGAAATTGCTCGTTTCGAGCAATTTCTATCATTTTCCTACTATATTTCAATAGCTATATTGAGTTCAAAATTATATTGTTTGAGAAATTATGTCCATTGATGAGGACGGGACCAGATTTGAACTTCGACTTCAGCAAAATTCGACATATACGATGTCGACATAACGAGTGTCGACTGTAACCCCTATCAGGGACGTGTCGAAACCAGTTCTTGTTTGGGAAATGGTTAACCCATTACCAAAACGGCAAAATTTCAGACCTGTCCAAATTCAAACGACACTTTTAGGGGAATGAAATTCAAAATTGTGCAGTTTTAGGGTAGGAAACATGTGGAAAATGAAGAATTTGCTTGTCACAAGCATTTTTTTTATTTTCCAAGATGTTTTCCAAAGCTATTATCTTGTGGGGAGTGAACGAGTCACTGTGTGATAGTGCGTTTACAAAAAGAATGAATCTTTTCCCAAACGTCAAATTGTTAGACTGTTTCAGTTTTAGAATCGCTGCAGACAACAATGACTATGTGTGTTGGTAAAAATCGGATTTGTGCCCAACAAAACACAGAAAATATTAAGCGAAAGGGGAGAAATGTTTCCCAAAGCATTTTATTTTCGGTACGCAAAAACCATGATTTGTTTGGGAAAAGATTAAGATTGTCTCAAGTCAAATTTGATATGAAATCATATTGGAATTATATCCTTGATCACAATAACTTTTCATAAATTAAATACACTAACACTTTAACAACTTGTAATTTGCACATAAATTCCATATATAAATACACTTATCCACTCTTCATATTTTGCAAAAATGTTATTTAGTGTACAATGAACCTTATTTAGTTTATACAAGAAGAGGTAGCTTTAACTCTTTCCCTTATAGGCCTGTCCCACCTAACCGAATTTTTACACCGAATGCGTACCGAACTTAATTCGGTGTATTCGTTAAAGGTTCGTTCCACAAACGGTTTGTGTTCGGTATGTTTACGGTGCCATTCGGTGCTTTTCGTCGACATTACGCGGTGTTCGCAGACGCCTAAAAAAGTTTTTGAGCGTGCACAAAATTTTTCAACGAATGCAGCGAATCAAAATTTCGGAATGAGTTCGGTAATCGTTCGCAGAGGGATCGGTAGGCTTGCGTCTGGCATTCGTTACATTCGTTTTGGTGTCGGTAATAATTCGCAGACGAATTCCTGTTCGGTATGTTCGTTATGATCTCACCGAATGACTAGCGTTTGCACACCGTTGAAGGTGCGTTTATTTACCGATCTGGTCGAAAAGGTAAGACGTCGCGCACGGTATTGCGTCACTTTTCAAAAGACGCTACCCTCCGTGATTCATAACTGAATTTTGAAGGAATCGTTTTCGTTCTCTTAACTTTGTTATACATCAAAATAAGCGTAAAACCGTGATATTTGTCAATGTTATAGGGCCTACTCATTTCAAGTTCTTATTTTGTATAAATTTGATAGAAAGAATTTTTGTTCGTAACTTCGGCGAAAAATTGCGTGTAACATGTAACATAAATGTTCAAGAGCGACGGCTATTTATAAACAATTTTGCGATAAAGTAACGTCAAGCACATGGAAAAATATATTTTGTGACTGTGAAAATGCTGTAGAATGTTTTGCCGAACGGAAATAAAATTTCTACGTAGATAACTCAAGTTAGTCCTGTTTGTTTACCAAAAATCGCAATGTAACAATTAAAATTACGTCGCAGAAAAAAATGACAATTTTGTTGAATATTTTATTAATCAATGACTCAAATGCAACCAAACTTGATATAAAAATACCATTTTTCTCTATTTCTATAATATATGGAAGAAAGTCAGTTAGCATAATAAACGAAACAATTATTATATAAAATGCGTGTGGACAGAAATTGTTTCTTGTAGTTGAAAACTCTACTTTCTTACACTTTAGATTTTGAAAAATACAAGTTCTCTTATTCATACAAACATTTAATTTCAATGTCGAAATACCATTTTTTTCTTGTTGATCATATCAAAATTTCGACGCAAAATAACGAAACGTATAAAAGATATTCAATTTTTTTCGTGTGGACAGAAAATTTCTAAACGTAAACTTTTTATTTGACGTAATCTTGAAATTATCTATTTGGCGCATTTTTAAGATGAAAAAAGAACGAATTAAAGTGGCGGAATAGCTATAGAAATACAAAAGATGGAAGCAGTGGAGTATTTCTTAAAACGTGGTCATGTCTTTATAAATCAGATCAGATTATGTAGAGAGTAACCATTAAAAGCACAACACAACCATCTACTCAAAAACTTAAGTTACGCAATTGACGTTCGCTAGTTTGACGTTACATTTTAGTGCCGAAATACCGTGCGCGACGTCTAAACGAACCGCTAACGAAACACACCGATCCTGACGATGCCATTCCGAATATGACGTTATATTCGTTACTCAAACGGCAGGGGTTCGTTGATGTTTGGGAACAAATTGGGGTATATTTCGGAGAAACATCGTTGGCTGTTCGACACAGTCGCTACAAGTTCGTTACGTGTTCGGTGTATGGTCGGTACACAATCCTTGAAAACCAAAGTTCACCGAGTAAAATGACAACGAACGCCGCGAATTTCGCACTTGACATTCGGTACGAATTCGTTGCCACTATTCGGTTAGGTGGGACAGGCCTATTACAACACTCGATATGACGTCCCTGTGAAAAATATCGGTTAGGAAACATTGACTGCAAAAAAATGGTGATAAATAGGGTTTTCTCCTTTCCCTTAAAGTGTTCCGTGCTGTAAAATAGACATTTCCTCTATTTAGTAAAATGATTTCGTCGTCGGTAGAATTTTCGAAAATGACTACCCTAAATTTGTGTCGTTTGGGAAAGCGTTTATACGTCTATAACCATTACAACTCGTTTCTGGAGTGTAAATTGTTTCTTAACCCTTTCCCAAACGGCCATGCGTAATACTTCTCATGCTTTCTTCACGGCTCGGAAAAAGAAATGAGCCGGGATCTGGAAAAACGTCCCTTATAGCATTTTTCAAAATTGACTTTCAAGATCAGCCTGTTGTCAAATGCAGTCCAATATGCATCCATGCTGCTCTCTTTAAGTTACTACATGTCACGAAGAAGTTATTAGAGAACAACATGGATCCTGATCAGACTGTGCGTATGCACAGGCTGATCTGGATCTATGTTGGGCTCAAAATCCTTAAGGGACGTTTTTCCAGATCCTGGCTCAAATGTTTGGGGAAAGGATTAACCCGGTAGTTTTTATTCTTAATCTTTGCCAAAAGGACAAAATTTTACTCAATTTCAATTTGAAATCTAATCAAAACGACAAAATGGGTATTGGTTAATAATGAAATTTATACAATATGTCAAAGGAAATATTAAGGTAAAAGAAGAAAATGCATGGTTTCCAAATCGATTTCTATTAGAAAAGTCAAAACCAGGTCTTGTTTGGAAAAGGGTTAAACTATATGAAAGAAAATCATTTTTTAAAGGGACATTTCATCACCATTTCAATTTTTTGAAGTATGTCTAGATGCCAAGATTGGTTATTCTAATGGGTATAATAAATGCTATCAGTTTTTTGAAGTTATTGATGACAGGCGATAAACACATGTTTAAAGTTTTGACAGAAACGACAAATTCTATATACATGTATCTAAACTGTTGTGGATAACACTTTGTTTAATTTTAACACAAAAATATATATTTCTCGTAAACGGCGCAAAATTTTGGCTTGACATTTTCAGAATTTTCATTAGAAGATATGTTATTTCAGATGAAAAAATAAAAGTGAAATTTATGAGAAAAAAATTCTGAAATGTCACTTTAAGTATGATATGCCCACTTTACTTTTACTCTGATCTACTTAGAACTTGAATAGCGGACGATTTTATCAAGTTAACCGAGACGTTATTTCGGACAAACAAAAAGTATTTCGTCGGTGTTGTTACAAAACCTCGTAATTATGGCTTGAATCAAGCCGTAGTTACGAGATTTTGTAACAACTTCGACGGTTTATCAATTTTATAACAGTAAATCTTTTCTATTTTTAGTATAAAATTCATTGCAATTTGTTTATTATAAAATCAAAACTGTTTATTGTCCTTCTATATGTCTAAAAGGACTTCAGGAATAAGTCTTTAAGGGACAATGCTCCAGTTTATTATTTCTTTTCCTAATCATGGAATTTATCTATATTTTGTTTCTTAAAAGAACATCATATTACCAATCAAAAATTGAAAGTTAACTGTGACGCAATTTCGGACAAACAAATATATAGTATTTCATGAGTGTTGTTATAAAATCTCGTTACAAGCCGCATAGTGGGCTCACGCTATCGTGAGCGATTTACGGAAAGTCCAATATCTACCTATAGGTAAGACAAGATGATGAGATTAATGTTTGTGAAGTTGGCAGACCAACAGACTAGCAGACTGGCAGAGTGAAGTTGGCAGACCAGCGGACTAGCAGAGTAGATGTGCTTATATGGCAAAAATGCCCTAGAAAACAACAAAAGAATCATTTTGAAATAATTTTGTAACTTTCCAGCACACTAGCAGAGTAGATGAAAAATAATTTCCTTCGTCTGATGGCTTTTTGGACCGGATAAACACTTTTTAACGTGTTTTTTTTTACGGCAAATTACTCCTTAATACTCGAAAAATCATCATTTTACATCGATTTTGCAATTTTCTTAATCGGATGTCACACGTGCAAATTAGCAAATTTGAACCGTTTCTTTCGTGAAAATGCGTTTTTGAGAGGCATAAAAGCTTCCTAACGCCAAATTAATGCTTAAAACACGAAAACATGTCATCTCATTTTTGGTCTGCCAGTCTGCTGGTCTGCCAGGTCAATTTCCAGCAGACTGGCAGACCAAAATGAAAATTTTAATTTGCTTTCATCTGGTATTGCTCTGTAACCCCCCGGTCACACTGAGCCCGATTTCCAAAATATTCGTAGTGCCTCGGGAGAGCGCGTTGTCACCGATTAACTACAAATTAGAGCCGACTTTTTTCGGATTTCTCGTCGATGAACTACGGCGACGGAACAAACTGGTATTATAAGAAAATACGCCCCATCTATGGATGGACAAAACTTGGACACAATGTTGGGGACCATAAGATCTCATATGAGTTTGATTTTCAGTCTGATCTGATCTGAAAGTCGAGCATTATGTGCTCTTGAATTTGACAAAATTGCTGTTTTCGGCTATTTTCGATATTGTTTACACTCTAGAATCTACAATTATGGATCAATCTAGACAAAACTTGGACACAATATTAGGGACCATAAGATCTGGGATTAGTTTGATTTTCAGTCTGATCTGATCAGAAAGTCGAGAGTTATGTGTCCTTGAATTTGATAAGATAGCTGTTTTGGCTGTTTTCGACCTTGTTTGTATACTCTAGAATCTACAATTATTTATCAATCAAGACAAAACTTGGATACAATGTTTGGCACCATAATTTAGATCTCGGATGAGTTAGATTTTCACAACCTCATTGACCATAAGTTCTTTTTCAGTCTTAAAGTAATAAATATCAATTGAATTGAACAAAAGTGTTGCTCATATCATTTTGGTTCAGGTGAGCGATATAGGATCATCATGGTCCTCTAGCTTGTATCCATTTGGTTTTATTTTGGCTAATGTCCCTTTTAGCGTGACGGGTCACAAATATGCATTCTTTCTTGCATTGTTCTACTATATGCTTGGTTCGCGGCGGGGAATCACTAACTTTCAATAATTTTGTTAAAATGTGACCGATTTGAAAAGGTTTGATGCAGAGACTGTGGAAAAATACCAGGGATTGGTTTGATGCAGTAGATCCTTTCAAAGGCACTTAACAAAACTGTTACTGTTGACAATAATCATATAGTTCTACATTTATAAAAAAAAAAGTAGGCTACGTTTGTAAAGAGTCACACAAGAATAAAGTATTCCTGTCGAGTTTGGTCAAAGTTGCCGCAATGGTTCAGGTTGAGAATAAGAAAACTGTTGACGCAAAGACAGGCACACAGGCGCACAGACGGACGGAAGGTGAGTGACCATATTGTCGCCTTTCATCGAAAACCTCGTAACTAGATTCTACAAAGCAGCAATATCTCATCTATAGCATATATTGCTAGGATGTCCATAGACCAAGGGAAATAACCATGCAAAATAATAATGAGAGTTATGTGTTACCGCCCCTGATACCATGCATGCTTTCAGTTACTCTAGATTTGTTATATAGATCTAGTCAAAAGTACAATTAAATCGTTGAATTTCCAAATCGCATCAGTCGAATATCTACTTTAGTCGAAGTAAAAATTTGATTCCGCCTTCATCAATGGAAATAACAAGCAGTTTTTGAAGTGAATATAGGTATTAAAATAGATCTACTAGCCTAGGAAAAGAATGAAATTGCTCGTTAGAAGTTGGATCAACCTAAATTTGTGTTGTTTGGGAAAGGTTTAACTGAATTGGGTAACAGAAAAATGCTATTCTACTTGCCAATGTAGTGTATTCCCAAACAACAACAAAAATGGACTGTTCCGATTTAAATGATAACGCGTATGTTACCGGCAATAAGTAAAATCAGGCAATAAGCTATTGCCTAGTCAGTTAGTTATTGCCTAAAAATTCAAGCATTAAGTCATTCAGTTATTGCCTAAAAATTTCAAGCATTAGGTCAGTTAAGTGTTTCATCCAAAATTGAGTATATTGTTTAGGCAATAACAAACTGTACAAAACTAAGCATTCAAATTCAGGCATTAAGCTTATTGCTTGAAATACCGGAAAATTGGGTTTATTGAGTTTATTGAAAAAAAAACCCCACTTTAATCATAGGCATAATTCACCCCAAATGACGTGCATCGCTTTGGCAAAGACATAATTTAAACTTTACAACCCCTTTTAATGGTCATGTTTAGGTACTGACTAAATGTGTTCATGTGTATTTCTGTGAATTTAAGCAAAGGGCTGTGATCTAGCTACAACACAACATTTGGATACTGATAAATATTATAGCCTACATGACATTGTAGCCTATAGGCCTAAGACATTTGTATTAACCCTTTCCCAAACTACAAGATTTTTGAATTATCCAATTGGAAAGCTCCTCTAGACGACAAAGGTCATGATAAAAATTAAAGGATTTGTGTACAAGATGGCACAGAAAATATTGAGACAAAAGGAGAAAATGCTGATTATCAGCATTTTCTTCTTTTGTCTAAATGTTTTCCCAAACTTTTTCTAATAGGGACGTCAAAACCAGGCCTTGTTTTGGGAAAGGGTTAAAGGCTGTACATAGCTGGCAAAGCAAATATTGAGGCGAAAACAGAAATGAT
Source organism: Fragum sueziense (assembly GCA_963680895.1). Classification (NCBI taxonomy): domain Eukaryota; kingdom Metazoa; phylum Mollusca; class Bivalvia; order Cardiida; family Cardiidae; genus Fragum; species Fragum sueziense. Next base: position 26,406,243 of record OY804599.1, on the reverse strand, counting down.
GTCATATTACCAACATTTTCTTCTTTTGTCTCAATATTTCCCCAAACATTTTCTATTAGGTATGAAAAATTCATGTCTTGTTAATGATGGATTATCGAAAGACCTAAATAAGGACAGTTGCACTGTATTCGCAGTCTAAATGCGTCATGCTTGAACAGCTACAGATGTTGGGTGAAGATTTAGGACGCCACTGGTTTAACCAACAAACGAAAAGGCACAGTTTTTTACTTGCAGATCCACACCCTATTACCGGCTATCACTACAGCAGTTGCTAACCTTGGGCAGTATCATCTATAAATAGCGGGTGTACTGGGTAGGTCATACTTTTTCCATCTTTGCTTTTGTGTTAAAGCCTTTCTCAGCTATATTTGTAGTGCACTTGGCTGGCCATACATTTGAGCACCCACATGATAAATATTAGCCCAAAGAATCCCTAAACAACAAAATTATTCAGTGACAAAGTTGTAACTTCACAATTTTTTACGTAAAATCCAACTTTCAGTCCATATAATGAGAAAATGATAAGACGATCATTAGAATTAATATAACTATTAAAATAGTTAATCATTTTTCTTACACTGTGTAAATTTAGAGAACTGTCTGAATTGAATTAACTTCAGACTGACCGATTAAAACTAAACACTGTTGCCGATTTGGCTATCACGAACAGCATATTGAAAATTTGAATGGCAAACCCGGACATAAGTTGATGGCAACACAGAACAATATGTCTTGTTGGAAAAGCCGCATCTTTTTCAACAAGAAGCTGCCTGAAAGGAGCATAAATAATGAATTAACACCATTTCTTTATAGACTTGCCAATTTCTGAATTATAGACATAGAAATCATCTACATATGGTTGAAGCTGAGTAACACAAAATTGAAGGACGTATGCAACCATTAGTTGTAGATGATAGATTGTCGGTTAAGGTATACATCCCATCATTAAAAACACCACTTTTTAGCCGTACGAAATGCATCAAATTGCACACATTTGTACATACACTTCTTATAAGTTGATTCAACGTGCCGGATTTCCAGATTATGCTTCAAAAGGAAAATAATTTACAAATATTACTTTACTCTATATTCATATACAGCGGAGGTATTTTTGAACATTTCTGTCAAATATTTCCGTAAGTATGCATTGATTCAAAATTCTAAACCGTTCAAAATGGTTATGTTTAGAATGGAAATATAACACAGTTTAGGAATTACTGGCACTAATCAAATTCACCTCTGGCTTTTTAGTGTTAATGATGGGTTGCAAACCTTAAAAAACTACACATACTTTACAGTGAAAATTGTGGATTTTACATCATGTCATCGCTGTTTCAGGCACACAATATGACTGTAATATTTTTAATGGTGTTAAATTTCATTTAGTCAGACTTAACTTAAATAGATGGAACCCACGCAAATATATGTATATGAATCCTGCTATTTCAAAGTCGGTCAATGAATCTTCAAACATTTCGATCGAATGCTTTGCGCGGTGCAAATTTTTATTTTTCTTTGCGAAACGATTTGGTTTATTGGGGTTTTACGCCGTTTTCAACTGCCATGGTTATATCGCGTCACCTTGAGCGCCTAACCATATGGATTCCTGTTGTTTCTCATACAAGTACTAACACAATAGACTAACCGAGCCTCCAGCTGCTCGCCCACATAGGTTAACAATATCAAACCATTGGTGGGTGACATATTATTAAGCGTTTTGGCCTCATTGCGAAACGAAGAAGAGATACCGGTGATAACGGATTATCAAGCAAGAATCTGTTGATATCGATAAAACATCATGATTGTCTACATAAAGCACATGATTGCAACTAGCCTAGGTAAGTGAATACAGAAACTAGTGAAGGATCAAAGATCAGTCAGCTAGGTAAGGATCTCTATGGATAAGGCGAGAAATCTCCCTAAACGTCTGAAATGGAAAACTCAATTTTCAAAACATGAAAATTGATAAATATCTCGAGCTGTATTGTTAGATCTATACCTAAATAAAATGAAAAATGATTATTTTGTACAATCAAAACGATCCGACATGTACAGATAACTCCGTAAAAAGAGGCATTTTTTTTTTTGGAAATTGTTAAAAATGTTTATTTCTTTATTCTGTGTTATGTTTCACCTTGCATGGTGAAGTAAAGCCGAGTGGTCATTGGACAAATAGACCTCTCAATAAAAGTACCCAGCCTCCAGCTGAGCTCTCACATAGATGATTCACACCCATTGGTGAGAGACAAATTTTGTCAAATGTAAAAATAGATACTGGTCGGCCTGGGGTTCGAACTCGCGACCCCTGGATTGACAGACTCCGACGTTAACTGGACTCGGCTTAAACAGATACATGTTGCAGCAAATACTCTTTATAAAGCAAACCGCACGGAATCTCGGACAAACAAAAGAGCTTTGTCCGTATGATTCTAAAACCACACAACTGCAGCTTGAATGAAGCCGTGGTTACGAGATTTTTAACAGCTAAAACCGCTTGGACCATTCTATTTATAGAATAACATTTAACCCTATTAACCTTAAGATTCCATTTCCTATATTATCAATAGCAATGAACTCAGTGCTAAAAGTACACTAGATTTACCGTTATAAGTATTGACAAACCGTCAGTGTAGGCCTAGTTATAAAGTCTCGCAACTATGGCCACATACGAGATTTTATAACAACACATACGATGCACTATTGTTTCACCAAAATTGTGCCACGGTTAACTGGATAAAAACATTCTCCATTTATCTGATTTTAATATCAAATAAATAACAACGGCATCGCTGTATTGTCCACCCAAATTAACCCGGGACAACTTAATTTTCGTGTGCAAAGTCCGTTAGTTGAGTGCCTTAACCTTAACAAGTGGGGTCATTACATATGCAGATGTCTCGGGTTAATCTTACTGGACAATATAAATGACCATTCTGATATTTGGCTAGTATAATTACCCGGTCAAGGTCAGTAATTATCCTCCAAATAGTGTTCATAATTAAAACTCTTATTAAATTCCCCTGCAAATAATCGAGTTCATAAGCAATAATTAGATAAAGCGGAAACTCACAATTTTAAAACTTAAATTTATATTGCTATTATAGACGAATAACGCAATGGTATTTTTGAGCATAGGATCTAATGTTGAAGGTATTTTTTTTTTAAAGTTAGTCTGTGCCCGATTTTATAAACGCCGGCTAGAGTTAACCAAATGACCAAGTATCTGTTTCGGTTATTTTTCGATTATTCACATCGGAAAATTTGAACAAATCAGTGAAATATTTTTGTGCTAAACAGCGTTGATACAATCGGGCCTATGATTTGATTTAATGAGATGTAACGCCGTTTTAAACCGCTATGGCCATATTGCAGTGGCTGGAGTACCTAACCGTGGATTCCTGGGAAGTTCTTGCTTCATATATAGCTTATTCTTATCTGATGCTCTTTTATCAAACAAAAGTACCCGCATTCATGTATTGTTATAATTATCATCAGCAAATTTTAAATATTTCACACCATGATCACTTGGATAATGAAAAAGAATTGTACATAGGCAAGCAAAATAGTATCATTTATGCTGTCTGTGATTGCCTATTTCAACTACGAATCTCCTATCGGTGATCCCCCTACGTGCTGTTCGTGATTGCATAAATTTGTAGCTCACCAAACTTTGTTTGACTATAACGACATAACGGAATAGTTGATTGTCTTCACATGCAATTAGTTGGTAGATAATATACTAGAAATCCATTTTGTAATAAAATTTCTAACATTTGCTTCAGTGTTTTTCTGCTATTTGCATGGAAAGATGAATTTTATATGCAAATATGTGAAGTTTCGACTTTGTAAGTGAATTAATTTTTTGTTTGATGACTCTCTGTGCTAATATATGACATGTAGGTGCTCAAATATATGGCAAGCCAAGGGCACTACAAATTATAGCTGAGAAACGCTTTTACACAAAACAAATATGGAAAAAGTATGACCTACCCAGTTCACGCGCTATTTATAGATGATACTGCCCAAGGTTAGCAACTGCTGTAGTGATAGCCGGTAATAGGGTGTGAGATCTATGTTAAGAAAAAAATTGGACCGTTTGGACCAAGTTTTAAAACTGCTTTTGGTCGTTTTGACCAAAACCCCGGGAGTTTTGCTATTGGGCGGTTGTCACAGGCCGTTCAAAATCTAAAAAGGATTCAGACATTTTTGTCAGGGGCACTGACTGCATTAAATTGGCACATGATTTTTTTTTAAATCACGTTGATAAATAGTTTCTTAGAAATTCGAGGGGTCGGAGCGGGTCCGAGTCCCCGGGCCCCTATTGTTTTTGTGTGTGTGTGTGTGTGTGTGTGTGTTTTTTTTTTTTTTTTTTTTTTTTGTTTTTTTTGTGTGTGTGTGTGTTTGTGTAATTAGGCTACTTGCAACAACAAACCTGATTGGTCCAATTTGATCTTGTGCAATCAGATGTTTTGTTATAATTATATAAAGGCCTAGTCCAGTTTACAGAAAAACGTGGTCGTAGCCTAATCTTGGGGGGGGGGGCAAATGTTTGAGAGAATGGAAATAGGCCTATGGGTGTATCATGGGGGCCATAGGGGGGCCAGGCCCCTTTTTCAAATTATTAGGGTGGGGGGGTGGCCCCCTGGCCCCCCTCTTCCTATGCCTATTCAGACACACATGGCTGTAGCCTTTCCAATTTGAAATCGCTTCAGGACTACTGGTCTGTCACAGGCCCGTAGTCCTGAAGCAATTTCATATTGGGGGCGCTATTTAAAGCCTCAGTGTCTTCAGAATATTGGGGGGGGGCTAATTTGGATTTCCCCAAATTTTCAGTGTGAAAAAAAGGAAATTTTGGCATTTTTGGCCAACTTTGGGGGGCTTAGCCCCCTAGCCCCCCCCTGTTTCTACGGGCCTGCTGCCATATTAATTAGGCCTAGCCTATATGTGAAGGCGTTTTGGCAGGGTCCATAGATCCAGGTCTATATCTAGCATAGATAGATCTAGATATATCGTCTCTTATTTTTTCTCTCCATCTTTATTTTTTATTAAATTAGATCTAGATCTAGATCTAGATTTATTTTTATTAGAACCTAAATCTAGATCTGTCGTTTTTCCCATAGAATCAGTCGGGATGACGTCATAGCCTCACTTTCATTTTTTCATCGAGGGTACAACCTCGGTATTTATCGTTACGGGATACCAACTTTGAGGCAGATTATTTCAAAAATCCATCGTTAAAATTCATAAACAAAACTCTTTCTTTAAAGAATGTGATTTAAACTTTCTAACTACCAACGCATTTTTAATAATCAGGCGTAGTCGTCGAGATATTAATGCTGAAAGTTGGTTATACTTCAACGAAAAAGACCGAACTTTCACCTCTACCGAATGAGTGCAGGTCCGCTGACGACGTTTTTGATTGGCTGAAAGAATTGTGCCGACCGGGTCAATTGTTCTTAAAAGCATCATCCATCTACTGATTTGCTAGGAAGCTTTGACATTCAATTAAAAACGAACGATTCGTAATTTCAATAAATAACAGATTGTTCTGCCATTCATAAATACTGCCACTTCACCGACTTTCACAGTCACGTGCATTTGACCTATCGATCTTACGTCGTCCGATATTATTGGTTCTCGGCGTTGACTTGTTATTTTGATAGCGAGCCGGGATCCATTCAATATTCGTAGCGTCAACCGTAACCGTTTACATTCGTACTCTGACGCGAGGAATAAGGATGTTTTCTGCGAAATCACTGATATTTCTATGTTCTGTCGTACAAATTTGTGTGTCTGTACCGAAATTGAATCCAGTTGTACTAGGTAATTTTTAGAATAAGTATTATTTTCTTTAATTTACCGTAGTCTCCGTTTGTTTACTTGTGCTTGTCATGTTTGTTTTGATTTGACAAAACCGTTCTAGATTTTATATCCTGCTCCCGTAAAATTATTGTGGTTGATCGTATGTGCCTTTCTTTCTCATTCAACCTCCATCTTTTTCTGTGATTCCCCCAAGTTAAATATTTGTCATATTCATTACACTGTCTTTAATTTATCAAATCAAATTCTTTATCAAATTCTTTATTGGTTCTTCTTTAAAGAACATGGAAAGTTTAAAGAAAAGGCAAATCACTTGCCATTTCTATTTCTATTTCCAATTTCTTAATTAGGGGAGATTCGGGATTTCTCGGACATGTGGGTAATCTCGGACAGCCAGACGTTTCTCTTTATAAATAAAGAGTCTTGATGAAGTGTTTCCCAAAATCAGCTGTATTTATAGGTATAACACGTCATCAATCGAATGCGCCTGAAAAGATGACACCACGTGATATATAGCGTGACGTGTGGGGGAGTTTACTCATTTCTGTGACGTAGTGTCCGACTTTACCCGGCATAAAATCGTATTTAGCTATTTTAAACTCGGACACTAAAGTTTTCTCCATGTTTTCTCCGATTTTCATGCGCGAATTAGCAATATAAATGATGTCGACTGCAACAGCTTTCAAATTGGAGCAGTGGGCAAAACTTTACCCTTTGGAATGTGTTAAAACAACAGGTGCGTTCGAGATTCCCCGGTGCATGTCCGAGTTTACCTTACTCTGATAGTATACTTTATTTCGTAAAATTATATGTCTTGGCTTTATTTTAACTGTTTTAGTCAATGAAATTAGTGTAGAATTGGAATACTGTATTGTTTTCGTTGTTGATTCAGAAGCTTGTCTGTCCGAGAGAGTGAGATATCCATGGTGTCCTGACAGAGACTACGTTTTGTGTCCGAGTTATACCGAATCTCCCCTATAGAGCTTACAGATATCATAATTGGCAATAGGTCCTTTTCAAAGTGTTATGGATAATCAATATAGTATTATTGTATGGATAATATTTGTTTCACGCAGATGACATTGTGTATGTTTTTGTATTTGTAATACTGTTTGTTTTATGGTAACAATCCTTTGACTGGATTCTTAAACCAATAAAAAAAAAGAATTTTAAATTTATCTTCCTCTTCGAGACTCCTTTTTCTCCCATAGAGTTAGTTAGGCACGTCTCAGTCGTCTGTAGGAACGGAGACGGAGAAGGGGGGGGGGGGTTGGGCTAAGCCCCCCCAAAGTTGTCCAAAAATGTTGATTTTTTTTTAAATTTTACACTAATAATTTTGGGAAAATCCAAATTAGCCCCCCCCCGTGTGAAATTGCTTTCTACGGGCCTGACAGAGAAGTAGTTATCTGATAAAAACAGTTACATTTATTTATAAGTAGAAGATAACATAATTGAAATTGTGCATGTTACTGTATAGAAATACTGCGGGAAAAGGAGAAATTGTTGATTAATCATTTCTTCTTTTCTCACAATATTTTCTCAAATTATTTTATAGGCCACTGTAACAAGTTTCCTTCATTGCAGTTCCGGGTGATGGTGGAAGTCAGTTTATCGCCAAACTCAACAAAACGGAGACTGTGGACCCGTGGTGTGTGAAGAAAACTAGCTACTACTTTGACTTATGGCTGAATATAGAGGAATTGGCACCCTACATTATAGATTGTTTTGTGGATAATATGAGGTAAGGGAAATATGATAAACACTTTCTGATATACTGCAAAGTTTAAACTAGTCTAGATTAAGACAAGTAATTGTTGCGGTCTTGCAGACGACAGTTTCATCAAGTTGAATGTTTGAAATTTTTAGTATTTCTGTATAGAACATTGTGGGACATGAAGAAATTGTTTGTCCCATATTCTTCTTTTCCCTGATTATTTTTTCATGCTATGACCTTATTTTTCTTTGTTTCAATGACATTTACTTTGTGGTCTGCACCACCTTTAGAATTGGAATGGTCTTTGATTTTTTTCATTTGGGGGTTGACTTGTATTGCCATACAGTTTTGCAGAATTCAGTTAATTAATTAAACAGTTGCCATAGATCTGTATATATAAAAATTGAGAATTTTAGCTGTTTGGTCTAACTATATTTTTAATTTTACTTGAATTTTATGTGGTATTTTCTCTACAAGAACATATCTATATGTCATATGTTAATGATATTCATTAACTTTGGTAATCTAATGTTTACATGAATTAAGATTCAAAATAATGTCAACTATTTTATTATCATTCCACTTAACCCTTTCTCCAAAATACAAAATTTTTGACTTTTCCAATTTGAAAGCTGCAGCTAGCAGGCTAGCAGCTGCAGATGACAAAGTTTGTGTTGGCAAAGAAAGAGTTAATATAGAATGAAGCACAGGAAAATATTGAAACAAAAGGAGAAAATGCTGGTTATCAGCATTTTCTTCTTTTGCCTCAATATTTTCACAACCCATATCTATTAATTTAACCCTTTCCCAAACAGTAAAATTTTAGGGTCATCCTGCTTGAAAGCCGATGAAGACAGCAAAATTGGTGGCAATAAAGATAACATTTGTGATCAAGGTAGTATGGAAAATATTGAGGCAAAAGGAGAAAATGCTGATTATCAGCATTTTCTTCTTTTGTCTCAATGCTTTCCCAAGCCTTTTTTATTGGTGATATCAAAACCAGGTCTTTGTTTTGGAAAGGGTTAAGGGATATCAAAACCTGGCTCTGGTTTCTGAGCACCATGCTCAAATCGCACGAAATCCATGTGAACTTCAATCGAATACCCTTCAACGTTGGAGCGTATTCCTTTGAAGTTGAGCATGTTCTCATGAGTATGTACTGAAGTTTTTTCGAGAAACTTGGGCCAGGTCTTGTTTGTGAAAGGGTTAATGACTCAAAGGCACATTGTTGAGATGGGTAAATCAGACTATACAGGGAGGAGTGTCATTGTTATTGTTCTGTAAATCCTTTTCATAAACAAGACTCCCTTTTGATGCCAATATATCAAGAAAAGGCTTGAAAAAACATTTACACAAAAGAAGAAATCAGCATTTTCTTATTTTGCCCCTATGCTTTCTTTACTATTTGTTTACAAAGATTGATTTATTTCTCCAATTTCTTTCAAAATGGAGCAGTTGGTCTTAAATTTTATTGTTTTGGAAATTGTAAACTACTAAGCCTTTTTGAAACAATCATTTTATTTTACTTCTCCAATTTTCAAGTAGTTGCAGATGACAAATTACTGCTTATGTAGTCTAAAGTCTCAACATTATAGCTAAGAAAATCTTGAAAAATGAGAATATTTGTTTCGGAAAGCTTCAACCCTTTCCCTAACATGGCCAAGTTTTGAAGCCCCAAATAGAAGAAGCTTGAGGAAACATTGAGACAAAAGGAGAAAATGCTAGTGACCAGCATTTTTTCCCATTTACCTCAATATTGTCTTTTCTATGCTGTAGAAAATTAAAACAAACATCTTAACCTTTTACAAAACTATACCTGGTTTTGACGTCCCTAGTAGAAAAGGCTTGGGAAAATATTGAGACAAAAGGAGATATTGCTGATAATCATTATATTATAATAAAGTATTTTCTGTACTAAATTTTGCACAAATCATATCTTTATAAACAGCTATTTTGTCTTTTGCAACATATTTCAAAGTGGACAACCCTAATTTTTTTGCTGTTTGGGAAAGGGTTAATCAAACACCATTTAGTAATCTGAAGTTGTTTCTTTGTTTGGGAATGCTTTAACCCATTCCCACACAAAGACTCCTTTTGACTCCCTACAAAAAAAAATGACTTTGGAAAACATTGTGGAAAAAGAAGAAATTGCTTGTGACAAGCAATTTCTTCATTTCTTACGATATTTTCTACCCCAAAAATCATGAAATTTTTGATTTTCATCAAATTGAAAATGTTGTCTGCAGCTTCTTTCAATTTTGATAGGCTTGAAATTTTGCCGTCTTGAAAACTTTAATTTACAGGTGTGGTTTATGTAATTTACAGGTTGATATATGACAATAAAACCCACACCACCCATAACCCCCCTGGTGTAGATATCGTAATTCCAGGATTTGGTAACACGGAGACGGTAGAATGGTTGGATCATTCTCATATCTCTCTTAGTAAGTATTATAACGTATTTCTACTAGTAAAGAACACTCCCACCCCCTCATGATGACAATAAGACCCACACCACCCATAACCCGCCTGGAGTAGATATTGTTATTCCAGGATTTGGTAACACTGAGACGGTAGAATGGTTGGATCATTCTCATATCTCTCTTAGTAAGTATTATAACATATTTCTACTAGTAAAGAACACTCCCACCCCCTCATGATGACAATAAGACCCACACCACCCATAACCCGCCTGGAGTAGATATTGTTATTCCAGGATTTGGTAACACTGAGACGGTGGAATGGTTGGATCATTCTCATATCTCTCTTAGTAAGTATTATAACGTATTTCTACTAGTAAAGAACACTCCCACCCCCTCATGATGACAATAAGACCCACACCACCCATAACCCGCCTGGAGTAGATATTGTTATTCCAGGATTTGGTAACACTGAGACGGTGGAATGGTTGGATCATTCTCATATCTCTCTTAGTAAGTATTATAACATATTTCTACTAGTAAAGAACACTCCCACCCCCTCATGATGACAATAAGACCCACACCACCCATAACCCGCCTGGAGTAGATATTGTTATTCCAGGATTTGGTAACACTGAGACGGTAGAATGGTTGGATCATTCTCATATCTCTCTTAGTAAGTATTATAACATATTTCTACTAGTAAAGAACACTCCCACCCCCTCATGATGACAATAAGACCCACACCACCCATAACCCGCCTGGAGTAGATATTGTTATTCCAGGATTTGGTAACACTGAGACGGTGGAATGGTTGGATCATTCTCATATCTCTCTTAGTAAGTATATACTATGATTGTTATGAATATTAACTCAGGTTTCTAGGGGCATTGCTGGTCAAAAACGTTATGTACTAAAACAGGGTGTATCATCTACCCTCAAACCTTGGGCTTTGATAAACCCCTATATTCTACAAAATGACCCATGGTGAATGTGCACCCATGGTGATTGTGCAACCATCCTTTGGCTTTCCTAAATTCTATACAAAACGTCCCGTTTTGATGAACTCATACTAGTAGAGGAGAATTGGTAAAACATTTAAACTAAAGAAGAAAATGCTGATAATCAGCATTTTCTCATTATTTATCAATATTTTCTTTGCTTTTACATGTGTAGTGACTTCACTTTTGTCATAGATCAAAATCATCTTCATTTTCTTGGAATTTAGACAAGTGTAGAAAAATTTTCTATTTGAGAGGGGTTTATGAAAGGAAACTGAAACTGAAAGCTAAAGATATTCAACAATTATACATTGGTAGTTTATGGGAATTTCCACTTATTGTTTGAATATCAATAGGTCATAGGACGAAAAGGCTAGTTTAATTTCCTGATTTCTCAATCCTTTTCCAAACATTCTCAAGTTTTCTTGATTTGAAATGAAACAGAATTTGAAAAACTTGACTCAATAAAAGGTTTAGAAAAGAGTAAACAGAGTTTTCTTATTTATGACAAATCTTTTCAGTGCTAAATTATGTAATGTTTAGTGCAATTTACTATTATCTTACAACAGCTTGCCAAATGGACTAGTATAAAATGATTGTTACAGAAAGGGTTTAACCCTTTCCCAAACAAGACCTGGTTTTGATGTCCGTAATAGAAAAAGGCTTGGGAAAACATTGAAACAAAAGAAGAAACTGCTGATAATCAGCAGTTTCTCCTTTTGTCTCAATATTTTCTGTGCTATTTTGTACACAAGTAATACCATTATCATCATCAATTTTCGTCTGTAGCAGCTTTCAAATTGGAGTAGTCTGAATTTTTTCCGTTTGGGAAAGGGTTAAGATGAAGTTATAAGAGGAAGTCAATGTGGGATGAACACTAGCCATTATTGTAGAAAATTTCTTTTCAGACATGCAAATTTTTAAATTGTAATATATTGCAGCGGCAGATCCAGGATTTCTGTGAGGGGGGTTTGAATGTACAAATAGGGGGGTTCGTTTTCCTAATATTACACAATTGTAACTGAAATTCTGCATGAAAATGAAATAGTCTGGCTACAGAGGGGGATTCATTTGAACACCCCCCCCCCCCCCAGCCCCCTCTGGATCCGCCACTGTATTGAATCAGATTCATTCAGCCATAAGATGTGAAGGGAAAAGAACGGAAATAAAAATTAAAATCTCAAAATGATCCTTTCGATATGATAGAAAACAATGAAGGAAAGATTACATTGTGGCTTTTCAAGAAAAACCTCACAACTGCAGTTTAAAACATGCTGCAGTTACAAGTATTTTGTTGAAAATCATAGATATATAATTGTTTCAGAATGGAGAATTTGCCTCCGTTTTACTGAACTAAATGAGCTTGACAATGTAAGCAGGAACTTAACCATTTCCCAAATAGGATCCGTTTTTGATGTCCAAGAAAGGAGATGTTTTGGGAAAACATTCAGGCAAAAGAAGATGCCTCATTATTTTCTATGCTATATTGCACATAAATCAAATTTTTAGCAACATCCATATTGTGGTCTGCAGCAGTTTTCAATTTTAGGAAATACCCTAAAAGTTTGCTTTGTAGGACAGAGATAAGCAGGAACTTAATGATTATCCTCTTCAATAAGTGTCTCAATTATAACTACTATTTTCATATCCTTGTATAGATAATATTTTAACCTTTCACAAACAGAATAATTTATGTTACTGTTTCAATTGGAAAACTGTTGCAGACGAATCTACATTGAGAAGGAAAGAATTATTGTGGCAAATGGAGAAAATGCTGATGATCAGCATTTTCTTTTCATGTCCATGTTTTTACAAGCTTTTGATATTAGAATGTGCATCATTGTTAAGGAAATGGTCTAACCTTTCACAAATGACAAGCTTAGTCAGTCAAAATTCAGGTGCTGCATATGACAAACTAAATGTCTGTAACATCATAAAATTTGTCCCAGCATAGAATACATAGTTGAAAAAGAAGAAAATAAGAAGATGGGTGTGGTTTTAAAGTTTGTGCAAGTGACAAGATATTTGCTATTGAAAATTGTGTTTATTATTGCATAGAAAATATCAAAGAAAAAGAGACAGTTGACAAGAGCTATTTGTCTCACACCAACTGGTGTGAATCATCTATGTGAGAAAGCAGCTGGAAGCTTGAACTGTATATATTTGTATAGTACAGGTGAGAGAAATACCAGGAACCCACTGTTTGGTGCTGTGAGCCAGGATATACATCAAGGTACAGGCAATGTTGAAGGAAAGGGAGAAATTGCTGATCTTCAGCATTTTCCTCTTTTCCTTCGATGTTTTAGACCCTCTTTCTTCTCCAGGAATGTCAAATTCTGGTCTTGTTTGGGAAAAGGTTAAAACATTTAAGACAACTGTATTTCCAGTTTTGCTGAATCAGATTAAACTTTGTCTGATCAGGATCTGTACTGCTTTCCTAGAGTTACTAAAGGTACTGAAGAAGCTATTAAAGAACAGCATGGATCTTGATCAGACTGTATAGCACAGGCTGATCCTGATCTATTTTGTCTCTTAAGTCACTTTTGCTGCTTTTCCAGATCCTGGCTCATAATTGATGTACTTATTTGATTCTTAATTACGGTATCCTTTTCTCTTTGCAGCTACCTATTACCACAATATTGTAAAAAATATGGTTGAATGGGGTTATGTGAAAAACAAGACAATTCGGGGTGCCCCCTTCGATTTCAGAAAAGCCCCAAGTAAGTCACTCAGTTATTATCGCACATTATATGTCCATTCAATGTAATTTCATTGTAGTAAGTCTTCAGAAATTAACCCATTCCCACATAAAGGGTGCTTTTCAATGCCCTCATATAGCCTACAAGAATTAAGTTTTGGAAAACATTGTGGAAAATAAAGAAATTGCTGGCTCTTCATTCCATACAATGATTTACCCAGAGAGACCAAAACATTTCATTCATTTCAAATTGTCATCTGCAACATCTCCCTTAAGTTTAATTATTTGAGAAGGGGCAAAGTCCGATGGAATGATTCAATACACAGAAAATGTTAAGAAAAAGAAAAAAAAAGCTTTACATACAAGATATATAAAGATTTTAATGACTTGAGCATAATTTGTAATTTACAGTTCTTTTACTTTACTGAATACAACAAAAATGTGCTTACAATCAGAGCTAGAGATAAAGGGGAGGGTGAAGGCCAATCTAATTGAAATATGGATCCTATCTTTCAGTAGGATCTAACGACGACCCGTTGAGGGTCATCTTCTGTGACCTTTCTTCGGACCAATCAGATTGTACTTTGGAAAAGTTGAAAGATTTTTCGCATGGGCACGGGCATGCGCACTACCGTGCACACTACACTTCCGTTTCTAACGATAACTAGTAGCCATGGACGCCTCCAGTGTGGTGATTTCACTACAAAGACAAAGAGCAAAGTCCGTTAATTTTGAGAGCAAAGACATGGCATTTATGAAGCAGATAGTCTTCTGCATGGCAACAACAGTTCAACACGATCATCACGCCAACCCGAAACAAAGCGATGTTAGCTTATAAACGTATAACGTCAGTGGGGAGTCAAAACCTCGTAACTCCAGCTTTTTCAAGCTGTAGTTACGAGGTTATGACCCCCCATCCACGATAAACTATATATTGGCAATTTGAGTCAACGTATATCATATTACCAATTAGCTCAGTCGGAAGAGCGTCCGGCCCTAAAACCTGATGATCGACTCACTTTGGCTTCATATTTTTTCCTACTGTGTATTTTGTATTTTTCAAACTAAAAGTGTCTAGAAATCACGGATATAAAAACATAATTGGTAATTGTATTTTTATTTCGTTTTTATACGCCGCCGGAGGCGGACGTATATTGGCGTCATCTTCTCCGTCCATCCGTCCGTACGTACGTCCACTTTTCTTGTTAACGCAACTCCTCCTAAGTTTCTGGCTGGATCTTCTTGAAACTTGGTCAATGTTATCACCTCAATTGGTAGATGTGCATGAAGGAAGGATTTTATGGTTCATTGATTTTTGCCTGAGTTATGCCCCCTTAAAACTTAGTCCCTGGGGCGGCGTATATTGTGACCATGGCACTCTTGTTGCAATTTCTAGAATGATTTGGTATGGAAAAATGTAATAAAGATGATAAAAAATAGGGGGACAAAAAGATGAAGTCGGCGCGAGGTTTGATCCTCTAATCTACGGTTTTTAAGTCAGCAGCGCTACCAACTGAGCTAATTTGACTCTACTACTGCAATAGCATATCAATTATTAATATATAGGTTTAATTATGTTCAAAATTACACACCGCTCTACTTCGGGTTTCACTATGATCGCACAAAACTGCCACTTAGTAGGCCTACAGTGCCAAAAATATACCGAAACCACTTCATTAATAAATGCCATATCTTTCCTCTCAAAACTAGTTTAACGGACTTTGCTCTTTGCTCGGTGTCAAGCGCGTGTCTATCGACCGCAGCCATTTTGGTGTTGTTGTCAGGGACAACAGACCTGCGTTTGCAACGAGCATTTTGATTGGTTGGTGTAAAAATAGAAAAAATGGAAATTCCCAGGTCACAGAAGATGACCCCTAATGCGCGATCTTCAGATGTAACATTATGAAATTATTAGGGATGGTAACGAGTACTTGATTAATTGAGTACTCGATCGAACGTCCGAGTATCGATTACCAATGTTACTAATCGAGTAATCGGATAGAAAAATTAATATCATCGGAAAAATGAAAATTCGTTTCCAAACTCAAGTTTTCCCAAAATATCGATCGCTCTTTTCCAACAGAGTAACGTGCAAAGGGTAGAATAAGTAATACCTGCTTGTCCGCCGATTATCTAACCCCTCGATTATTTGCAATCAAGTGCCAACAACTATTGTTCTCGCTGTAAAACAATGTCATAAATTCTCGCACCTTCGCCGCTCTTTACTTTTATTTTGGGCGATGCATTTTCAATGGACGTCATTAACCCTTTCGCTGCCAAATATCCAATATTGGACTGTCCTCTAGATGCCGAATTAATTCGAAGAAATTTCCAAGAATCGTACCCTGTAGACAAAAACAGGCATAACTTTTGACTCATTTGATACATTTCTTTCAAATTTTCAGCACATACAGAGAGATTAGCATTCTATTATATTACATAAATTTCAAAGTTATTAATGAAGTGGCAATATTTATTCATTTTGACTTTATTCGCAAATTGTTGGAATCTTAGAACAACCGATAAAAGTGGATGAACAAACCTCAACTAGACGTTTCCGTTGAATGTATAATGTTCTGATGGAACAGATTGTTGAAATTGTCAACTAAACATAACTTCAAACTATCCGGAAGCATTTTCCAGCATTTTCATGGTCATTCATGGTGATATTTACAGCTTCTAGTCATAAATAGTAAGTGCATGTTCTAATAGCAGCCATATTGTTGTATTTTGTTTGGAAAATTCCTCATAAAAACACTTATAGTTTACCGATTTTAACACAAATTTCACTGTTTTATCTGTCAAACGGTAGTACTTTGATTACTTAAACGGTGCTAAAAGAAAAAGACTTTGTGAAAACCACTTAGCTGGAAAAAATATTCATATATTTCACCCCCTAAATTTGTCGAGAAAACTCGCCTATGGCAGCGACCCCTAGAGTCGAGTTAACTCGCCTATGGCAGCGAAAGGGTTAAGATTTACCTTTGAATTGATTGGTTAATTCAATATTCAATCAACCGATTATTAGATTATTGCTAAGATTTCATTCCATTAGTATTTGTTACCCGAAGAAGGAACATCTCATTCCCGATTATACCCAATTAAATTCCAGAAAATCTAACAATATCTCCCGCTAAGATTATAGTGACCTGTGTATACATCTCACAACATGTGTAGATATTCTGGACACATTGGAAGTACAAAAACAACTTTGCAAATCTTTTTTTTTTAAATTTATCTATGAGTTTAACGGAAATATTTCGACACTTTCTGGAGTTCTCATCACATATCTAACAGTTGTCCCTTTTTCTCAAATAAAGTAATGATCAAATATCATTTAAAGAGTCATTTTGACCGAAGATATGCTGCATAAATCGCACACGAACATGTTTGAAAACACCGATACTATATCCAAAAGACGATGTTTCTATCCGAGTACTCGAGTACTCGATCAGAAGGTGACCGAGTACTCGATTAGTAAAATTGATACTCGTTACCATCCCTAGAAATTATGTTATCTGGATTCATTCAGATTGGGGTGAAGGCATTCTAACGTTATTTCAATTCCAAACCCTATGTTGTGGGTACTCATTTGAATTGTCTCGGTGAGACAATTCCAATGAGTACCCGCAACATAGTGTTTGATAAACAATAAAAGAAAAATTGCAATTTGAAAAGCCATCACCTTCTCTTATCTGTACCTCTGCTTGCAATATTTCAGATGAAATGGGAGCCTTTTTCAAAAACTTGAAGTCACTGATAGAAGAGACCTACTACATGAACTACAACACACCAGTGGTTCTATTGGGTCACAGTATGGGTAACCCTATCAGCCTGTACTTTCTGAACCACATGACTGATGCTTGGAAAAACAAGTTTATAAAGTCCTTGATTAGTCTTGCTGGTGTGTGGGGAGGAGCTATGAAACCTGTCAGACTGATGACTTCAGGTGGGTGTCTGTCGGTACATCTGTCTGTCTGTCTATATTATATATGTCTGTCTATCTGTGTGTCTGTCTGTGCATCTGTATGTCACTGATTAGTCTTGCTGGTATGTGGGGAGGAGCTATGAAACCTGTTAGACTGATGACATCAGGTGGGTGTGCTTATCTGTTAATTTGAAAAAGTTCCACCGTATTTTGTGAGAGAGGGGTGACGATCTGATTGAACATAGAAAAATGCCTTGTGATAAAGAAAAGTCTAGATGGTGCCAAGGCTCAAATTACGGATGCCTGTGGTCCAAATTAAAAGATGTTGCTGGCAACAATTTGAAGTGGACGAATTTTAAAATATTCTGGTCTTATTGGGTAGAAAACATTGTGGGAAATGAAGAAATTGCTTGTCACAAGCAATTTCTTCATTTTCCACTATGTTTCCCAGATATTTTATCTTGTTAGGTGTCAAATTTGAAAAGGCATCACTGTTTCAGGCCTGCACTGTTTTGTAAAGGGTTAAATATAAGAAAAATAACTAAATGAATACATTGCTATTTTTATACAGGTGACAACCTTGATGTCCCCGTTGTTAGCGCCATCAAAGTCAGGAAGGAACAGAGGAGTATGCCCAGCTCAGCTTGGTTGATGCCTTCAGATGAGTTCTGGGGACCAGACGAAGTTTTAGTCGTCGCTCCGACTAGGAATTACACAGTCAAGGACTATAAAGATTTGTTCCACGATATTAGATACGAGACAGGTTATATGATGTGGGAGGATACTAACAAGTTGATCAAACCACTGAAAGCTCCGGGCGTCGAAGTCTACTGTTTACACGGCGTTAATCTCACGACCCCTGGTCAGCTTGTGTTTACAAACGATACGTGGCTGAAAAGCTCGCCCAAAACTTTACCTGATGATGGAGATGGGACAGTCAACTTGCGAAGTTTGGAGGGATGTTTGCGATTCAGAGAACAACAATCGCAGCCTGTCCATCATGAAACATTCTCTAAAGCAGAGCATATTAAAATTTTAAATGAAGTGCCAGTCATTAATAGGATTAAAGAGATCTTGGGTGTGAAATAGGCCTTTGATAGTATTCACCAATGAATATTGTTGGTGTTAATGCAAAACCTTGTTACTCCAGCTAAATTAAAGCTGGAGTTAGGTTTTGCAATAACACAGACAATATTTTTTCCTGTTTAACCCTCTCCTAGACTTGAAAAAGTTGGACAGTTGCAATTTGAAAAAATATTATATACTCTACATTTTCTTAGGCAAGAGAGATGAAATTTTTTGAAAAGTTTTGGATAGCTGGTTTTTATGCTCCCCGAAGGGAGAACATATAGTCGCCGCTTTGTCTGTCCGTCTGTCCTGTCCGTCCGTTATTCCGTCTGTCCGTCCATCCGGAGTGATTTCTCCATAACCCTTGGGCCAAATCAAATGGAACTTACCTAGTGAACTCCCTATGACATAATGCCAATGTACTTTTCCCGGTTTTTGGATTTGAGGCCTCGTCATGGGAAAAGGGGACTTAAGATAAAATGCAGTTTTTCTCTTATTTCTCCTAGTCTAATGGTCAGAATTTGATGAAATTTCATATTTGAGTAGCAAATCAGATGCCCTTGACAATAAAGTGCTCTCCATGGCATACATTTATTGTGACAATGCCTTATTCGGGGAGCATTGTCCGTCTCTGGCGGCTCTTGTCTCTATCCAAACAGCAAAAGTTTACACTGTTGCAATACAAAAGCTGCTACTGCAAAGGATAAGATTTTCATTTATGAAAGGGAAAGCACAGCAAACCATTGCTTTGCTTTGAAAAATGTTTTCAAGCATGTTTGTATTATCCTTTCCCAAACAAGCTTAAATTTCAAAGTCACTCGCAGAAATGACTTGGTAAAACATAACAGAATAAAGAAAATGCAGATAATCAGCATTTCCTCCTTTTACACAATATTTTATGGTTAAGTCAGACACACTTTCTTTTTTATAAACTTCCATTTTTTGGCTCTAGTTGCTTTCAAATTCAGATCAGTCCTGATTATAGTCATAAGGGAATGCATTACTTATTTTTGATTGAAACTTTCCAAAATTGCCATCTGAAAACCCCATACATTTTGCCATAACATTTTACTACATTTTTATGAATCATTGCTTACGCTTGTCTCAATCATTTGTAAAATTAATTTTACTTGAAATCATACAGATAATTGTGCTACTGTTGTAGTTAGAATCATTAAAATAACCAAAAAATATGAGAAAATGAACCTGTCTCACAACTGTATGATACAAGGTCTTTTTAGGTACCTGATTTAGAAATAAAGATGTACATGTATTGAAACACTTTCCCCAAAACCGAATGGTTTTGGCGTCTAATTTCCACTCTAGATCTCTAATGTAAAAGTTACAAATGTAAAGTACTTGTAAAGCTTTTTTGTCATTTGCTGTTTGCCTTTTAATTTCAAGCTGTCTAGAATCTTGTCAATATTGGTAAGGGTTAGCCCAACAAAGAATGAGCTTGATCCAATCTGCTGTAGATGACAAAATCTGTTTCAATATAGCTAGGTTTTTATACAATTCTGTGCAATATAGCACATAAATATTGAGGCAAAAGGAGAAAATGCTGGTCTTTTTACATTAGGGACATTGAAACCAGACATTCTGTAGTTTGGGAAAGTGTCTGTATAGCTGAAATGTATATAGTCCCTGGACTAGGCTCCATTTAAGTGAAACCGACTGAGATGTGGGACTGATAACAAAGAGCACCAAGAAGGTGCTAGTTGCGGAGTTAAGTCTCCAATCTGTATAACTGAATATAATAAATACTTTGGTATGTGTGAATTTCCAGAGAGCAAAATTATCTACAACCTTGAACTTTTCTGAATGTGATGTGTGAATGCATTATGATATGCCCGAAGGGTCATTTTGAGTTGTGGCCCCGGTCGCCTGTCCATCTGTCTGTCTGTCCGTCCATTAGCGATTTCTTGTGTGCGCATCTCTTCCTACAGTTTTGATCGGAATTTGATTAAACTTGCCACATTGAATCTCCACGGTGTCTAGTTGTGCACACCGCTCACGGATTTCAGATAACTCTTTTAGTTCTTTAATTATCTGCCCTTGAATTAAAAAAATGCCCATTTTCTTGTGTGTGCAACTCTATACTGACAAGCCCCTCTCGGGCGTATATGCGCCGCTCTGCAAAGCTCTTGTTTAAATTGTCGCTTGATTATTTATGGCTATCCCTATGCATTTTGCCATATTGTATGTACATGTATTTATGAATATTTTTATATTGTTCAAGAATTTGTGCTAATATTTAAGCCAACTACTCTAGGTGATACCCAGTAAGGCATGTGAATAAGTGAACATTGTTCCGATGAAACTGAAAGAAATGTTGAAAGGGATGTTGAACTTAACTGATTCCCAAACAGGGTTAGTTTAGGATGGTCCAATTCAAAAACTGCTGCACACAGCCAATTTGAAGTTAATGAAAACAGATTTTTGGGTACATTATAGCAAAGAAAATATTGAGGCAAAAGGAGAAAATGCTGGTTATCAGCATTTTCTACTTTTGCCTCAATGTTTTCTCAAGCATTTTCATTCGGGGAAGTCAAAATAAGGTCTTGTTTGGGAAAGGGTTAATTAATACAAACATTACTATATTTGTAGTTTTTCTCAGGTAGTGTATTTGGTGTTACATGTAGAAGATCTGAGCCGCGTTCTTTAGAGCGAGATTTCTTGAGATATCTTGAGATTTCTTAAAGTGTTTTAGGATAAAGTGCTCTTTTGAGCAAGATTTTTAAGACGATCACTGCATGCCGCCATTGCTCTATACTTCTTTCGGAACCCCTTGGTAAATTCTGTAGAATCTATATGGGAGAGAATTGACCGAGTTGTTCCGAATGCTCCATGATTCATAAACCACGGAGTTCCGAATGCTCCATACTTCATACAAATGACGTCATGATGACGTCATATGTATAAATATGGAGCATTCGGAACAGCTCGGTCAAAGTTTCGGTCTTAAAAACGCTTTATCCAAAACTCCTTAAGAAATCTTAAAAAATCTCGCTCTAAAGAACGCGCCTCTGGTATTTCCATATTAGAGCTCTAGAGGAGGAGCTATGATAATTACTGCATGAAATTAATGTTTGATAGCTACTGGTATATCGTCAGTGTTATTGCAAAACCTCATACCTACAGCTTCATTAAAGCTGTAGTTACCAGGTTTTGAATAACACTGCCGATGTGCTGTAATTTAGGTACTGATTACATTCATTCAAGTACAGCTATTTGTTTGCTCATTGTCCATTAAGAATCAACCTTTTCCTTTCTTGTATTGTTCATTATTCCACGCTGATTGTCAAATTCCATTAGTGCTTGGTACTACTGGTATACATTGTATGTGTGTTGTGTGCTTTCCAATATTTATCTTTGTATCTATGTAAGATGATCTGATTTATTGTATCAAATATATCGTCGCTTTAAATGCAAAACCTCATATGTCGATCATTGCGATTTTCAAAATACAATCTTGTGTGCCCAGTTTAGAAAATTCTTGCAGGTTTTGAGATAATTTTGCTGATCAGTGCTAATGACACATTATTTGTGAACAATATGTCCAAATTTCAAGTAAGACATTTCAGTTTGGGAAAAGTTATTACTCTTTTTTCCCTACCCTTTAAATTTTTTGAAAAACGAGATACGAGGTTTTGCATTTACAATGACGATATGCCATAATATTTTAGTAAAGGACTTTTGCTCATGGGATATATAACAGTGCTTGTCAGGTCTCACAGTCTTGGCTGTTTAACCCATTACCAGACAGCAAAATTCTAAACATGTCCAAATTCAAATACATTGCAGACAATTTTAGGTGATGTGAACGAAATTTGATTTTTTGGCAAAATTTTGAACATGTCCAAAAGCAAAGATATTGCAGACGACAATTTCAAGTGAAGTGAATGGAATTTGATTTTTTGAGGGTCTTTTCCGTAGAAAGCATTGTGGAAAATGAAGAAATTGCTTTTCACAAGTCTTTCCAAGTATTTTTTGAGTGCGTCACTGTGCAGTTGATCTAATGGGTTATACAACACCAAGCAATTTTTTTTAGAATTTCTAATTTACTTTTGTATTAGGTTTTCAAAATCAGTCATCTAGAATTCTTCTGAAATGTAAGACTGATATTGTTTTAACCATTTCCCGGAATAATACTTCGGAAAATGATGAGGCAAAAGAAGAAAATACTGATGACCATGATTTTCCACTTCTTTCTTGACAGTTACAGTGCTATATGTACATTGTATTGTGTACAAATCTTCTCTTTTTCAACGCTAATTGTGTTGTATGTAACATAAGTCAGGGTTCTCCGCAGAATAATTTAAAGCCGTAGTGGCAAATTATAAGTATTGGTAAACTTTGAAACACATTGAACATGCAAATAATTGTGAATAAAAACATAATGGGAAAAGAAGAAATTGCTCAATTTGAGCAATTTCTTCTTTTTCCATAATGTTTTTATACATAATTATTATACATGTATATTAATTTACAGAGATGCATAACCTTTCAGTTTTTGACATGAAATACATCTAAATGTCTCTATTTGGGGATCATTTTGAAGAAATTAACCTGTAGGGGCAATTTTGACGCTGTAGGGGCATTACACTAATTTTCATGAAGCTGTAGTGGAGATGATACAGCTTATTAGGCTGGGGAGTACACTGTAAGTGTTTGTAATTTGCCTATCTGCAATAATGTGTACTTGCAATTCAAAAAGCATTATACTATTTTGTTTACTTGTTAGGCCGATTGTTTCATTTATTTGCAAGCATGTATCATTTCTAAAACCTTTTGTTGCAAGGTCCCTGTCACCATATAATGTCACATTTTTACATTTATGTAAACAACACTATATCCAACTCTGGAATAATGTAATTTTGCATGTGATGGTTTGAATCTTGTGGGTGTCTTACACCAGCAAAATTCAAACCAATACATGCAAAATTGCATTCAAAATCAAGAACATTTTTTCACTCATTAGCTTAGGAAAATTTTGTAAACATGTGCTGTTATATTGTAATTATACCCCCCACAATGAAGTTATGGGGGGGATAATGGAATCAGGTTGTCCGTCCGTGGACATAATCTTGTGTCCTCTTCTCCTCCCACAGTTTTTGACCAATTTTTCTGAAATTTCATCAGGATGTTTCCTATCATATGAAGTTGTGCACCTGCGATTTTCATCTTGATCCAGTCATTAGTTTCAGAGTTATGCCACTTTGAACTTTTTAAGGCGGGGGGGGAAGAAGTCAAAATTTACAATTTCGTTTTCGTGTTCTAACTCGAGAACCGTTTGATCTAGGATCATGAAACTTTACACAGTTGTTGCCCATGACCCAAGGAGGTGCCCTATTGTTTGTGGGTCACCAAGGTCAAAGTCACAGTTGGACTTTGTTTAAAATCCGTTTCCATGCTTTAAGTCAAGAACTTTAGACCGATAGCACTTTTTCACTGACAAGGCCCTAGTGGGGGGTATTCGTCCACTTTGCGACAGTTCTAGTTAGACTATAGAAGAAGATTTGAAGAAATAAAATGTATTATTGTCAAAGGGAATATGAAAGCTACATATCATAAATGAGCCATGATCTGGAAAAGGTCCTCTAAGGCTTTTGAGTCAAACATTGTTCCAGATCAGCCTGTATATACATACAGGCTGATCAGGAACCATGTTGTTCTCTAATAGGTGTGTGTAAGAGAGCAGTAAGGATCTCGGTTATACTGCATTGAGACACAAGCTTATTTGGACACACATATGTCTCAAATGCTATTTGGGACTTTTTTCCCAGATCATGGATGAAATGCTATGATTGGTGCGTTGAGATTTTGGTTGACAGCTATGAATTGTCAGTTCTTCCTACAAACTTGTATTTGAAAGTTTTCATGTTATTGGGTGCTTATTAATGCTTTGATTAATAAAATGTGTTTTTGATTACTTGTGTTTGTTCTGTCAGCTTTTCTTCTTTAACCCTTTCCTAAATGACAAGCATCTGTATTGCTTATAAATCTGTATTGCTTATAAATCATGGTTATTTATGCTAATTGTTGACCTTTGTGGGCAAGCAGCTGCTGGAGGCTCAGTTTGGATGTTCTGGTTGTCAATATCCACAAATGACCACGCTGCATGCACATTTTCTTAACCCATTCCCAAACATTGACTCTTGGACGCCCAACAAAATAAAGGCTTTGGAAAACATTGTGGAAAATTAAGAAATTGCTTGTGACAAGCAATTTCTTCATTTCCCATAATGTTTTCTACCAAGAAAGACAAAAAATGTTAAATTTTGTTCAATGGAAATTGTCGTCTGCAACAACTTTGAGTTTGGGCTAGGCTAAATTTTGTTGTTTGATAATGGGTTAAGATGCGAATCTCACAAGGATCTTTACAACAAATAGTCTGTGAGCTACATCTGTATGGGCAGGTTTGTTCAACCCGTAGTTCCGCATTTTTGTTGCCCACCTATGAAAAGTAAAGAGAGTAAGTTTGACTCAATAAAGGTAAAAAAGGCCATGTTTGCTTTTTAATTCCTCTCAATGAAATTCTAACAGAGATGTATTAAAACAGCAAACTTTTCTATCACCTGCCATATATAACTGAGCAACAGATAAGAGGTGAAACCATTCTAAATTTGTTATTTCACAACCAAACACTATGTTGTGGGTATTGAGTTGACTCTTCTTGATGAGACAATTCAAATGAGTGCCCACAACATAGGGTTTGGAGAAGAACAAGTTTATTAATAGATGGGCTGAGCTCAACCATTACCAGACGGCAAAATATTTGCAGTGTCCAAGTTCAAAGTTGCAGACAACAATTTCAATATGATGAAGTTTTTAAAAATATTATGGTCTTTGGGATAGAAAAACACTGTGTAAAATGAAGAAATTGCTTGTCACAAGCAATTTCTTCATTTTCCAGTGTTTTTCAAAGCCTTATCTTGTGGGGCGTCAATGTGTGGTAATGGGTAAACTGCGTAGGAGATGATGGGCAGGGCTTCATATAAAGTTTTTATAAACCTGACCTAGGCCAGTTTATGGGATACAGTGTGGCGAAATTTAGAAATATACTGCAGTTTCATTGGTCAAAAAAGTATGTCGAAACACTAAGAAAATTGTAAGATATCCATCACAATTTCTGGTTGCGGCATATACACATGATAGCCATTATAGCTGAGCTGCCATCTTGTACATTGATTGTTATTCACTAACCTTTTAACAAGCAATTTCTTTATTTTCCACTATGTTTTCTAACCCAAAATGGAAAGATTTTTAAAATTTCATCAACTTGAAATTGTCGTCTGCAATACCATTCAAATTGGTTTCGTTTATTGGAGTTTTAGTTTTCAACTGCTACAGTCATATCGCGGCGGCTGGAGCACCTAACCATGGATTCCTGTTGCTACCAGCCCGCTATTACCACAACACCCTAGCCGAGCCTCCAGCTGCTCGCCTACAGGTTCACAATATCAAACCATTGATGGGTAACATTTTGTAAGAGAGGGGTTTTGCCGCGCCTTTAAAATAGGAGTCCAAAATATTTCTGTCTGGTAATTGGTTTACCTTTCACAAACCACAAAAATATGTGCTAGGCCGGAGTTGGTGGTAGAGCAATAATTATTGTTCTTTTTTGCAACTAGCGGAGGTCATATCTGGATTGTGGATTGCATGAGGTTTAACACTTTCCAGAACAGCAAATATTCATATTACACAGATTTAAAAGTTGCTGCAAGCAATTAAATAGATGTTGATAGATAAAGGATTTGTATACATTATAGGACAAAATATTGAGGCAATAGGAGAAAATGATGGTTACCAGAATTTTCTTCTTTCGCCAAAATATTTTCCCAAGCCTTTTCAATTAGGAACATCAAAACCACAGCCAGTTTAAAGGATTTGTGTACAAAATAGGACAAAATATTGAGGCAAAAGGAGAAAACAATGGCTACTAGCATTTTCTTCTTTTACCTAAATCTTTTACTAGGCCTGGGAAAACATTGATACAAAAGAAGAAAGTGCTGAAAACCAGCACTTTCTCCTTTTGCCTCAATCTTTTCTATGTAATAACACTCACATTTTCTACTTCTGACACAAATTATTTTGTCGTCTTCATCTCCTTTTAAATTATAGCACTCTGAAATTTTGCTGTTTGGAAAAGGGTTAACACCACTTTCAACTGCTTTGTTTCATCCATAAAGAATAGAAAGAACAAGACAAACTGATGGTATTTCGTTGTAATGGATTCACCTGATTTTAATCTCTTTAACTTTGTATAATACAAAATACAACTTCGAAGCACAAAAATGTACAAAGGTACCTAGACACATCCAGGGTGACAATGAAGAAATGCTATAATGTAGGATAATGATTACAAAATGAATTACATGCAAATGAAATATGTATCTGCTATTCTTGGTGAAAAATAAATGTAATTAACTTTCCCAAACAGAACAGTTTTGACTAGTTCAATTTTAAAGCAGTTGCAGATGACGAAATTATGGTCGCCAAGCAATAGATGTATATGGTAAACAATAAAATGTGTATGTTATTACAACAAAAATATTGAGGGAAAATAAGAAATTGCTAATCGTCAGCAATTTCTTCCTTTCTGTCAATATCTTTCAAAACTATTTCTATATACCTCAAAACCAAGCTGTGTTTGGGAAATGGTTAATAAAAAATCTATAAATGATAAAAAAAATCCCTAGACCAAAAGATAAATGTAGTATTCAGAAATGTGACATAGATAACAAAGTCCCATTTTCTAGATTTCCACTAAAATAAGGCAACTAATTGGAGTATAATTTCAGCCTAAATTCAATTGCAAAAATATCAAAAAGTGCATTATTAGAACTTCGTCAATTTTGCTTAAACACCTAATATTTGTCTACAATGACAGATTATGTCTTTTCGACACAAAAAATAAATGCAAATTGCTAGAATATTGATTCTTGGAACAAATGTATCGGAAGATATAATGTCCTTCCAAAGGGAACAAAATTTAAGTCTGGTCCAAAGTAAGCAAAAAATTCTTTGTTCAAGGCCATTTTAATCGATGGCAAATTAAATTAGCATCGGAAACTGTCTTATATACATTTTCTTAGAAACTGGTATTTTTACAAAAATTACAGATTCTACAAATTACCTGTCAAAACAGTTTAATATGGAGAATCTAATCAATCTAAAAAACATTCCAGTTCAACTTTTTCAAAAATTTATAGCAAAAAATTGAAGCAAAATTCTTTTGGGAAATGAATACAAAGGTGCAGGTGATATCCTATTTTCTTTCATTTAGTGATGAAATTAGCCTTTCCAAATGACATCATTTTGGTGTGCTCAAGTCAGACAGCTGCTGCAGATGACAAATTGAATATTGATAAGGATAGAATTTGTGTTCCATATAGAACAGAAAACAATTAGACAAAAGGAGGAAATGCTAATTTTCAGTATATTTTGTTCTTTTATTGCAATGTTTTATCAAGCTTTTTTCTACCAGGGACAACCAGGTTTTGCTTGTTAAATTTTTAATTGCTAAAAAGTATTGAAGTTCTCATTATATTCAGTTTCTTCTCTTCTTGAAATATTTTACAAAGTTTTTCTCTTGTGACATCAAAACCGAGGATTGTTTGGAAAAGGGTTAATCCTTCTTTTCTTAAAGAAGACCGAGATTGACATCTCTAAGAATGGCAAGAAATGGCTTGGAAAAATATTGAGGCAAAAGAAAATGCTGGTTTCTCCTTTTGCCTCCATATATCTCTGCTATTTCGTACATAATTTCTTTCTTGATATCTATAATTTTAGTCGTCTACAGCAGCTTCTTACTTTGGACCACACTAAAATTGTGTTGTTTAGGAAAGTATTATTTTTTCCAGATTTCATTAAGCAACTTCTTATTTGTTTATTATATACCATATTGCATGCTACAATTCTTGATTTATAAGCAAATTTTATTTATCAATAAATAAATAACCAGGTTCCCCTGTTGTAATATATAAATGTGTGATTACAAAAATACACAACCCAATCTACTTTTAATTAATCCTGACCCAAACAAGGCCTGGTTTTGACATCCCTGGTAAGATTAGTTTGGGAAAATATTGAGAGAAAGAAGAAATTGCTGCAATTTCTCCATTTCCCTCAATATTTTCCATGCTATAACAAATATATTTCAACTGATCTGGTATTGTCTGTTTTGTCATCTGCATTTTTTTCAAATCTTAAAGTTTCTAGGGAAAGCAATTAATAACATTATAACATTGCTCAATGTGTGAAGAACATATTACACTTTACACTTTTTGAATTCCAAAGCAACAACTGGTTTTGAGACTCTCGGTTTCTTAACCCCTTCCCACATAATGACGCCTTTTGACACCCACAAGATAAAGGCTCTGGAAAACATTGTGGAAAATGAAGAAATTGCTTGCAACAAGCAATTTCTTCATTTCTGACACTTTTTCTACTAAGACAGATAAAAAAAATTAAAATTTCATTCACTTGAAATTATTGTCTGCAACATCTTTGACTTTGGACGAGTCTAAAATTTTGCCATCTGGTAAAGGGTTCAAACCTTGAGGGAAGAGAATGAATGCTTGTAAGTAGGACCTTTTTCTAAAAGTTTTTTTATTCTATGTTTTTTCAGTATCATTCCAGTATAATCCATAATGCTATTGGCTAACCCTTCCTCATTTCTTAATCTGCTATGCAAGACCAAATGAGTGTTGATAAATACTTGATTTGTGTACAATTCAATACAGAAAATATTGAGGCAATAAAAGAAAATGATGATAACCAGCATTTTCTTCTTTTGTCTTCATATTTTCTGTACTATTTTGTAACCAGTCTATGCTATATTGTATACAAGTTCTTTATTCATCAACATTGATTTCCTTATCTGCAGCAGCTTTTAAGATTTTCAAAATTTTGGTGTAGTTCAACTGGAATTTCAAGTTGGACCACACCAAAACTTCGCTGTTTGGGAACCGTTTAACCCATACAGTACACACATGCATAGCACTAAGTCAATGTTCATAAAACTGTGTGTAGCTCAGCCTTACATGATATTTCAAGTCAATTTTCTCCAAATTGAAATGATCAATCAATGCCATTCAATGGATAAGCAGACTTTAACATATTCCCATATTGTGATTACTTTTTAATGCCTCATTAGATAAAGGCTTAGAAAAACATTGTGCAAATAAAGAAATTGTCAGTAACAATCAATTTCTTTATTTCCCAAAATTGTATCTATCCAGAAAGACCAAAAAAATTTCATTTACTTAAAAGTTTAGTCTGCAACACCTTTCAATTTCTTTATTTCCCAAAATTATTTCTATCCAGAAAGACAAAAATGATAGAATTTCATGATTCACTTAAAAGTTTAGTCTGCAACACCTTTGAATAAGCCCAACATTTTGCCATTTGTAAATGGGTTAAATGTTCCGGTACATTCTTCAATTTGAAAGAAAAGAAAAGTTTTTGTTGTTATCATTAATGCTTTCCCATACACAGATGTCTTTTGACATCAAAAGAAGTAGACACCTTTTCTGTGCTGTATTTATCAAATGTGTTTTGTCGCCTGCGGAACGTTTCACATTGTACAATCCTGGTTAAGTGTTAAGTCTGTATACACAGGGCAGGTATTCACATGATTGTAAACAGCGTTCACAATATTGTGTTTGGATAGTAGGGTGTTCACAATGTTGTTCGCGTTCACCATATCGCTGCTTTCCACGCTTACCACCAAAAACCTCGTAACTGCAGCTTGTTTTAAGCTGCAGTTACGAGATTTTTGTTGAAAAGCGACGACATCATGTTTTGATAGTAGGGTATTCACATTATCGATCACACGCTGTGTCACTATCACACTGAATTACTCTCTTCTTCTGAGAAGATCTGCGTCGTTCCAGCTTTCATCCATGAAAGTCCATTCTTTTTATGAGGTTCTGTCTCTAAATCACTTCGGTTTTTCTGCAATGATAAGATATATGAACTATTTTCACCATTTGCAAATGGGACAATTTTTTTAATAAATCTAGCTTTATGAGACAATGTCATAACTTTGAATGTCAATAAAAATTTAGTGACAGTAATGCTGAATTTAACGATGTTTCAGTTTAGAAGCACTTCACTATAGTTAAAACAGTCTGCGCTACTCATAACCACTGAGCCACAAAATCCTGATTCCTTCCCTAAAATAACATCTGTTTTTAATGTCTTTAATAAGTTTTTTTAAGACAAAAGGGAATTCTGATGATCAGCATTTTCTCCTTTTCCCTTTTTATTTCCTGTGTAATAATATACATGTAATCCATTATCATCAAAAAGCAATCTGTAATCTGCATTCACTTACAATTTGGACAAATCTGAATTTCTCTTTTTAGTACATGCTTAGCCCTTTCCAAAACAAGGCCTGATTGTCATGTCCCAGAACAAGACAGCTTTGAAAACCACTGCGAGAAAAGAAGAAAATACTGATTACAAGCATTTCTACTTTTCGTCCAGTGCTTTTCATGTTTGAAACAAGTATTTCTCATTTTTTATATCATCAATTTCATGGTATGCCTTGGAATTTGGACCACTATAAAGTTTTGCCATTTGGAAAAGATTAATTATTTGACTAGTGCAATAAGGCATGTGTATAATAATACAAGTGCTATGGAGAGATGTGCAGATATATGATGTATAGAGTAGTTCTCGCTTTTATTATGTCGATAATTTAACTCATTACCAGACAGCAAAAATTTGGACTGGTCTAAATTCAAAAGTTCTAGATGACAATTTAAAACAAATGAAGTTCTACATTTTTTGTCTTTCTGGGTAGAAAACATCCTAGGATATGAAGAAACTGCTTATGATAAGCAATTTCATAATTTTTCTGCAAGGCTTTTTGAAGACTTTAGTTTGTGGATATCAAAAAGCCTCATATTTTCAACCCAAAAAGACCAATCAATATAGAATTTCATTCTTGAAATTGACATCTCTGACATCATTGAATTTGGAAAAGTCTACAATTTTGACATCTGATAATGGGCTAATTTTTACAGCTAAAATTAAGTACCAGCGAGGACCACCCTATATAGTGTGAGTGTACATAAATAGCTGATCCGGGCCTGATCAACAGGTGATTACTCAAACAGACTAAGTTACCTGAAGTTTATACCTTTCTTGTTAGTATATCACTTTTTGCTTCTTCATGTATACTTGGATCCCATGGTGAAAACCTGTAATGAAAGCAATATAAAACATTAACCCATTCCCACATGTGTAACTTTTTGATGCCACTCAAGAAAAAAGCTTGGAAAAACATTGTGGAAAATGAAACAAATACTTGTAACAAGCATTTTTTTCATTTTCCACTATGTTTCCTAACTGCAAAAGGATTGTTAGTATTATCATTTTTAGCTTCGTCTAAGATCCCACGGAGAAAACCTGTTAAGGAGGCATTATAAATATGATCCCCTAGGGCTAAAAGGGACCTAGTAGGAAGTCTTATGAAACAAAATGTTGAGAAACGGGTCAATCTCAGCAGAGGTCAACCAGATTGTGTATTTGGAGAATAAACAGTAGGGTAATTCGCCCATGAGTCGAACGGGTTAACTTTTCGTCACCCGACTCGCTCACAACTTGAAAAAGGTACCAGGTGTAGAATAGCTTGGATGCCTCGGATGTTACCCTAATGTTATTTAGACGTGTTTTTGGTTGGTTACCGGCCACATAGGACGCTACATATGCAAAAAAGATCAAATACCGTTTTTCGCCCATGACACGAACACCCTCGCCCTTGAGTCGAACGTCGGTTTTTGCTGTGTGGAAAAGGGTTAATGAAGGATGTGTGTTATATCAGTGAAGGCCTACTGAAAAGGCCTACTTTTATAGCACAGAGTACATCTACATTCCGAATAATCCATGGCTTTGACCAAAACATCGAAGAAAATGAATATAATATAGATCTACAATCATTTCGTCTTTCCTCTCATACATCTGTCGTGTACGGTAAAAATTCTAATAAAAACAATTATTTTGTCGTCTGCAGATCAATTATCTTCCAATTTAGATACATTTTGTAATTGTACAGTTTTATTATACAGGAATCGTGGCTTACAAGTCTAAATTTCTCCATAACCCTTAAGCTAAACACCGTTCGTTTCAAGGGCTAATCGTGTTTGGTTTAAGGGCAAATCATTCAGCTGACTTTGATTACGTCACATGTGTAAACTATCAAATGAAAATGTGTAAATTAAAAATAATATAAGCATAGATAAGCTGATCTAAACAAAAACACACCCATTTTGTCTAAAATGATTCGTTTGCCCCCCCCCATAACATTCCTTTTTTGACCTTTGTTATTTTAAAAATACGAAGAAGTTTGTTCGCCGAACATGACTTTTCTGTCATTGAGGTAAGCAGCTCGAAGAAGATATGGAAGAAATTACCGGAAAAGACCACATGTATCTTATATGACGAAATATCGAGAAATCTAAAAATAACAGCGTTATACGGTAACAACGCTTATGATCGGTGGAAATATTGTCTTGAAATTGTTCGACTCAAGGGCGAATTCGACTCAAGGGCGAGTTACCCTAAGTAAGATTGGGAAAATTATTCTGGACTGAGTAATTTATATTAGTGAAAAGTATCTACCAAAGTCTGCACAGACTGTGCACACTGACTTGCGTCAATAATTTTCACACTTCTCAGAAGGCCCCTTTAAGTGTGACTGGTCATAAATCATTAGTTTGAGTTTATTGCGGTTATACACAGCTTTCGAATGCCAGGGTCATATTGCGGCGGCTGGAGCACCCACCCATGGATTTCTGTTGTTTCCCAAATCAGTACTACCACAACACCCTTACTGAGCCTCCAGCTGCTCGCCCACTTAGGATAACAATTTCAAACCCATTGGTGGGAGACAATTTTGTCAGAAAGGGTATTAGCCGCGGCCGGGTACATAAATCATTAACCTCTATACTTTAATGAGATACACACACATACTATTCTCTTATACTTTTCCCACCTTTTTTTGAGTGAAGACATTCTAAATTTTTTCATTTCAAATCTAAACCCTATCTTGTGTGTACTCATTTGACTCGTCTCAATGAGACAATTCCAATGAGTATCCACAACATGGGGTTTGACAAACAATAAATGAAATAATGCATTTTGTAGCTCTGGTAAATAAACAAAGATCATAGTATAGAAATACCAACCTTATCATATGTGCATCATTACATTCATCTGGGTTATATAACACATCTTTACTTGAGCGAATGTTTTCTAACACCTTTACTTTATACTGCTCTATATTTTGTTCATATCTGAAACAAGAAATAATCACATTTATGATATGTTCTCTAATAATTAGTCACATGAAAATTAAAATAATATGTATGAATTCAACATTTAAACCTTTTTTGAAAAGGAAAATATTCCAATATAAAAGCTGTTGCATACAACAAAATTAGAACTACTAGGAGCATTGATTGAATGCGGTTTAACATCATTTTAACCCTTTCCCAAACGACAATTTTTAAGGCGGTCCAATTTGAAAGCTGCTGCAGACGACAAAGTAAATGATCACAAAAGGCCAAAATGTTTATGTTAAAGCCAAGAAAATATTGAGACAAAAGGAGAAACTGCTGATTATCAGCAGTTTCTTCTTTTGTTTCAATGTTTTCCCAAGCCAATTCTATTAGGGACGTCAAAACCAGGTCTTGTTTCTGAAAAGGTTTACCAGTATTTTAGTCATGTGGCAGCTGTAGCACCTTGGCATAAATCACTTTTGTTTCTCTCACCAGTAAATCTCCTTTTAAATATTCTTTACGAGCCTACAGCTGCTTGTCATAGGTTAAGGATTATTCATCCATTGTTGGGAAACAATTTACTGAGGAATCTCTTAGAGACCAAAATGGATCTTGATCAGCCTGTGCATATGCACAGGCTGATCTGGATCCATGGTGGTCTCAAATGCCATTTAGGAACCTTTTTCCAAATCCTGGCTCAAATATTTCTTCACTATAAAGTAATAATAATTCCACTTACAAATCTGCTGCCTCTTGGTTTAAAGGACACTTGGTATCAATTTTGAAGAATATTCTACGAACATACATTAGCACTTGCCACAGGAAATTGACATTTCGTCTGAAATGGATACAAGAAAAAAATTAACATAAACACAAACAGCAAAATTTTAGAGTAGCACAATTTGTTATCAATGATATATGACAATTTGATTTATAAACACCTCTTTCAACTACTATGGTCATATTGCAACAGCATGAGCGCCTAAGCAAGAATTCCTGTTGTTTCTCATACCAGTACTACCAAAACATCCCTACCAAACCTCTAGCTGCTCGCAGAGGATGAGACAATGATTTCACAAAAACAACAAACTTAAACCTTTCTCAAACAACAAACAGTTGTCACAAGCAATATCTTCATTTTCCACAATGTTTTTCAAGGCCTTTGTCTTGTACGGCATCAAAAGGCATCACTGTGTGGTAATGGAAAATTCATTAATTTCATTACCTCCATTTCTTAAAATCTCTTTTCACATCTAACTCCCCAGTCTTGGGATCTACACATGGATGGAACACAGGGTGCTCAAAAAACACTCTCTGAAAATAAATATACAACATATGACAAGAGCACAATTCAACTTTCAATGACTTGTTGGTGGTGACAAGAAAGCCATCAGCGATAATCCTTGATTAATTTCCTTTACCCTCAACACTTTCTGAGCCATTTTGTACAGAAATGTTTAAGGCAAGAGCCGCATTCTTTAGAGCGAGTTTTTTAAGATTTCTTGAGATGTTTTGGATAATGCGTTTTTAAGACCGAGACATTGACCGAGCTGTTCCGAATGCTCCATATTTATACAAATGACGTCATCATGACGTCATTTGTATAAAGTATGGATCATTCGTAACACCGCGGTTTATGAATTATGGGGCGTTCCGAACATCTCGGTTAAGTCTCTTTTATATTGTTTCTACAGAGTTGACCGAGGGATTCTGCATGAAATATAGAGTAATGGCGCTTGCCATCGAGGGTCTTAAAAATCTTGCTCTAAAGAGCGCTTTATCCTAAAATATCTTAAGAAATGTCAAGATATCTCAAGAAATCTTGCTCTAAAGAACGCACCTCTGGTCTCATAGGATTCAGTGTCCATATCACATCCACATCACATACAAAATTATACTGTACAGATCCCCCATTTTAGATGTGCACTGACCATGATGTGGATATGGAATGGTGTATGTGACCAGGCCTTTACCACAATATCAAGATCCACTCTGTTTTCTACATCAGTTTTCTAATTGGAGCAATCTGCATTCTTAACATTTAGAAATAACCCTTTCCGAAACAAGACCTGGTTTTGACGTCCGTAGGAGAAAAGGCTTTGGAAAAAATTGAGACAAAAGAAGAAAATGCTGGAAATCAGCATTTTCTCCTTTTGCCTCAATATTTTCTAAGTTATATTGTACCAGGGTTTCCATTAGGACAAGAATCCCAAGAGTCATTGACCCTTGAGGCCAAAATCCCAAGAGTCAAAATGAAGCGCGAGAAAAATCAAACCGTAATCGATTGATAAAGGGGTGGGGTGGGGCAATGTTAAGATATGTTCTTTACTCTTTAGAGTTCATAGTAACATTCTCCCAAACTTAACAAGGTTAAACTGCTTTTGAAAATATTGGGGAAAAGGAAAAAATGCTGATTTATATGAAAATGTAAGGAAATGTTTCAATAAGACCAAAGTGCTTATTTTAAGAGTAAATGTAACACCTTTAGAGTGCTACTATACAGATGAGAAGGGATATTGACTTTTCAAAAAGCATTGTTGTTATCTAACCCTATGTTGAAGGTACTCATTGGAATCGACTAATTGATACTATTCAAATGAGTTACCACAAGATGGGGTTTGGATTTGAAATTAAAGGTTGGGAATGCATTTGCCCCCATTTTACACCCCCCCCCCCCATTATTAAAAAAATTAGTACAAGATTGAAATCTTGTGTAAACTGGTAGAAATCAAATTCTTGATATTGAAAAGCTGATATTTTTCATTTATGCCAAGGAAATTTCGTAGAAAAATATTTATCTTTGATTAAGTGCACCTTTAAATTTTCCTTTGATAATGCCCTGTCTAAACCACGAAAACCCATGACAATTACGATATCTGATCATTTTCCCTTTTCCTCAAGAACTTAAACCAGCTAGATCAATTATATTTCGAATAAGTAAGAAAACTTAACATTAATTGCTACAGGTACGAGGGATTTTGTTTGATATTCAATGATAATGTAATCAGAATTTCATGGCGTCGCCGAGAGCAACCTGTTGATTGATGACAAACTTCTTCATAGTTCTTGGTATTTTTAGAAGTAGATTGTGTATTTTATTGCCACACAGCTACTTCGAATCAAATTAAAGACTGTGACAAATTAATTAATGGATTTACGACTGATAATCCGCATGCATCACTGATGTCAAATTAACACTTTACACACGACTGGCAAATCAGCGAAAGATTGCGTAACACAGATTATCGATTTTTTACTGCTCTGAACTAAAGGTGTGACCTGGATAATGGGTCAATTAGTAGATATCCCTTGATCTTGAATGGTGGGTGACGCATAGGTGGTAAAAATCAAGAGTCAGAATGATGCATCAGTTGAAATTTCTGAGAGTCAAATTGAGGTCATTTGCATTTTTCATGCGTCAAAACCCGAGCTCCCGGGTCAAACGGAAACCCTGATTGTACTCAAATTTAAAATTTTTAAGATAAATTTTGTCTTCTTCATAAGCTTTTGAATTTGATCAGCCTGAAATTTCTTTGTTTGGGAAAGAGATAATTGATAGAGATATAAATGCAACTTACATAAATGCAAGTACACTTACCAAACAATGACAATTATCAGGAAAGTTGATGTTGAATCTGAAATCCTATCGTTATTTCACCCATTTTGTTGTCTGCAGCATCAATAAAGTTGGAGAGGTCCAAATTTCTACCTTTATGAATGTATATATACGAAAATGAACTTACCGGACAATCACAATTTGGATAGTTCTCAGGAATGTTGAGGTTGAATCTGAACACAGCTTCTTGGTAGAGGCCTTGACGGACAAAAATGATGCCATTCCAAACTGAAACAATAGTCAATATTTAATAATCTATTAACCCATTACCAAACCACAAAATGTTAAGCTTGTCCAAATTGAAATAAGTCGCAGACAACATTTTCAATGCGATGAAATTTTGATTGGATTGAATGGATTTTTACGTCCCACTCAACTACTAAGGTCATATGGAGACAGGACATCTGTCTCATCCGAAAGACTGAAAGAAATTTGGAACTTTACTACTTTAAGGGTAGAAAACATTGTGGAAAACAAGAGCTTCGCAGAGCGGTGCATATACGCCCGAGAGGGGCTTGTCAGTAAAATGGGCATTTTTTTCATTCAAGGGCAGATAATTGGAGAACGAAAAGAGTTATCTGAATTCCGTAAGCAGTGTACACAACTAGACACCATGGAGATTCATTGTGGCAAGTTTGATCAAATTCCGATCAAAACTGTAGGAGGAGTTGCGCACACAAGAAATTGCTAACGGACGGACAGACGGACAGACGGAGACGGACAGACGGACGACCGGGGCCATAACATAATACGACCCTTCGGGCGTATAATAAAGAAATTGCTTGTCACAGGCAATTTCTTGATTTTCCACAATGTTTTCCAAAGCCTTTAATTTGTTAGGCATCCAAAAGCGTCAACACCTGCCAGATTTCAACAATCTCACATGTATGTGGCAATGGGTTAAAAAAGAATTGTAAAATTGTTATGAATCAAATTAAAGTAACATTATTGTTGTTACACAAGAAATATTTGTACGACCATTGATAATACAGGCCCCTGGTTCTAATGTCTTAATCATTGGAAGAGTGGGAAAACATTGGGGCCAAAAACAAAATGCTGATAACCAGCATTTTATCCTTATATGCACAATTCCAAGTTTAATCAACCACCATTGAATTTTGTTGTCTTCAGTAGCAGAAAGAATTAACCCTTTCCCAAACAAGACCGGGTTTTGACGTCCCTAAGTGAATAGGCTTGGGAAAACATTGAAACAAAAGAAGAAACTGCTGATAACCAGCAGTTTCTCCTTTTGTCTCAATATTTTCTGTGCCATATTTGACACAAATCATGTCCTTAATAACATCCATTTTGCCTTTTGTGACAGTTTTTGAAGCGGATCACACTAAAATTTTTGTCATTTGGGAAAGGGTTAAGACTAAATACTTACTTAACGGTGAGAGTGCTGATGGTAGTACATAGACACCAGGTAGTTTCTGTTTGTGGAGGTTGTTACTGAAAAACAAACATGTATACATGTGAGCTGCGACCTGGAAAAGCCGCATTATTCCATTACTACACATTGACACAGACACTTTTTCATGCCCCTCAGGATAAATGCTGTGGAAACCATTGTGGAGAATGAAGAAATTGCTTGTCAAAAGCAATTTCTCCATTTCTCACAATGTGTTTTCTACCCCTAAAAATAGACAAATGTAAAATTTGATTCACTAGAAATTGTCTTCTCCAACATCTTTGAATTCGGAACAGCCCCAAATTTTACTGTTTGGTAATAGATATAAGACTTTTGAGATCATGATAAGTTCTGACCAGTTTGTTCAGTCTTATTGGCTGCCAAAAGTTTTGAAGAAACTGCATAAACACAATGCAACATGGTTTACAATTGACAACAGCTTGACGGATAGTGGAGCTAAAATCTGCATAGATGCATGGCAATCTCGATAGCCAAAAGTCACTCTTTGGATAGACAGGATTTGAATTCAGGATACTTTTTTTTAAAGTTTTGGAGCTCTCTAGAATCTCTGATGTAAATGGATGTAATTGTTAGACAAAAATATGATTGTGATATGGGTAACCATATTCATTTCAATTTCCACACCGACTTCCAATAATGATGATGTCTTTTCATGTGCCTAATAGAAAGAGCTTAGGAAAACATTGAGCAAAAGATGTAAATTCTGATACCGAACATCGTCTCCAAGATAATACACCCCTTAGGAGATTCATGCAATGTCAGAACTTTTTTAGCGACATCCTTTGACATTCTTTACCTATCCGAACCAATTCGGGCGAGGTCGCAAACATTTGGCTGTGGAACATTCCCCCTGTTGAATGATTACGACATCACCTGAATTTAGTTGTCATGGACCAGCTCATTCAATTTATTAGGGTCTACAAGACAACTTACTATTCAGTCATCAGGATATATTCCAGACGGAATTGGCCCTGTCCTCCGGTCATGGCTATATTCCGACCACTGTGTTCACCTGTGGGCGTGTCAAACTGGGCCTCCTGGTCAGGGATGGGTGGTAACAGACGTCCCCGTCGCGAGTCTGGGCGGGGTGTTGGTGTGTCTCTACTCTCACTGTGGCCACTGTCTTCAGGCGTGTAGGACTTGAGCGGGGAGGTTTGAGTCTCCTTGGTGGCGAGTTCTGCTACAATGTGCTGCGTTGGTAATCCTTGGCTCTGAAAATAGCAATAACGAAGTTGTTGCTTAAACCTTGCCCAAATGACAAAATTTTAAATTGTCAAATTTGAAAGCAGCAGCAGATGGAAAAATATTGAGGCAAAAGGAGAAAATGCTGGTTACCAGCATTTTCTTCATTTGCTTCTATCAAAGGCTTTCGCAGGACATCAAAACCAGGTCTTGTTTGGGTTAAATCAAATTCAGATTATCCTAATATTGAAAAGGAGCTTTTCACTGTTAAAGAAAGATATTTTTCCTCATCACAATAAAATCCTTTCACATACAACTTTTAACCAGTTACCAGACGGCAAAGTTTCAGACTGCTCCAAATTTAAAGTGTTGCAGATGTGACGGTTAAAGGGAGGTAATCTGGCAGGTAATATGCTAATGAGATTGCCTGGCCAGGGAAAAACGTGAAAAAGTTGGTATACATATAGAACTATCAGCCCATTTAGGGTTGAGGATCCTTTTCTCTGAATGGACTGGTTGTTGTCTGTATGTAGCCATGCTTCTCGGCACGTTACACAGACTACAATTTCAAATGCACAGAATTTCACAAGTTTGGTTCTTTCTTGGTAGAAAACCTGTGGGAAATGAAAAAATTGCTTGTCACAAGCAATTTCTTCATTTTCCACAAGGTTTTCCAAAGCCTTAATCTTGTAGGGTGTCAAAAAGCGTCTCTGTGTGGTAATGGGTTAAAGAGAACTGATTTTGACATCCCTTGAAAAGACTTCAGAAAACATTAAACAAAAGCAGATATGTTGATAAATTGCATTGTCTGCTTTATTCTCAATATTTACATTTTTTACATGTTTTTATCATAACTTTTCAACAGTTGAGTGCAATAACTATGCATTATGGATCAGCTACATAACTTTCTTCATGTTCATACAATAATTTGAAAATCCATACAATTTGTTTTCGAAACAATGATTTCCAATAATATCCTAGACAAACCATGTTCTGTTGATATAAAAAATTTGCAGGAACTAACTCTCTATTAAATCAAGCTCTTAACCCTTTCCCAAACGACAAAACTTTGGACTGTTCCAATTTGAAGGGTGTTGCAGACAACAATTTCAAGTTGGTGAAATTTTAAAAATATTTCCATTTTGGGTTAGAAAACATTTTGGAAAATGAAGAAATTGCTTGTGACAAGCAATTTCTTCATTTTCTACAATGATTTCCAAGTCTTTTCATGTGAGGGAGTCAAAAGGCGTCACTGTGCAGTAATGGGTTAATCTAATGCTAACCAAACAATATTTTGTTTAATAACCAAGACATAACTATATCACATCAATTATAATTAAAGAGAACATTGCAATTCAACCCTTAAATTTTCCTCATGAGACAATAATTGCTTTTGGCATCCCTTATCGAAAGAATTTGGGAAAACATTAACAGAAAAGACTATCAGCAAATTCTCCTTTCCTCCCATTAAATAACATACACATGTTCTATATCTGATTTTGACATCCCTTGAAAAGACTTCAGAAAACATTAAACAAAAGCAGATATGTTGATAAATTGCATTGTCTGCTTTATTCTCAATATTTACATTTTTTACATGTTTTTATCATAACTTTTCAACAGTTGAGTGCAATAACTATGCATTATGGATCAGCTACATAACTTTCTTCATGTTCATACAATAATTTGAAAATCCATACAATTTGTTTTCGAAACAATGATTTCCAATAATATCCTAGACAAACCATGTTCTGTTGATATAACAAATTTGCAGGAACTAACTCTCTATTAAATCAAGCTCTTAATCTAATGCTAACCAAACAATATTTTGTTTAATAACCAAGACATAACTATATCACATCAATTATAATTAAAGAGAACATTGCAATTCAACCCTTAAATTTTCCTCATGAGACAATAATTGCTTTTGGCATCCCTTATCGAAAGAATTTGGGAAAACATTAACAGAAAAGACTATCAGCAAATTCTCCTTTCCTCCCATTAAATAACATACACATGTTCTATATCTGATATAAATCAATTTTCATCTGCAGCTCATTTCAAATTAGACTGGATTACAAGTTTGTTGAAAGAATTAAGAGAATATCTCTTGTAAATGCTTATGATAATATTGGGTCACTTAAAAAAGAAAGATTCAACATTATTTACCTACTAAACCTTTTAATCTAGATCAATTTAATTCTGAAATGCCCTGTTATTAAGTGAGCAATAAGGCATACCAATGGGTAATTAACCAGCCAAGTTTTCGACCTGTCCAAATTCAAAGATGTTGCAGACAGCAATTTAAAGTGAATGAGATTTTACTTTTTTGTATGTTCGGTTTTAAAAAAAACTTATAGTAAATGAAGAAATTACTACTCACAAGCAATTTCTTCATTTACCACAATGTCTTCCAAAACCTTCATCTTGCTTATAGGCATCACAATGCATCATTGTGTGGGACATCATTGTGTGGGACATCATTGTGTGGGACATCATTGTGTGGGAATGAGTTTTAATAATAAATTAATGTGTTCTTAATTACTTAGATATTTGGTGTGTACATGGTACTCACCATGGAAGACAAAGTAAAATTCTTCAGAGGAAATTCAGAGTTTTCTGCATCCATTTTCGTATTAGACCACATAATATTCATGACAACTTTATCTTGCATCCCATGCACTCGCCATGACAAATTTCCATTATTGCGTAACTGTTGATTTAAAATGTCGATCATAGTTTTAGGTAGACTTTCCATCTCAGTTGGGTCCTCTATGAGGAGGTATACATTCATATTGATGTCTTGTGGTATTGGTAAAAACCATATTCAATGATTCTTATTCAAATTTCGAAGTCAACTTGTACACTTAAAATTTGTAAATGTTCAAGACACTCAATTTTTCATAATATCCGCATGATTCCAAAATATGAATATAAAACACAAAACATAAACAACTCCAGAAGTTCCAGAAAATCCATAAATTTAGAAAATATTGTTTAGATCTCTGTCTTAGTATACCTGTAAGTTACTTAACCCTTTCCCAAACAAGACCTGGTTTTGACGCCCCTATTAGAAAAGGCTGGGGAAAACATTGAAACAAAAGAAGAAACTGCTGATAACCAGCAGTTTCTCCTTTTGTCTCAATATTTTCTTTGCCATATTTTACACAAATTCTATCTTATATACCTTCCATTTTGTCATTTGTGTCAGTTTTTAAGTGGGTCACCCTAAAAATTTGTTAATTGGGAAAAGGTTAATTCCTTGTTTAAAGCTTTGAGCAAAAACAAGAGGACCATGATGGTCCTATATCGCTCACCTGAACCAAAATGGTATGAGCAACACTTTTGTTCAATTCAATAAATATTTATGACTTTAAGACTGAAAACAAACTTATGGTTAATAATGTTGTGAAAATCTGACTCATCCACAATCTTATGGTGCCCAACATTGTGTCCAAGATTTGTCTTGTTTGATAAATAATTGTAGATTCTGGAGTATAAACAAGGTCGAAAACAGCCGAAAACAACAATTTTGTCAAATTAAAGGGCACATAACTCTCGACTTTTTGATTGGATCAGACTGAAAAACAAACTCATCCCAGATCTTATGATCCCCAACATTGTGTCCAAGTTTTGTCTTGATTGATCCATAACAAGAGCCGTCATAGACGGATTATGCTCCCCGAATAAGTGTTTGTCACAAAATAAAAATCATCATACATTAAGCCCCCTTTTCCCATGACAGATTTTTTGTACACACATTATTTATACAATATGGTCTAGAACATCTCATTCATCACAAAAGTACAAAATTTCATTAAATTCTACCCATTGGATGAAGAGAAATTGGTGAAAATCTAATTTATACATTAAGGCCCCTTTTTCCATGACACAGTCTCAAATCAACAAACGGAGGAAAAGATTCCTAGGAATTATCCCTGGAAGTTCACATGTGAAGTTTCGTTGAATTTGGTCCAAGGGTTGCTGAGATATGGCTGTGGGCGGACGGACGGACAAAATATCATACATTAAGCCCCCTTTTCCCATGACAGATTTTTTGTACACACATTATTTATAGAATATGGTCTAGAACATCTCATTTACCACAAAAGTACAAAATATCATTAAATTCTGCCCATTGGATGAAGAGAAATTGGAGAAAATCTAATTTTTACATTAAGGCCCCTTTTTCCATGACGCAGCCTCAAATCAACAAATGGAGAAAAAGGTCCCTAGGGATTATCCCTGGGAGTTCACATGTGAAGTTTGATTGAATTTGGTCCAAGGGTTGCTGAGATATGGCTGTGGACGGACG
Source organism: Fragum sueziense (assembly GCA_963680895.1). Taxonomy (NCBI): domain Eukaryota; kingdom Metazoa; phylum Mollusca; class Bivalvia; order Cardiida; family Cardiidae; genus Fragum; species Fragum sueziense. The sequence goes on along the minus strand of OY804599.1, from coordinate 26,361,756 downwards.
GACGGACGGACGGACGGACACACGGACGGACAGCCGGACGGACGGACGGACGGACGGACAGCATGGCGACTATATGCTCCCCCGAAATTTTTTCGGGGAGCATAATAAATTGGAGATTCAATAGTATAAACAAGGTCGAAAACAGTCGAAAACGGCAATTTTATCAAATTCAAGGGCACACAACTCTCGACTTTCTGATCAGATCAGGCTGAAAATCAAACTCATTCGAGATCTTATGATACCCAACATTGTGTCCAAGATTTGTCTTGATTGATAAATAATTGTAGATTCTGGAGTGTAAACAAGGTCGAAAACAGTCGAAAACAGCAATTTTGTCAAATTCAAGGGCACATAACTCTCGACCTTTTGATCAGATCACACTGAAAATCAAACTCATCCAAGATTTTATGGTCTCAAACATTGTTTTCATGTTTTGTCTAAATTGATAAATAATTGTAGATTCTAGAGTGTAAACAATGTCAAAAACAGCCGAAAACGGCAATTTTGTCAAATTCAAGGGCTCATAACTCTCGACTTTCTGATCAGATAAGACTGAAAATCAAACTCATCCAAGATCTAATGATCCCCAATATTGTGTCCAAGTTTTGGCTTGATTGATCAATAATTGTAGATTCTAGAGTGTAAACAATGTCAAAAACTGCCGAAAATGACAATTTGGTCATATTCAAGGGCAAGTAACTCTCGACTTTCTAATCAGATCATACTGAAAATCAAACTCGTCCGAACTCTCAAGGTCCCCAACATTGTGTCCAAGTTTTGTCCTGATTGATGAATAATTGTAGATTCTAGAGTTTAAACAAGGTCGAAAACAGCTGAAAATGGCAATTTTGTCGAATTCAAGGGCACATAACTCTCGTCTTTTTGGTCAGATCAGACTGAAAATCAAACTCATCCAAGATCTTATAGTCTGCAACGTTATGTCCAATATTTGTCTTGATTGATCAATAATTGTAGATGCTAGAGTGTAAACAATGTCAAAACTAGGTATTTTCCGCATTCAAGGGCAGATAACTCCGGACTTTCTCGGTCGATCTGACCAATAATCGAACTCATCCGAGATCTTATAGCCATACATGTTTTGACCAAGTTTGGTCAAGATTGGCTTATATTTGTAGATGCTAGAGTGTAAACACGAAATTGTGGACGGACGGACGGACGGCCAGACAGACAGACAGACAGACAGACGGACGACGGACAAAAAGTGACCACAATAGCTCACCTTGAGCACTTCGTGCTCAGGTGAGCTAACAACACATTAAGAATATTTTAATATCAGAGTGAGACACAGATAGAAGACACAAATTTCAATGAAATTGCCTCAAAATTGAGAGATTTCCTTAACATTTTCAACATGTTTTGATTTGTGTTGACACTTAAATATACCCATTGTTTTAGTTCAAGTCATTTGAAAGTAATAAGGTTAAACACAGGTCATTTGTAAACAATGAAGTTCTATCTTTATGTTACCACGGTAAGTATCAAATTACATAATTATAGCTGTCTAAAGATCGCTTTCTTTCATTTTCTCGTTTTCCCTCAAAATTTTCTATGCTAACTAAGTTATACCGGTACTATTTTTTGTTTCTATTGTCTACATTTTTGTCATCAGAATATCAAGGTTTTCAATTTTGACCTGTCTAAAACTTTATATGATATGGGAAACAGGGAAAGGTAATGGCTATGAAATTGTGTATTCAGAAGTGTTTGTTTTTTTTTTTTCAACAACCGGCAACATCTTCGATTTAAAGGAGGGTCAATTTCTAGGATTATACTTCAATACCAGTATTCTTTCGAAATCAGATTATCATTTTTAACCCTTTCCTAAACAACAAAATTTCAGACTGGTCCCTTTTGAAAGCTGCTGCAGATGAAACAAGAGCTGTCATAGACAGATTATGCTCCCCGAATAAGTGCTTGTCACACAAAAAAAAACTATCATACATTAAGCCTCCTTTTCCCATGACAGATTTTTTGTACGCACATTATTTGTAGAGTATGGTCTAGAACATCTTATGTATCACACAAGTGTAAAATTTCATCAAATTCTGCCCATTAGATGAGGAGAAATTAGAGAAAATTTAATTTTTACATTAAGGCCCCTTTTTTTGTGACACAGCCTCAAATAAAGAAACGGAGAAACAGTTCTCTAGGTATTGTCCAAGGGAGTTCACATGTGAAGTTTCACTGAATTTGGTCCAAGGGTTGCTGAGATCTGGCTGTGGACGGACGGACGGAAGGACAGCCGGACGCACAGACAGACGGACGGAAGGACAGCGTGGCGACCATATGCTCCCCGAAATTTTTTCGGGGAGCATAAAAATTAATGTTGCAATAGCTAAAATTTGTGATTAATGCAGCTCAGAAAACATTGAGACATAGGAAGACAATGCTGGTCATCAGCATTCTTTTCTTTTGACTCAATGTTTTCCCAAGTCTATTCTATTAGGGACATCAAAACCAGGTTTTGTTGGGGAAACGGATAATATTTCAAGTCTAATATTAAGAATTTGAAAACATTGACAGAAGAGAAGAATATGTTTATAACCTGCACTTTCTCCTTCTCCTTCAATATTTTCTCTGAGCAATTAATTTGTCATCTGCAACACCTGGATAGATCTACAATAAATTCCTTTAGAAGAGGGTTAATAACATGATCCCCAATCATCAGCTTCTTAATCCTTTACCAGACAGCAAGATTTCACACTTGACCAAAATCAAAAATGATGCAGACGACTTTCCAGTGAATGAAATATAACATTTTCTGGAATCAGGGGTTTTTCTCAGGAAATGGGGAAGACACAGGACGCTGGTTAAAAGGGGAAAAATCACGCGCGACACCCAAGTTTGGGGAAAAATTATATTATTGTTATAAATGAGGAGTACATGTACATGTATTTAGCAATGTAAATGTATTTACTGTTTCCTAAATAGTTCTTATAATCTAGATAATAATGAAATGACTAAGTAAAAACTGCTGAAGGTAACTTGTGTAAATATACAATATAATATTGTTGCAAGTAAGTTTAACCCCAGTGACTGGGAAAGGCCTGGGTCATGAACCAGAGTCACATTGGTTTATCCAATGATTGGGCCCTTGTTTCAATGCATTTTGATGAAATTAATTGCCTATTTGAGCATTTTCCCCTTATGATTATCACATTAGATTTCAAATGTCACATTTGATTTTCTTGAGGAAGGGACATTGTCCCATTGAAAAATATTCCTTCTCAAGCCCATATATGATTTTGTTTACACAGTAGGTGACACAATCATAAGCGTTTCCAATGTGTTGAAAGGTGAAACTCAGCTTTTGAATCATTAAAATCCTGAAGATCCAGAAATTCTTGCTGTAAAAAGACCATTCCTTGCAGCCAAATATCCAGGGGAATATCATGTCAGCAAAGACAATGATTCGTGGGAGAGCAGCCCTCAATTCTGTCTTTGTCTGTGATTTCTCAGTGGAGGAGATTTGTCCAGATATTTCATTTTTAATATCGCCGCAAATTTGTCTTTGGCAATTTTTTTTCTACTTTCGTTTTGAATTCCACTCGCCAAGTGGTGAAATTCTTCATCTGTAGTCTAGCAATTGACATTTCATACTTACATCAGCATCACAACACAATTAACCTATGTAAGCACCTGATTATTTCAGTTTTCTGCTACAGTTTTGATAAATATGCGACTTGTCTCTCAAATAGTTTGGGTTGTTGAAATAATTCTGGGTCAATCATAAACTGTTCGAACCAATTTGGAATTACAGTCAAATTTGGAATTCCGAATTTGTACATACCATTTTTTTTTAATTTTTTTTCTCCATAATTTTTTTTTTCATGGAAAAATATTTCAAGCACATCTTTTAACAAAGTCTTTAATTTTGAAGATTACAGATATCAATTTATTTTACTTATTTTGTGCCTAGAAATACCAATGGTCAAACTCGGAATTTCAATCTCAAGATTAATCATATTCTAAATTGGTTTGCAAATACGAATATCGCCGAACAATCCAGCAGGTATGTAACAATAGGTGGTCAAAACCTTGTAACTACTGTGTTAAAAGACTAAATTTACGTGTTTTTGAACTTCAACCAATAAATCATTCGTGATTTCCCCGGCCTTTTCCTTTAGAATTCTTTTTTTAGCGATTCATCAGTTGGATTTTCCAGCAATTTGGGATTCCCTTCTTTCTTTCGTCTTGGGGAAATTATTTTCTGAAGGGGAAAATTATTCTTGAGGGGAAAAAAATTGGATATTTCGGGAGGGGAAGGCGCCGACCGTCGGCGTCTGTTTCTTAAAGAAAAAAACCCCTGGGAATGTTTTCCAAAGCTTCTATCTTGAGAAGCATAAAAAATGTCATTATGTGGGAATGGCTAAAATGTCCAAAATGATGCAGGGGGGTTTGTTTTCCTAGTTTAACACAATTTGACTGAATTTCTGCGTGAAAATGAAATAATTTGGCTACAGAAGGGGGCCCGAGTTCGTTTGAACCCCCCGAACCCACTCTGGATCCGCCACTGCATTTTCTTTTGTATCAAAGATTACATGCTTAACCCTTTCTCAAACAACAAATTTGCAATCTAGCTGACCGAATTAACCCTTTCCTGAACAAGAAAATATGAGATGTCCAATTCATAATGTGTAGCAGACGCCAAAATTAACCAAACTCTTCAATTGAAAATTATCTTTGATAGGCTGGGAAATATTGAGGAAAAGGGAGACAATGCTAGTAATAAGCATTTACTTCCCTTTCTTCAATATTTCCAATTTAGCTTTAACTCTTAATCCTTTCCCAAACAGTCATTTTTGGACCATCCAAATTGGAGAGCTGCTTCAGCCTACAAAATGGATATTCATAAAGATTGGATTCAGCATTTTCTCCTTTTGCCTCAATGTTTTGCCAAGTCTATCTCATTAGGGACATCAAAACACAGTCTGGTTTGGGGAAGAGTTAAGTGCATGATTTGGGAAACAGATAAAACCTTGTGCTATTTGGGAAAAATATTTGCTTACAGAAGTTCTTAAAAGTTGACCTTACAACCATAGTAACAAATGAAAATGCTGTGAGGACAGAAAAGACTGCCATGTAACAACCCCCACATCAACACCATTGAGAAGCATTTCTCCTTTTCAACAAAAGTTTATGCTTTATTTTGTGCACAAAAACGTTTATCATCCATTTTGTAGTCTGTAACAGCTTTCACTTTTGTAAAGTGTACTTTTTTTGATAGGACAACAAAATGTATATTATTGGAATCAGGGAACCAGTATTTTCTTCATTTCCCTCAATACTTCCCCAAAACTTTTCCGTTTAATCCCATTTGGTCTACTCCCAATTTGTCTGCTATTTTGGACATCATTCCCATTTCGTCTACTTTTCTATACCTTGTGAATCAATATGATAGTTTACGATTTTTATTAAAATGTTTGCATTTTTATTTCATTTGTGAATATAGTGACTTAATTTCTTTTCTTGAAACAAAAATAATGTTATTTATTGATGATTTGACATGAAAGTAGACGAGTTGCAGGGGACGGTAGACGAATTGGGACTCAATGCACTAAAATAACAGTAGACGAAATGGGAGTAGACCAATTGGGATGTTACCAACTTTTCTATAGGTATGCTTGTGTTCTTGTTTGGAAATGTTTGGACAAGGTGCTGCTTCAGACAATATCTATCAATATAAAGTTCTTACCTTGAAAGTTGACCTGAGAGCCATGGTAACAAACGAGAATCCCATAAGGGCAGAGAAGACGGTCATGTTAATAACACAATCCCCCATCATCAACATCTTACACGCCACATAATAATGCACCTTCACAACCATTGTTCTTACTTTATGTCTGATCTTAATCCAAATTAAGTCACTATAACACAAGAGGTTAATTGACTTATAAAGACACTTATAGTACCTAGCCGTCAATACCACAAATGTTGATAAGTACACTAATTCCAAATTCAAGGAAGATAGAACATAAAATCCAATTGTTGTATCACATGTATCTGACTATACTAATGACTTAATATCACTTATTATTCAACAAGTTCAAATTGTCAACCACTAGAAATCAAAATTTAAAATATTCCAAGTATAAAATCGATGTTAACAAGACAAGTGATAGAGACAGAATGATGGACTGTCATCAATGTTGTACCATAACTCAGAACATTCTCAGTGGGACACAAGGACAAAGAAGCACAAACTGTCAGTCCTTCGAAACCAAAAGACTAGGCTTAGTGCACAATTATTGTAACTGCAAATAGGAACTATTTGCAGTTACAATAATTTTGCACTAAGCCTTGATTGGTTGAAATACCTGGGCACAAAGTCCCAGACAAGGTGTTGGCCCAATGTTTACAAATTGATAGATCAATTAAAAGCAATTAACACCCATTTTCACACAAACATTGCGCAATATCACGACTCCTTTATAACAGTTTGGCCATTGATCAATTGATGACCTCATGTAATCAATCACTATCTCCTTTAACTGAATCCTTTCATCCTTTAATTGATTCCTTTCATGTGTAATCAGTTTGGATAAGTTAAATATTTATATTACATACTATAGAAAGTCAAATTCCAAACACTAAAACTCTAAAGACAGTTAATCCTTTGATTTCAAGCACAACATGTAATGTTACAATGACATTTTTTCTAGACTATTGAAAGGGAGAATTAAGATTAAAGCTACACTGCAAACATCCCATCTGATAAACTTAAAACAAACAAATAACTCTGTGAAAAAGATTATGGTATTTAATGCATTTTAATTTGTTCCAAACTCAAATATACACCAATTTCAACAATCTAAAATAGATATTGCTGCATTTTTTTTGGAGAGAGAGAGAAAATAATTTATATGGGCAATCTATTTCACAAACTAGAAGACCTGAAGGTCTTGAGTCGCTCCACAGGCCTGAGTTTCATGTAATATTTAATCCAAGTTTTGATTAGATTGTTCAATGCTTGAGTTTCATAGAGCAAAAGAAAAGTTACAAAACTAGATTGTTCAAAATGTTTGGTTCTTGAGCAAAGAAAGTAAAACTATATGTTTGCCATTTGAGAAAGGGTTAAAGGAAATTGTAGAACATTCCAGCTTAGGATGATACTAGCAATTAAAATTTTCCATCTTCCAAACAGATCTAAATTAACAGACCATTAATTACTACAAAATATTTCATATTTCTAAAAATAGATCTTGAGCTAAAAATAGATTTGGGGAAATACCATATTCCAAAATTAATGCAAATGGCTGATGAAACCTTAATTTCTTGTCATATCAAGTCCAAGTTTTGACTAAATTTTTCAAAACTTGTTGCTCTTAAAGCGATTAAAAAGTAACTAGAAAGCTGAAAACACTTCATATAAGATGAATTGGTTACCAAGCTTTGTCTTTATTAGAGTGAGTTTGGCTGTTAGAGTGAAAAAAAAATCACAATTAGCAATTTTGTCAAATTGAAAGGCATATAACTGGGGATTTTATATTCCTATCTAGCTAAGAATCACACTAAAGCAAGATCTTAACTTCACCTACATCTTGTTTAAGTTTTGACTTGATTGTTCAATATTTGTGGATGTAAAGAGTGTAAAATTGAAGTCGAAAACAGCAATTTTGTCAAATTCAAGGGCAGAAAAATCATGATTTAAGATTCCTATGAAGCTGAAAATTACACACATGCAAGATCTTATGGCCAGTAAGATTACGTGAAAGTTTCGTGTTGATTGGTGGATATCTATGGTTGTTTGAGTAAAAATAAGGTCAAAAATGGTAATTTTGCCAATTTCAAGGGCACATAACTCAACACATAATATTCAGATCAATCTGAAAATTGCACTCAGGCAAGAACTTATCAGCACCAACATTCTGACCAAGTTTTGTCTTGATTAATAAATATTTGTAGTAGCTAGAGTGAAAACGAAGTCAAAACAGCCATTTTTTAAATTCAAGGGCAGATAACTCCAGACTTTCTAGTTCAATCAGAATTAATTTTAGGAATCTGATAGAGGACCACCTAGGGATTATTCCTGTGAAGTTTGATCGAAATCCATCAAGTGGTTTCTGAGGAGAAGATTTTTAAAGAAAAAGTTGACGACCGGACGGACGGACGCACGCACAGACGCACGCACGACGGACACAGCGCCATGACAATAGCCCGCTGGCCTGAAGGCCAGTGGAGCTAAAAACCTGTTGTTTTATCTTCCATAAAAGTAGACAACCTTCTAAATGAAGGCAATAAATGCAAGCCTATGGATATATTACATGTACTTGACCAACAATTAATCCCTGATAAAACCTATCTGTTTATCCTATATTAATCCAAGAAGATCCTTATTTGTCATAAAATACTATACAGTAACAGAAACAAGTTACACCCTTGACAGTGTTCACATTAACCCCTTTCCCAAACAAGACCTGGTTTTGACGTCCCTATCAGGAATGGCTTTGGAAAACATGAAATGACAATCAGCATTTTCTCCTTATGCCTCAATATTTTCTATGCTATATTCTGTATCAATCATATCTTCATGAACATCAGTGTTGTCGTCTGCATCAGCTTTTGAATTGAACCATCATTTAAGTTTTTATTCTGTTCAGAAAAGGTTAAATATGGGATATAGACAATGCTTGTACCAGTTCTATGAGAAATCCAATGGGGGTGGGGGTCATGGGGTCCTTGGCAACCCTACTTGATTTACGGTACAGAAAATGCATTTACCATCACCACCCCTGTACACAAATGGACAAATGTCTGGAACCATGCAATGACTATGTTTCCCTCATTGATTCCAACAAATTTCATCTTTCTTATTAATATTCTAAAGAAATAGACATTTTAATCGAGACCTCATTTATGATTATGTAAGTTAATCTAATATTTATGAAGCACTGCTCAAGATTATTTATATGAAAATCCTTCTTAAATGCTAACAATCCTGTAGCAAAAGTCCAAATGTTTGTCTCAATTTTAGGATTAATTCTGTAATAATTTGACAAACAGCAACTTAGGTAGAGTATTAATTTACAACGAAACCATCATCCTAATCCTGTAACACCGCAGGGCTTGTATGGGAAAAGTATAATAGCAGTGGCAGATTTTCATAGAAAAATTCAGTCAAAATTGTGTAATAACAGGAAAACAACCCCCCCCCCCCCCCATTTGCATATTTGAACCAGACTCACAGAAATTCAGGATCCACAGCAGAATTGTGAGCATAAATTAATTATCGTTTATAAAATAAGAGGTTTTGTAGTCTTTTTTTTACTGGGAGCGATACAATGTCAGCCATTATGCACACTGAGCAAAATTGCATATTATTGCAAGCTGCTACCAAGTGCGTCTATTTGTTATTGTCACATTTTCTAATTAAACACTGTAATCTCACAATTTAACATTGTAGAAATATTGATGGAAAAGGACGAAACTTTTGTTATCAGCGTTTTGTCTAAATATTCTCCATTCTCCAAAACTTTTCTTCTTTGGTCCATCTGCAAATCAGGTGTTTTTTTTTTTTTGGGGGGGGGGGGGGGGGGGAGGTAATAGTCATCAAGTTTTTAGTCGTATGTGAAAAAGCAAAATTGCTAATTATTGCAAGCTGCTGCCATGTGCCCGTCTATTGTTGTCCAATTTCACGGCGCAGACACCTGTCTACAGGCACACTTGAGGGTAAATTGACCACTTCATTAGATAATTATCACAATCAACACTGCATGGGCACTGATCTACAAACTGATAAATTAACACAATGGACATGGGCCAGCTGAATGAGCTTAAGTCATAACCCATTACCAAACAACAAAAGTTGAAGCTTGTCCAAATTGGATGAAGGTGTAGACACCATTTTCAATGTGGTTCTTTTTTCTAATTTAAGACTTTTTGAGTAGAAAAAATTGTGGGAAATGAAGAAATTGCTAGTAACAAGCAATTTCTTCATTTACCACAATGTTTTCCTTAGCAAGTTTCTTGATTGGCATCTAAAACAGTGTGGTCTTAACTCTTAACCCTTTCCAAAACAAGACTTTTTATTTTATTAGTCTATTTTATTAACAAACTTAAAAAAAAAAAATTGCGAAAAAACATGACATCTGATCCAACAATTTGTCAAAACAATGTTCATAAGTTTGTCAGTAAAGCGGGTCCCTGTTTTTCACATTCCATAAGAATATTGTAAGAAAGTATTGAACAAAAAAAAGAAAATGGTGATGATCAGCATTTTTGCCTTTACCTTCAGTATTTTCTGGGTAAATGTATATAAATTCAATATCCATTTACATTCCTGGTTGTCTACAGCTACCTCAACAATGTTGGAACACAGTCTGTCATTTTTGCTGTTTGTGAAGGCAGGGGTTTCATTAAGAGGCGGGGGGATTTCCCCCTCCTATTTGACTGAATTTGAGTACAATCCCCCTGCTAATTTTGAAAATTTTGCATGGGGTTAATAGGGAATACATAGAAAATCCCATGCCTACTTTAGCTTCTAGCCCATGTGGCCAAAAAGTTATTGAAACCCCTGTGAAGGACATACAGTTACTAGTAAACTGGTCCAACTTGGAAGGAGATTTAAAGGACAAATTCAGTATGACCTAATGGCTTAAATTTCACATTCAAAATCATACAAAATGGTTAGGATTGAGGAAATTGCTAGATGTCTGTATTTTCCAGATCACAAAGGTATGCAACTCCTGTCAACACAGATCTGATCATGTACTAGTGATGTCCCTTTGTTTGCAGGAGAGAAATATTGGGCCTACTTTATCAAATTATCGTCATAGCTGTCCAGGGTCAGTAAATGTCAGGAGTGTGACATTTTAAGCTGGGAAGGGGGAGGGGGGGGGGGGGGGTGGAGGGGTGCTGTGTTCAGCTAGATGATTTACACCCATTGGTGAGAGCCTAATGGAAACTCTGATGTTACAGTCTGAGCTATCTGAGCTTTGTCATATTACGGAACATGTATACAAATTTTACCAGTTTAACGAAGCAAAACATTTAAGCATTTGGTTTTCAAAACACATAATTTGTACAACTTGTATACAAAAGCTGCAAAACTAAGCTGTATGAGCGCTGAAGCAATTATAATTTTGAAGCCAACAAGGTGTTGGTTTTAATCTTGCCAGTGTCTGACATCATTCTGCAAGACCAAAAAAAAGTCATGCAAAATTGATATAGATTTTTTAAACCATGGTCAACAGTACCATGACAGGTTGGTAGTAGAAGCCTAGGAGGTGGCATAAATATTCAAAATGGACAGTAAATAAACAAGTAGACAAACTTACATATTCTCCATTGACTGTAAATTCTGTCATACCACATCGGGAGCCCTGATTAAGGGACAAGATACCAATCCCATATCTTACTACAGTCTCTACATCAATGTATGCAGCAACAGAATGTCATGAAACTTGGTAATAAAGTCTGATACACAACCTGGAAATAGATAGAGAATCCAACATTGTAGAGATAGTTATTTTGCATTAAGTTTTCATGTTACATTTCAGTCCAGCAGATGAGTCATATCGTCGCTTTTCAATGAAAAAACTTGAAACTTCAGCTTGTTAATTTAAAAGCTGCAGTTACCAGATTTTCGTTGAAAGACTATGATTTTTTATTTCAAATCCAAACGCTATATTGAGAGACCCACAATGTGGGTACTCATTTGAATTGTCTTGATGAGACAATTCTAATGAGTACCAACAACATAGGGTTTGATAAACAATAAATGAAATATTGCATTTTGACAAGTCATCACCCCATCTTATCTGTACCTCTGTATAAGAAACTGGTACATTTGTACATATTAATCATACCCCTTGAATAGGGTTAAATGGCAAATATGAATGACCAAGCTGACACTGTTCATTATGAAGATGTATAGAAATGTATTCATCTTTTCATTAAAAATAAATCCTACAGATTCTTCACATTTCTAAACAAAACATACCTATAGTCGTGTATAACTCTTACAAACAATCGCCACTGGTTTCCGGGTCCCATAACCATACAAGATTTATTCAGAAAGCATTTGGAGAAAAGGTGAAAATGATGATTACCAGCATTTTCTCCTTTCCTCAAAAATGCTTTCCATGCAATAACACACTAGTTTGTACATTTAATAACATTGGTTTTACCTTCTGAAATTGCTTTCAAAAGGGGAAAAAACAGGCAAATCCTACCTTGTATAAAAAGAACACCCACTCTATTTATGAATAAGCAAAGGAATATTTAGTATCACATATCAGACTGACACAATTAAGTTATCTTAGGTGATCAATTTGAGTGTGCAATATGAACGTGTACAGATAGCTATCTATTTATTGAATCTTTCAAATTGTGTATGTCACAAAAGGAATTCAGCTGAAAAAATATAGATAGATATCTGTCAACAACCCTTTCCCAAATAAGATCCAGTTTTGATGTCCCTAAGAATGTAGGCTTGGGGGTGGGGGGAATTCAGGCAAAAGAAGAAAATGCTGGTTATCAATATTGTCTCAATATTTTCTTTTCTGTTTTGCACCATTATACCATTATTCTATCTTTATCAACATCAATTTTGTGGTCTGCAGCATCTTTCATATCAAACCACCATTGAATTTTATTGTTTGGGAAATGGTTAAAGCAATGCCTGATTTTAGTAAAGCATAAGGAGAAAAGAAAGAATTGCTGACAACCAACATGTCTCTCATTTTTTTCTAGCTATAACACAGTGGATAATCACATGATACAATATTTTCAGAAAATCTTCAATAACTTTGTAAATACTGGACCGATTTGAATTCGATTTAAAGCAGAGAATGTGGACAGACGTCACGCATTAGATGGATGTGTTGGATTTTTGAAAAATCAACTGATAAAAAAGTTATTGAAGATAAACCAAAATTTTGGTTAATCTTCAATAACTTTTTTATCAGTTGATTTTTTAAAAATCTACCACAACTATGTTATTCCTGACATTTTTCCACCTTCTCTGCTTCAAACCGAATTCAAATTGGTCAAGTATTGACAAAGTTATTGAAGATTATCGGAAATTCTAAGTCACGTGATTATACACCGTGAACAAGCTGACATGTCAGGATCTTGAAAAAGGGCCCCTATGGCATTTGAGAACAACACAGATCCAGATCAGTCAGATCAACATCCATGCTGTTCTGTAGTCTGTCTCATGACGTATTAGATAGAGGCTGTATAGTAGATTCTACGCGATATAAACGTTAAAAAGGCACAGCCTTTGAACATTTATGTCGCGTAGAATCTACTATACAGACTTTGTGTTTGTCAACCAATGAAAACATACGCTTCTACAGTCATTCAACTATCGAGCAGATCTTACTGGAATTACATCATTTTCCCCAAAAATTACATCATTTTTCATAACTGCACAGGAAACGGGAGCGTGGCTATGTATATCTGTGACATAAACTGACCGGCAGTGCGTTTACGTGAAATATAGCGCCGAAATTTTCAAATATACTGCAATTTCATTGGTCCAAAAACTAGGACGAACACTAACTGTAAAAAGAGAACAATTTAACATGGACCTTGTTGAGACTAATGCACAGGCAGATAAGATGGCTTTTGATGCCATCATGCAGGGACCTATTTTCCAGATCCTGTCTCATATGCTTTTAGCATCAAGTTCATGTGGTCCTTGTAAACTACATTTTGTATTATTGAACATTTTTCCAGTTTCCCATTTCAAATACTTTTCACATCAAACTCATGTGGTCTTTCTGAATCAAGTCTATATCTATTTTGGCCCCTCGCCATTTCCAAAAATTTCCATAAACATTGATAAGAAACTGGTCCAACCAAAATGTGAGCAAAATGTACCTGACTTATGCTCTCTTAACCCTTTCCCAAACAAGACCTGGTTTTGACGTCCATGATAGAAAAGGCTTGGGAAAACATTGAAACAAAAGAAGAAACTGCTGATAACCAGCAGTTTCTCCTTTTGTCTCAATATTTTCGACGCCATATTTTACAAAATTCTGTCTTTGATAACTTCCATTTTGTCATTTGTGGCATTTTTTGAAGTGGATCACCCTTAAAATTTGCCGTTTGGGAAAAGGTTAATATATATAATAAAATATATCCTCCATACATCTACACCATCACAAACACTTGTCACATCTATTAGTCAACTGGAGAAAGTGAGTCTTCTAGGTAGCCATATTCTGCTTATACAATCATTGTTGCAAGACTATAGTAAATGTATGTGTAATGTACATGAACTTACAATGATATTGCACTAATGCATCTTATTATAAATCATAGTAACCAAGACTTGGGGTAATTTGTTTTCTACTTAATTAACCGTCACTAACTACATTTAGTGGTCTAAATACGGCACACAACAATGGTAGCCAAATTAATGTGTATGTCATAGTACAGAAAATATTGAGGCAAAGGAGAAAATGCTGGTTATGATATCAGCATTTTCTTCTTTTGCCTTTATGTTTCACAGCATTTTTCATTATTTAGTATGTCAAGAGTCACTGTTGTGATTTTGCACTGATGTTTAGTTTAATGATAATAGTAACAAAGACTTGAGAGTAATTCATCTTCTACTTAATTAACGGTCACTATAACATACATTTAATGTCAAACTAATTCATTTTTAACTATAGACTCATTCATATGTACAGTAAACAATAATCTTCTACTTTAACCCTTTCAAAAAAACAAAACCAGGTTTTGACAAACATAGATAATGGAATAAGATTGGAAAAACATTGAGACAAAAGAAGAAAATGCTGATTATTAGAATTTAAGTTTTATTTCTTTTGCCTCAGTGCTTTTTTACATTTACAGTCGAAACTTGTTGTGTCGACATCGGATGAGTCGATTTTCCGGATAAGTCGAAGTGTTTTCAAAATCCCGACTTTGTCCCTTCTTTGTTTCATATAAATTTCGATGTTTGTGTCGAATTGGGGAAATTGTTAACTTAGGATGAGTCGAATTGTTCAGGGTCCCGTTTTACTAACGAACGTACAATTATTTTTTGCGTAATTACTTGTCAAAACAAACCTGATTGGCCTAATCCAATTTTTCGTGCAATCAGATGCCTTGTTACACAGTTTACATAAAAATATTATCGTAAGATCGTTAGTAAAACGGGGCCCAGGTCCTTAATTGATTAGCATAGTCACTTTGTCTAGGCTGTCAAACCCTCATTAATACATTTTCGAACAATAGGGATTAGAATCTTGATCGAAAGGTGTGAAAACTGGCTGAAAACCGGATGACAGCATTCTGCTGTCGGTTCACAGTAAGATTGTATAACCTGTGAAAAATACACGTGAAAGAAAGGCTATGTGCAGACGAGGCTTGTAACTGTAATTTTGTCAACAGCAGTAATAGTTATAAGCTTCCGTTTTTATTTTATTTGAAATACTTCATCATCGTATAATAATTACATGTACATGGGTATATACGACCCCTCCTCCCAAGAGTTATTCAGATAGTCGTATTAGCCAAACCCCGAATTCTGCCGAAGACTTCCGTGAAAACTTTCAGTTTTTGATGGCTGGTGTTTGTGTCAAACTACAGATAAGTCGAGATATTTTCAGTGGCCCACGAAAGACGACATAACGAGCTTCGACTGTAGTTACACCCATTTTGACATCTGCAGCTGCAGCTTTCAGATTTTGTTGTTTGGTAAATTGTTTACATCATTGACACAAAATATATCAATGCAAAAGGAGAAATTGCTGATTTCTATATCAAAAAGACCTGTAAATGAGTTCACTATGAACTTGTGAAATTTTGACAGATTGGCATATATCATAAAATATTAAAGAATGAAATTTCAATACAAAATGTGTCAAAACTTTATGCAAATATTAAAATTTTCTCCCTCTATTTACACTACAAACAGTAGGAAATCTGTCATACAATGGATTAAGATTTTCAGCAGTACTTAACAAGTCATTCTGAAGTTTGTACAAAGATTTCATGCTGCTTTTATGATTGGATTCTAGAATTTGATAGACTGTCAACCCTATCCCAAACAAGACCTCAGGTTTTGACATCCCATGACAGAAAATGCCTGAGAAAATATCGAGGCAAAAGAAGAAAATGCTGATACCAGCATTTTCTACTTTTGCCTCAATATTTTCTATGCTATAATTAGACACAATACCAACTTTATCAACATCAATTATCCGCACAAGCTTTCAAATTCCCCCACCCTTTAATTTTGTCGTTTGAGACCTCAGGTCACACAGACACAGTTACATTTGGATCACCAAGGACAATTCTATCGAATCATACCTTGGATGCATCTCGTGAAACTACTTTCAGACTATGAATAGAATAGAACAGCAATTCAAAACGTTCGTCTGTGACTAATGTCAACAATGACGCGACAATGATACTGAAATACATTGTTTGCAGTTCCAGTGTCCTCTCTTTATAGAATTATTACAACCTGCAAGTCCCGCAAGTTGCCCTGGTTGTGCATTTGGTCGACCTCGAAAACTACTTTATGAAGCATAGCCAATTCCGGCTAAGAAATGCAATTTTTTTTAAGATTTCTTCATACACACACTTCCGAGTCGATGATTCGATCTTTGATCGACATTATTGGAGGATATCCGAATGACACAGTCATTGTCTAATCACTGACACAGTTGGCGAATCTCAAAACATTGAAACAAGATGTGTTTGTGAAACACCAATGCCCCCAAAATGGCCAATGTTAATTTTCACATTAAGTTTTGGACTGACAGACAAACAGACTGACAGATGTACAGACAGACAACAGTAAAACAATATGCCCCCGATATTTCGATTCAGGACATAAATAGTCATCTGTGCAGCATACAGTTGGATGTAAAATGTACAAGGAGTTGTCTGTGAACAGGGCCCGATATCTCAAAAAAACTTAAGTACGTTATAAGACTCAAATCTGAGCACCATGCATGCTCAAATCGCACGAAATCCACATGAATTTCAATCGAAAATACCCCCAACATTGGAGAGTATTCCATTGAAGTTGAGCATGGACTCATGAGTATACTTAAGTTTTTAGAGAAACCAGGGCCAGAACTTTATACTATACAATAATGCAATATGAAAAGATAAGCATTTCAAAACAATCAAAATTTTAGACTGGTCTAGTTTGAAAGCTGCTTGATGCTATCAGAAATAGATTTTTTAGTACAGTATATAATAGCAAAGTATATAATAGCAAAGAAAATATTGATGGAAAAGTTGAAAAGACTTGTAACCAAAAGTTTATCTTTCATATGGACAATATAGTCAAACATCAAATCTATTTTTTTAGTTCTTAACCCATTACCAAACGACACAATTTTGGACTGTTCCAATTTGAAAGATGATGCAGACGACAATTTCAAATGAATTAAACTTCAATTTTATTGGTCTTTCGTGGTAGAAAACATTGTGGGAAATGAAGAAATTGCTTGTCACAAGCAATTTCTTCATTTTCCACAATGTTTTCCCAAGCCATTTGCTTTAGGGGAGTCAAAAAGAGTCACTGTGTGGTAATGGGTTAAGGCCAGGCCACATAGAATTACACGATCCCGTGTCCACATCACAGCCCAAGCACATCTAAAACATCTGGTCAGATCTACAGCATAAAATGATAAGTTTGGACGCAATTTGGACTTAAAGTGGATGCTGAATTATATGTGACCATGTATTAACCCTTTACCAAACGACAAAATTTTAGGGTGATCCTCTTCAAAAGCTTCCAAAAATGACAAAATGGAAGGTATTAAAGATAAAATATGTGTAAAATACGGCATAGAAAATATTGAGAAAATATTGTTTCAATGTTTTCCCAAGCCTTTTCTATTAGGGAAGTCAAAACTAGGTCTTGTTTGGGAAAGGGTTAAGAAAGGGTTACAATTATTTTCATTCTTTGAAAAGGTTAGGTAGTCATTGTAATGGCTCTCAATGGTCATAAAGGCTCTTCGATTATAGTTGACTTTTGTGATTGTGACTGAATTATTGAAGAGTGTCCAATCATTATTGACATCTAATAATACAATAGGCAATAAAAGATCCAAACAGTTCAGTTCTATATTCCAAATAAGGTTAATCGCTCCTTTACACTTCTGCAACAATGGCAAAAGTTAAAATAGAGTAGTGAAATAAATATCACTTCATGCTGGCTGCTTTGGCATACAGCATAGGTTAAACACTGTCTGCTAGATTAGCCCTTGTGCTGCTGACTTTAAATTACGTTTAAAACAAATTTTCAATTTATGAGACAGTTCAGTAACACTAAAATCTTATGTTTTTCATTTTGAAAACTTTTTCCCATAATGTTCAATGCTAATCACATTTCTGGCAGGCCCGTAGGAAGCAATTTCATATTGAGTGGGCTTAAGCCCCTTTGTCTGAATTTGGCAGGGGGGGAGCTAAATTGGATTTTCCCTAAATATTCAGCGTAAAATAAGGAAAATTCAACATTTTTGGCCTACATTTAGGGCCTGTCTGGGATATCTGTAACTCAGATTTAGCATGTCTTAACTCATTCCAATTTCTTACACAATGACACTTTTTGAAGCTCCTACAAGAAATAAACTTTGGAAAACCTTGTGACAAGCCATTTCTCACAATGTTTTCTACCCAGAAAGACAAAATACATTAACCCATTACCAAACGACAATATTTTAGACTGCTTCAAATTCAACTGTTGCAGACGACAATTCCAAATGCACAGAATTTAACATTTTTTGTTCTTTCTTGGTAGAAATCCTAGTGGGAAATGAAGAAATTGCTTGGTACAAGCAATTTCTTCATTTTCCACAAGGTTTTCCAAAGCCTTAATCTTATGGGGTGTAAAAAGGCGTCTCTTTGTGGTAATGGGTTAAATTTCATTTACTTGAAATTTAGATCCACAGCGATCTGCAACATCTTAGAATTTGAAACAGTCTAAAATGTTGCCATCTGGTAAAGGACGGCATCAACATCAACACTGTATCAACACAAATAATAATGTCTGAAAGACATTCTTTGATGTGTCCATAAAATTTTTGCATAGCGGTTACAAGTATATGTATGTGTAGCCCTGCCTAAATACCTTAAATTTTTCTAGGCTAGGTGGAAATTACTTAAAAATAACTTAAAGAATTGGATATTATATTAATTACAAAGATAATACAAACCCATGTAAGTTAAACCCATTGACACTATACGAAGGTATACTTCAATACTTGTTCACAAAAGGCCGACAAATGAAATGCAAATCTCCCAATAAAATCCTAGTCATGAAATTGGACACCTAATTACCTTAGATAAAATGTGACAAAGCAAATTATTTTCTTTTATGAGGCCACCGCTTTTCTTCAAAAGCCTCGTAACTACAGCTCGTTTTAGGCTGCATTTACATGGTTTTGGGAGAAAAGCAATGATATGTAACACTCTAAAAAATGAACTGGTCCAGATTGATTCAATGGATCTCTATGCTACCTAAATTTAACTGTTATAACACTCTATCCAGAGTTTATCTTACATAATGATCAATCGATTAAAACAGTGTGCTTACGCTATCAAATTTAAACTATTTACTATATTGTGACGTCAATTACTGTGTCACAGTTGTTTTTGCCATGTGTCCATGTGTGGAATATAAAGGCTGTAGAGGTAAAAGGACATGAGATATAGGCCAGGTTAAAGTTTTTTAAAAGTAAGTCAAGCTCCAAGGTCAAGGTCACAAGGTAAAGGTCAAATGTGAACGGGGTTGGTAGGTGATGTGTCATTGTGTAAAATATAGAGGCTGTATGGGTAAATTGACATGTGATATAGGCCAGGTTTAACTTTTTTAAAAGTAGGTCTAACTCCAAGGTCAAGATCACAAGGTCAAATGTGAACCATGTTGGAAGGAGGTGTCCATGTGTGAAATATCAAGGCTGTAGGTGTAACAGGACATGAGATATAGGCCAGGTTAAAGTTTTTTAAAAGTAGGTCAACCTCCAAGGTCAAGGTCATGAGGTCCAAGGTCATGATCAAATATGAACCATGTTGGTAGGAGGTGTCATTATGTGAAATATCAAGGCTATATGGGTAAAAGGACATGAGATATAGGCCAGGTTAAATTTTTTTAAAAGTAGGTCAAACTTCAAGGTCAAGGTCATGAGGTCCAAGGTCATGATCAATTGTGAACCATGTTGGTCGGAGGTGACATTGTGTGAAATATCAAGGCTGTATGGGTAAAAGGACATGAGATATAGGCCAGGTTAAAGTCTTTTAAAAGTAGGTCAAACTTCCAAGGTTAAGGTCACCAGGTCCAAGGTCATGGTCAAATGTGAACGGTGGTGGTAGGAAGTTTCCATATCTCCAGGGTCAATGTCACAAGGTCAAATGTGAATTGTGTTGGTAGGAGGTGTCCATGTGTGAAATATCAAGGCTGTAGGTGTAAAAGTACATGAGATATGGGCTAGGTTAAAGTTTTTTAAAAGTAGGTCAAACTCCAAGGTCAAGGTCACAAGGTCCAAGCCTTGAGCAAGGTCATGGTCAAATGTGAACGGTGTTGGTAGGAGGTGTCCATATGTGAAATGTCAAGGCTATAGGTGTAAAAGGACATGAGATATAGGCCAGGTTAAATTTTTTCAAAAGTAGGTCAAACTCGAAGGTCAAGGTCAAATGTGAATGGCGTTGGTAGGAGGTATCCATATGTGAAATATCAAGGCTGAATATGTTATAGGGCATACGATGTAGGCCAAGTTAAAGGTCACAAGGTCAAAGGTCATGGTCTCAAATGAAAGGTCTTGGTGAGAGGTATCCACATGTGAAATATGAAGGCTGTAGGTGTAATAGGGCATGAAATATAGGCCAGGTTAAAAATTTTTTTTAAAACGTTCAAGAAGAGGGTCAAACTCCAAGGTCAATGTCAAAAGTCATGGTCTCAAATTAAAGGTCTTGGTTACAGGTACACACAGGTGAAATATGAAGGCTGTATCTTTAACAGGGCATGAGATAAGTTTTTGCGGACGCTGACGCCGACATTCGGGGGGTATGACCATTTAGCTCTTCCGAGACTATCGTCCCAGGCGAGCTAAAAAACAACATCTAATTCAAGCCCATAGCTGCTCATTCCATTATTGATAATTTGTAGCAGGAAAAAGGGTAAAACTAGAAATCTATCTCTAAAGATGATAAAAATACCACATTTGTTCAGACATGTTTTTTTGTTGAATAAGGGGCCAAAATTCATAAATTATCAATTGCATTTTCTTGAAATTTGCATCTCACATCTACCTGTCATAATGCGCACTTGTAACAAGAGTTGTCCGCGGACAACGTAGCTCGCCTATACGGGAGCTTGTCACAAAAACAGCTAATTTTTTAAAAGTAGGTCAAACTCCAAGGTCAAGGTCACAAGGTCAAGGGTCATGGTCCCAAATGAAAGGTCTTGGCAGGAGGTATCTATGTGTGAAATATCAAAACTCTATCAATAATAGTGCATGAGATATAGGCCAGGTTAAAGTTTTTCAAAAGTAGGTCAAACTCCAAGGTCAAGGTCACTAGGTCAAAGGTCATGGTCCCAAATGAAAGGTCTTGTCGAGATGTATCCATGTATGAAATATCAAGGCTGTATCTCTAATAGTGCCTGAGATATAGACCAGGTTAAAGTTTTTCAAGTGAAGAAGCGACGGGACGGGACAGGACGAGATGGTACGCGATGCCGACACTAGGGCTGTGACATTAGCTCCCCGGACATAAAGTCCCGGTTCGCTAAAAAGTATGGAGCAAATCAGACAGTAACTGTAGGGGGAGTCTTCGTTAAACTAAACAAAAAAGAAGGTAAAATTGCAGAACTTATTCATTTCTTGCTTTAAATAAGCTTGGACATCAAGCAGCCTGAGCAAATATAAAAGTTTTGAGTGAAAATTACCAGCTATTTTGGCATTTTAACCCTTTCCCAAACAACAAAATTTTAGGGTGATCCACTTCAAAAACTGCCGCAAATTACAAAGTTGATGTTATTAAAGATAGGATTTGTGTAAAATATGGCACAGAAAATATTTAGACAAAAGGAGAAACTGCTGGTTATCAGCAGTTTCTTCTTTTGTCTCAATGTTTTCCCAAGCCTTTTCTATCAGGGACGTCGAAACCAGGTCTTGTTTGGGAAAGGGTTAAAGGTTTTCTGGGAAAAAGTAAAGGTTTTAAAGGCTAAAAAATTAAAGGTTTTTAAAGGTTTCGCTAGGAGGCCTGCTGGTTGTGTCGATAAGTTGCTGTTGGATTTTGGTGTCACCGTTTGAAGTCATGTGTAGCTGGTCCCAGTCAATGTCTGGGCAGTTGAAGTCTCCAGTTAATTATAATATGACATTCTTTGGCCGTTTAGTTTGTCCAGAGATTTTCCAAGTTCTTGTAGATCTCTTTTGTTTCGTTTTGGCATATAGAATGAAGATATGAACATATCTTTGCTGCTTTTATATTTGATTTTTATCCATTCTATTTCGCAGTCAGTAATTAGTTTAGGTTGCTCTTCTGAAATATACTGTTTTCTACAAGGATGAAGACTCCACCTCCGAGTGTTCCTCTGTCATTTCTGTATGGTGTGCAAACCAGAAATAAGGTATGAAATTACCAACCTGAAGGGGTAGATCATTTATGTCTATTGCTAGCACTCATCAAGCTTTATTAAGTATTAAAATCTAAGTCAATGAATAATATGCAGGTCTGTTTCATATTGTCCTTGTTTTGTAACAGTTACATATGCCCAACCTTCAAAAAGCAATTATGTCAGAGGTAGGTCATCTGTGCTCAAGCAAGATTCAACACTCCATCAGTGACTGGGAAAGGCCTGCGCCATGTGCCATAGTCACATTGAAATTCCAAATGTCACATTGTTTTAGCTAATGAGTGGGCCCTTGTCCCATTGAATTTTGCTTTATATGAAAATGGAGCAATTTTAACTTATAATTGTCACATCAATTTTCAAAATGTCACATTGATTTTGTAAGTGGAAGCGACATTGTCCCATTGAAGAAATGTCTTTCCCAATCACTGCTCCATACAACCAACTGCATAGAAAGTCAGCGAAAACAGATTCAGCATCTGATGTCATGTGCATGGTAGGTCAAATGAATTTACTTTTATAACTAAACGAAAGGATCTATGGTATTCTATAATTGATAAATACTCGTATAAATGTTCAGTGCTTGTACAAAATAAACCTTTCCATGTATCCCTCGCAAATATGGTCACAGTGAGTCATAGACACAGCCAGTTGTACTGTGTGTTAATACCGCGGGGGTGTGTTTAGTTGACCTTGTCTCGTTTTGAAGTAAAAATAGAATCTGTATACACACTTGTAAAGGATTGATCTATAGCAAAGGAAAGATGGTTTTTCGCCGTGATTGAGGTTTTTATGCATTGCAAATTGTTTTTCCATGCACAAATATGAGTTCCCGAACAGTTCGGAAGCATAAAAAACCTAGCATACCTGGACGAATACCTGGACGATGATTTTTGGGTTCATATGGAAGGAGACTGAACTCCTTTTTAAACCCCACTAGTGCTGCACTTCTACGGTACTGACTAATTGCCTCAAAATTGGTATGGAAATAAAAGCTTCTTTGTTTGATTACACATTTGTATGATGTGGGTAATACGGTTGTCATGCTAGGTTGATGACAACTAATGATATTGTTCTAAAACTGGTAAATGCTATCTCCTCGCCAGTGGTTATCCAGTCTGGACTTGAATTGGTTCACAGTCTTTGAATCAACAACTTCTTGTGGTAGAGCATTCCATTCATTGATGACTCTCTTTGAAAACGACCTCAGGCCAAACGATGTGGTACTTCTTGGTTTAGTTATCTTTAGAGAATGTCCACGGGTAACAGTAGAAGAAGCAAAAGTAAAGAACTTTTCAGCTGGAACATCTCCAAAACCTTTCACAATCTTGAATGCTTGAATTACATCCCCTCTTTTTCGTCAATGCGCCAGTGAAGGTAGATATAAAAATTTCAGTCTCTCGAAGTATGTGAGATGTGTTATGTTCGGCACTAATTTTGTCGCTCTTCTCTGAACGTTCTCGACACTCTCTATATCTTTCCTGAGATGTGGATACCAGATGATGTTCCCATATTCCACATGTGGTCTGACCAAGGCTGTATAAAGTTTGACAAATGATTTGGCATCGATAAATTCGAAAGTTCTCTTTATTAAGGATAACACACTGTTGGCTTTGTTAATCTTTGAAGATATATGTTTGTTGAACTTCAAATCTTGTTGAAAAATTATTCCCAGATCCGATTCCTCTTTAACCTCAGCAAGTGGCGCTGAGTTCATGGTATATTGGTGGGTAGGGTTTTCACGTCCGTAGTGTACTGTTTTACATTTGTCTACATTAAACTTTAGCTTCCATGTGTTTGACCATAACTGGAGAGCATCAAGATCATCTTGTAGAATGTCATGTTTGGTTGATTGGCTGTAAATTTTCGTGTCGTCGGCAAAAATGGCAACTAGGCTATGAACACAGTCTGGTATATCGTTTACAAAAATGATGAACATGTGCCCCTTTAAATCGGTATGCAAGATTTTGCAAATTTCAACATTGATTACTGATGGCTTGCAGAAGATTTGGGCATATCTATGTCAATGTGCCATTTATGTGTCCTGATGATCCCTGGGATTCCCTTCTCATTAGCAGCCTCTGAAATCTACAAGATTTGTGAAGTTTATCTAGCATCCCAACCCCCTTGGCCTCGTCTAGATTTGCAATTTCAGCGATCAGTTTTTCAACAATTCATACGAATCTTAACATAAACAATTGGACTTTAGGTTTATTAAAAATAAAACTTTGTCAAAATAATTAGATTTGATGACATATCGTTGAAATTTTACCTGAAATTCCCCCCTTTTCAACTTTCCTCCTACCTGTCAAAATTTTAGTTCACTTCCGGTAGAGATTAATTTACGGCTTCACTTGCCCGTGTCACTCTCTTATGGTGTCACTTCAGTAATATTTTGAAGCATAATGTTCCAGAGCTTTGATCAGTGAACAAATACACGTCACATGTTTCTTTCTGGAAACTTTATTATGTATGCATCCCATCGAACTGAATAAATATTGTTTTCTAATCTTCTGCTATAGAAATGAGCCAGGATCTGGAAAAACGTCCCTTAAGGCTTTTGAGCCCAACATAGATCCAGATCAGCCTGTGCATACGCACAGTCTGATCAGGATCCATGTTGTTCTCTAATAGCTTTTTTGTGACCTGTAGTAACTTAAAAAGAGCAGCATGGGTGCACTTTGGGCTGCATTTGACAACAAGACGATCTTGAAACTCAATTTTTGAAAATGCTATAAGGGACGTTTTCCCAGATCCCCGCTCAAATATGTTATGCCTGTCAATGTATTAATCAAACCATAGCCAATATACCAAATAAGAATGGCTTGTGGCCATACATTTACAAAAAGATATAGAAAATAATATCTAGATTAATTAGGGTGAATTTCATTTCCAAGTATATTTTAAAAGCTTGAAGATTATTCCTTAGGTTTCATGTGTGCAATGTTTTTCAAAAGTTATGGCTTCATTTGTTGTCGAGATATTAACTTCGTCACAGCACAGGGTAGGATATTTTGTTGCGGTAGTGAATTTGTAATAAGTGAAAGAGGGCAAATTGCTTGTTAAAGTACAAAGACTTTCAAATTGATGGAACTTTAATAAATCTTTACATTTTGGTTTAGAAAACATTGTGGTAAATGAAGAAAATTTTTTGTTACGAGCAATTTCTTCGTTTTCCACAATGTTTTCACAAGCCTTTTTCTTTCAAGAGGGGTCTCAAAAAGTGTAGGCCCCTATCTGTGGGGGAATGTATTATCTCTGTGTTATGGTCCCACACAATGTGCAGAGATTCAAGGCAACAGTTTAAACGGTCAAGGAGAAACTCGTTCATAAAATTTTGACTTTTGATAAATAGAAAAAAAAAAGATCAATAACTGAAAATGATCAAGGATCTCGGAGTTACTGTTCATGTACTTTGCATTTTTCCTAAATACTGTCTAACAGTGTATGAAATTCCAAGTTGCTATGATAGCGTATTTGTAGGAGACGTCTCCCAACAATTTTACTGTTACGGTAGTGAATTCATTGTTATGGTCGTGAAGAACGTTGTCTACACAAATCTTTGACTTGTTTGATACAGAATTCACAAAGTATTTTGTGGGTTCTGGGACCTCCACCGGCTTTTTGATTCATTGGCAGAATTCCAACAATTTATTCACATCCAAGATTTTCATTTCAATCCCTACCGTAACATTGACTTCTCTGCGAAAATAAAGCAAAATATCTATCAAGGTAAACAACAAAACACAACTCTTCAAGCATATATTACTGGGTTACTACCCTTAGATCTATCGATGCTGATATCGTCCGTTTATGATATTGTGGCAAAATGTTTACGAACACAAAGTCGAATTTAGCATGGATGATCGAGTCTTAGACTACACATGCAAGATTCCTCCCAAAACGTGCAAAATCTTATCTGTAAATCACTTTATTCAAATTTTTAGGCAAAGATTAATAGACAATTTTATTCAATGTTGGACTGTCGATTTAAGAGAAAATAATGTTTTGTTAATTTATAAGACTATCAAATATGAATTTAAATATTAACCATATCTAGACTTATTAGAATCGTGGAAGAGAAAGGAACTTACTAAGATGCGACTTTCAGCACATAGCCTTCACATACAAACAGGACGTTATGCTACAAACAGGCTTGATAGGCAATTAAGAGCTTGCAATATACATATATGTGGTAATGGTGATATTGAGGATGAATTTCATTTTTTCTTCATTTGCAAGAAATATGATTTTTTCCGAAAAAGATATATTCCCGAAAGGTACTGTAAAAGACCTAGCATGGTAAAACTATGTGATATGTTGTCTGAAACTGACCAAATTATTCTTAACAATTTATATAATTATATCAGATGTGCATTAGTCATGAGAAAAAATGCTCTGTATGTTTAGCACTATACTCTCTGCATTTATTTGTTTTCTTTTCAATGTATATATTTGTTAAGACCTTGACTAACATTTGTATATTATATGTATGGAAGAGAAACTATGTTTAATTCCAAAAATAAAGATATGTCTATGTCTATGTCTGTAATTAACATTTCATTTTCCATAATCACACAATTATGTACAATTTGTAAACGTGTGCTATATGTTAACGAAATGGCCCTATCACTGGTGGTGAACTCGGCCAAAAGCGATGGACGTTTTTCACTACAACAAGGTACAGATATTTTGCGTTGAACACCGACGGAATACAATGATCGCGAAAAAACGTTCCACGCTTTGGCCAAGTTCACCACCAGTGCCTGTAACGTGTGGCCACCAAACGATGTCATTGCTAGATATTCACATCTAGAAAGTAGCAATGGTCATGTAAAGTATCGTTCATCGTCTGTTCATTTACACAATTCGTTGTAATTTCATTAATTGTTATTTCAATCATTTCTCAAACAAGATCTGGTTTTGACGTCCTAAATACAAAACGCTTGGGGAAACATTGAAACAAAAGAAGACATTGCTGATAATAAGCAATTTCTTCTTTTGCCTAAATATTTTACAAGCCATAGGCCCCTATTGCACGCAAATCCAGTCTTAATAAATATCCATTTTGTGACCCGCAGAGACTTTTGGACAACCTTAACATTTTGACATGTGGAGATGGGTTAAATGATCATGTTATACTGGTAGGCCCCATAATTATAATTATTCCTGCATTCTAAGCTGGCTTTTAAAGAAAGATGTATGCAGACGAAAGAAGTCCTATTACGGTCTACTTTCACTTGCTTTTTACGCAGTTACCTCAGAAACGAGAAGTAGGCTATATTTTTCAAAGAATTCAAGAAAAGAAAAAATAACGTGTCTACATGCAAAGCTTACACTTTTGGAAGTATTGTGATAAATGCCCATAACTTATTTTCTTAATTCTATTTGAATCTATTTAAACAAAACCATTTAAGAAATAGCGTTGAAAACTTGAGATAAAGGGGGGGGGGGGGGCAATAAAAAGCATTATTCTTCTTTTCTTCTTTTTTTTAAATTTTATTTTGTCAAAACCAGACACCGCTTAGGAAAGGGACAAAGTTCCTTCACAGAGAGCATGTCCAATAGTTTCCAATTAACCTCTTGGTATGCGGTCAAGCATAAATTGGTTCTAATTAAAGAGTATTCCATAAATATATAAACCCTTTCCCGAGCAAGATCGGGTTTGATGTTCGTTCCTAAT
Source organism: Fragum sueziense (assembly GCA_963680895.1). Classification (NCBI taxonomy): domain Eukaryota; kingdom Metazoa; phylum Mollusca; class Bivalvia; order Cardiida; family Cardiidae; genus Fragum; species Fragum sueziense. The sequence continues at coordinate 26,333,500 of OY804599.1, read as the reverse complement.
GAAAAGGACTTGAGGAAAATTGAGACAAAAGAAAAAAAACGTTGATATTTAACATTGTCTCCTTTTGTCTCAATAATTTCTGAGCTATATCATTCAATTTTAAGCATATTTTTACACCAACTTTAATTTTGTCGCCTGCAGCAGCTTTCAAATTGGACCACCGTAATATATTGCCATTTTGGAAGGCTTTATGTGTTTGATGTTTACTCGGCACAGATTCATGGACAGATAGTTATCTGACATAGAACTATCGTGAGTTCATTTGACATGACGCAGCTCCGCTGGTGGTGAACTCGGTCAAAGCGAGGGACGTTTTTCGCTACAACAAGGTACAGATATTTTGCGTTTAAACGTGAGTTTAAAGATCTGATTGGATAGTTTTTCTAATACAATACAATACAATACAATACAATACAATACAATAGTTTTTCTAATAACAATGAATTTGTTCTAAAAATAGACAGGGGTTTCCGATATGTATTTACAAACCGTCTGTGTTTTTATAAAATCTCGTAACTACGGCTTTATCGATGCCGTAATTATGATATTTTATAACAACACCGACGGAATACTATGATCGCGAAAAAACGTCCCACGCTTTGGCCGAGTTCACCACCATTGAGCTCTATATCTTTTGTTATCATAAATTACACACCTGAGCTTCGTCCTAGAAACAATTTAGTAATATTTTCTATCATATTTTTTATATGTGTGTATTATGATACAAGTCTTTTCGATGTATTTTGCAAAATAATTTCTGAAGTTGCTCATTATGTTGGTAGTCCAAAATTAGAATAGATTTTTTCTTAATATACACAACACTAACCTTTTGTAATTTCACTTACTGATCACTTCTCACTCTCGGCTGAGTACCTTGTGCATTTCCACCGATTTTACGGAGATCGGCGAAAAGGGGGTCGTAGATTCATGAACATGTACATAAAGGTCAGTGCCATGTCAAATGAAATCACTAATGGTGACTTACCACCGTGCCAAGCAGTATTGTTATATTTCTTTACCTTTTCCATCTAGGGTTTCTAAACGCATTTATGCTGATCTGGATCCATGTTGGTCTTAAAAGATCTCGACTCAAAATCTTTGAGTCGAGATCTTTTAAGACCAACTTGGCTCCAGATAACCCTGCGTATACACGCAGTCTGATCAAGATCCATGTTGGTCTCTCATTAATTATCCCTAATAAATGTCTCAATACTTACATTAATTGTTTACAAGACTAACACATGGAACCTGATCAGACTCTACTGGACTCTCTGATCTTCATTCATGTTGGCCTGGAAAGTTATAAGGTACTCCACTCATCATAAGGTACAAAAATCACTTCGTGTAGCTTTGGGCGTCATCCGTGGCAACGAAAATTGACGAGGATATCCCTAGTCAATATCCGCTTCCACGGATGATACTCGGAAACTGACGATGGTTTCACCGTCCGTTTTCGTTACCATGGTTGATGCCCCATGCTGCACGAAGTGTTTGGTATCTAATGATGGATGGATTATAAGGGCAATTTTTCCAGATCCCTGGCTCAAATATTTTAGCGACATCGGTCCTAGGGCTTGAATGGAAAAAACGGTTTACTAAATTTTGGCGTTTTAGCCATAAAATAATTCTTTTCTATGGTAGGGCCTAAGTGTTGTTCATTTTATCAGCAGAACTAACCCTTATGTCATAATGTTTCATGTATTCGACATATTTATCAAAGTTGACGTTTATAAAACGTGATAACTGACGCCAATTATCACGCTGAGACAGGTGCTTTTTCGATAACCTTTTGCTGCATAATTATCCTAACTCAAGAATCTTTAAGCTGTTCTTACAACATTTTGCAGACCAAAATTACGATGTGTCTGGTCAAAGAAAAAATGTTCCAATTTAGACCATATTTGGTACTTAAAGGATCTAATTTGGCAACGCTGTTCCAAAGAAATTATATCTTTTGTTCTTTTCGAATTTCGTAATATTACTCAATATGGATTTGCTTCAAATTTCTTTCAGCATTACGATTCTTTTTACTGGTAAGTACTGCCGACAATAATTAACCCATTACCAAACAGCAAAATTTATAATACTTAGATTGGTCCAAATTCAAAGATATCGAAGACGATAGTTTCAAGTGCATGAACATTTTTCATTTCGGTGTTTTTGTATGGAAAACACCGTGGAAAATAAAGACACTGCGTTTCCAAAGCATTTATCTAGAGGGGAGCCAAAAAGTATCACTGTTTGGGAATGGGTTAACTCGACATAGGATAAGTCAAATTTCTACTGAAATCGTAATGAAAATCTGGGGCCAGTATTATTAATAAACCAATTACTGCACAGTGACACCTTTTGACTCTCTCACAAGAAAACGCTTGGGAAATTATAGATTTTGCTTGTCACGAAAATGAAGAAATTGCTTGTGACAAGCAAATTCTTCATTTTTCACAAGTTTTCTTACCCAATATCTAAAGTTTTTTTTTTTTTTGAAATTACACTTGAAATTGTCGTCTGCAACACTTTTCTAATGAAACAGTCCAAAATTTTACCGTCTGGTAATGGGCTAACGATCTTACGACCAAGTTGGGCGGAAAATCATGACATGGGTGAATTTGTCCCGTTCTAATCATTGATTCGCAAAATGTCAAACAAAATCATTTTGAAATGAATAAAACCATTTAAATTATAGTAGAAAAAGGGGAGAAGTTTATCGTCATTTGCGACTGGAATTCAGTTATGAATGAATGACTTCCCTACGACTTTGACACTACAATATTAATTTTCTTTTCACTTATTTATAAACTAAAATAAATGATTTCCCAATTAAGTATTTTATTGTCCATAAGCGACAACGTCTTTGAAAAAGAAGCAAAATTTAATGCTAAAATTTTACGACATTTGCGGATTTTCTCTAAACAATTTCATGTACTTTCCAAAGACTTTAACTACATTTTTTGTCGTCTGAAACTCCCTTTACTTTCCATCAAATTTAAGGATCGATTATGAAATAATTAAATAAAGAATTACTAGTAGGGTAAGGAGGGGCAAAACGCCCAGGTGGGGTCAAACGCCCACCCCTATTATTTCGTCACTCATTATGTCAATTGATATTTGTCTTGATTTTACACTTGAAGTATTCTTTTAGAAAGATGCCCATGAAATTTTTACATCTTAACGTCATTCAATTATCAGTATGCGAATAATTGTTTATTTTACATATATTTGATCTAATATTTGGGTAATAGGTTTTCTTGTGTATCTTATTTCAGTCCGAGTATTCAATCAACCAAAATGCATTTTATATTTATATGTCCAATTGGTCGCCTACACAAAAAGATAAAAAGAAAAAAAATCATCACATTTTTTTTCTCTGGCCAAATTAAATCACCCACCCCATTTGGGGCAAAACGCCTATGGTGCTTTGGGGCAAAACGCCCAGACTGGGCGTTTTGCCCCTTCCAAGGGCTAAATAGTGGGCGTTTTGCCCCTTGTATGGATAAGTTGGTATTCAGAAGTACTAAAATTTTCCTTTAACCTCAAAGAATGACTAAGGTTGGTACATATGACGAAATCCATTTTCATTTCGTTGTCCACAAAAGAAAAACTGGCAAAAAAGACCGACTTTTCGCGAATATATCAAACTTTTATGTCACCTGATGGATCCATGTGGGGCAAAACGCCCATGAAACGCCGATTTTGTGTTAAAATGAGACAATAAGACCATTTAGTCTACTTTAAAGGGGCCTTATAAAGAACATAACATCAGTATGTTTTAATTCGACTGATATGAAGATGCTGCAGACAAAGGACAGTAACACGTAACCACTTTTATAGACAAGTAAATTATGCCCAAATCTAGCCTTTACGCTTGATAAAAAATGTTGAAAATATGATAAAACCCATCCAAAATATATTTTTCCTAGTATATTAATTACAAACTAATTATATTCCTATTTTCCCCCAGATATTTTCAAAACATTTTTTTTATTTTTCATATGGGGCATAAAGCCCAGTGGTGGGCTTCATGCCCCACCCCCAAAGGCGTTTTGCCCCGAGGGTGGGGCAAAAAGGCCAAATTTCGATAAAATTGTTGTAACGACAGTCATTTTTTTTTTATATCAAATGACAAAGCTGTTTTGTGTAAAGACATTTGGGACAAAGGGCAAAGTTTAATTTCACGTTGAAACATTTACATTATACTTTGTTTGTTTTGTGCTACAGCGCTCTTTCCTTAAGGGGGGCGTTTTGCCCCTCCTTACCCTAGATAGATGGGATATTAATAAATTTTCTCCCTAATTTTGTTTCTGCGTTTGTCTCCCTATCGCAATTTAACACTTTCACAAACAGGCCTTGGTTTTGGCATTCTTAAGAAATGGACTTTTGGTAATTGATAGAGACGAAAGAAGTGATGGTCCTGGTGATAGACTTTTAAAACGTGAAAACGAAAAAACCTACAGACAATAAAAAAGTAATTGAGACGATTCAAATGAGGACCTACAGCATAGGCCTAAGGCTTGGATTGAAATAAACAAAGATAAAATGCATTTAACCCCTATTTTTTTTATGCTCCCCGAAAAATTTCGGTGGAGCATAAAATTATAGTCGCCATGCTGTCCGTCCGTCCGTCCACAGCCAGATCTCAGCAACCCTTGGACCAAATTCAATGAAACTTCACATGTGAACTCACTGGGATAATACCTAGGAAACTTTTTCTTTGTTTCTTAATTTGAGGCTGCGTCATGGAAAAGGGGCCTTAGTGTAAAAAAATTGTTTTTCTCTAATTTCTCCTCATGTAATGGACAGAATTTAATGAAATTTTGTACTTATGTAATAAATAGGATGTTCTAGACCATATTCTATAAATAATGTGTGTACAAAAAAGCTGTCATGGGAAAAAGGGCTTAAAGTGACATTTCACGATTATTTTTACATAAATTTTACTTTTATTCTATCTGATAGAGCATGTATTCTTATGAAAATTCTGAAAATTTCAAGCCAAAATATATTGAACCGTTTACGAGAAATATATATTTTTGTGCTAAAATTAAACAAATTGTTGTGGACAACAGTTCAGATTTATAAAGAATTTGTCATTTCTGTCTCAACTTTAAGGCGTATTTTTCGCTTATAGATAACAACTTAAAAAAACTGATAGCGTTTCTAAGCATTAGAATAAACAATCTTTGCATCAAGACATACTTTTAAAAAGTGAAATAAATGTGAAATGTCACTTTAATGTATGATAGTTTTTATTTTGTGACAAACACTTATTCGGGGAGCATAATCCGTCCATGAAGGCTCTTGTTAGATCTAGTCCTGTTGTTAGGAAACTCTTTCCAGATCCGTTTCATTTCTATTTCAGCAACCAATTCAGCAATCATCAAACAGAGACGAGATACATTCAATCCCAACCAGTTAATGGAGGACTACATGGGCATGCGTAATGGTCAGACATCCTTTGGTTCCTTCCATCCTAATGACCTTGTCAAAACTATACAGAACTACTTTCAACATGGCGGTACACAACTGCTACCTAATAACCAATGGGGACTCTCTGTGTACAATCCAAACGAGGCGATCGAACAATATGTCGGCAGAATGAAGTCTCCGGGTGGTCTGGGACCGGAAGAGAAAGAATCGAACGTGGTTAAAGAAAACCGGGTGGCTCAGATGACCGGCTTCAATCCTGACCAGTTGAACCAAATGTTGCTCAGCGGCATGGATAGCGAAAGTTACTCAGTGAGCCCTGAATCTATGACGTCAGACCAATTCGGATTCGATGCTGACAACGTCAACAGACAACTGATGCAAGATATAAATAATTCACAACAAGAATTCGGTTCATCAACCCCAGCAGGCGACGAAGCATCAGGTAGTATAACAACACAAAACCCAAAACAGCAAAATGAAGGTTTTGGTTTTAATGCCAATGCGTTGAACGCAAATTTATTCAGTAGCTTAGAATACGATCCGAATTCCGCCATGCCTGGAATGCCAGAATTCCAGGATAATACAGCAACAACAACAGCTACGGCGACACAGGGCTCTACATCAGCTTCAAACGGAGGTACCAGCCTGACAGGAAGTACACAGGCGGGAACCAACATGGGCGGCACCTCTTCACAAAATGGCGGAATACTTGCCGGTAGTAACCAGTCTGGTGTCAATTCTGTGGGTACAGCTGGGGTGATCGGTGGTACTTTTACCGGAAGTAACCCGTCTGGTGTAAATTCTGCGGGCACAGCTGGCCAGACTGGTGGTATCTTTGCCGGGAGTAATGCGGGGACTGTCCCACCCGCATTGAGTACAGCGAATACGATCGGTGGTAATTTCAACCCTGGGGGACTAGGCGGATCGTCTTCGGGGTCTCAAGGAGGCTCCACCGTTCAACAAGGGGTTGCTCTTTCCCAGACAGGCGTCGCTGTACCCGCGCCATCGGGTATCGGTGGAATTGGTGGACGTTAGTTGTATTGCGCGCTACAGAATAACAAAAACTTGTCATAATAAGGAACTGGTGACTCAAAACGTGGTAAAATTGATAGATAAAATGATACTGGTAACACTGATATTTTAAAATTAGCGACTTTCATCCACGTTTACTTCTAATAAATTTGTTGCTTTTATATTTACTTAATATTTATGTTGGTAGGCTAGGTCGCCCCCGCCGTCCATTTGAAAACAATCATGATGCATGTATAGCACTTCGGCGGTGTAAATGCAAAACCTCGTATGTCGATTTTTGCGATTTTCAAAGTAAAAACTTGTATGTCAAATTTAAACAATTCTTGCAGGTTTTTGCATATTTGTACTTATCAGTATTAATGACACATCATATATAAACGATATGTTTGAATTTCAAGTAAAATAGCCCAGTTTCGGAAAAGTTATTAAATAGGTTTTCTTCCCCATTAAAACATCCTAGAAACGAGATACGAGGTTTTGCATTAACACCGACGACTTGTACAACAGAAGAATGGGTTGTGACCAGACTGTACTTAGTCACTGGATGTTTGCCACGATGCATATTTTCTGTACCCTGGCTCATAACATGTTAGGTGGGCGACGATTCGATTGCCCTTTAAAACTGTTAGATTGATTATAGATATAATATTATGTTGCTTTTCTTCCAAAACCTCGTAACTAAAGCTTTATAAAAGCCGTAGTTATGAGGTTTTGGAAGACAAGCAGAGGTATGACAAAACAATAAATGAATACCAGATTATTTTAACAGTAAACAAAATCATTAGCGGTATCATGTGTAATAATATCTATTTTCAAAATACACACACAACAACCAAGTGTGAAAGTAATGATGCTGAACTTATGATTTTGTCAAAACAATTTCAGACCTGATTTCAACACTGCTGATAATTGAAGTTTTATCATTGAGAAAACAATGAGACTATAGAAGAAACCTTCTGATAATCAGTATTTCTCCTTTCGTCTCAATATCTACCGTGTTTAAAGACATGTATACAAAAATGTATTTTTATGACACACATTGTGCTGTCTGCATCATCTTTCAAATTTGAACTAGGCCTTTCGAGCTTTTGTTTCTAATTTATCTGGAAATGGATTAACGCTTTGCTATAACCCGGGCACGATCAAAATTGCGTATAACTAGGAACACGAACCCCCTAACTGTATGCTCGAAACCCTTTGGCAGAAATCCTGGGTCCACCACAGGAGCCGCGTAATATATGATTTGACCTATTCCATCCGTCATTATACACCAAAATTTTCGTGCAATGTTGCCACCGTCTTCAGCATTATTATATATTGGTGACAACGGAAATTGACGAGAGTATTCGGTTTTAACATTCGGATAACCTGATCAGTATCCGTTGGCACACATGTCATCATTTAATGATAGATGGAAAACCTTAAATGAGAAGGGATCGGCTAAAAGTAATTCTGTTACATTTGAGACCACCGGGTCTCTTGTCTGCTGATCAGCACGAGTCTAATTACAGTCTGACCTGGCCCCGGTTTCTCGAAAAAACTTAAGTATATTCTCATGAGTTCATGCTCAACTTCTATTCAATACCAATCAACGTTGATTGGTATTCAATTGAAGTTCACGTGGATTTCGTGCGATTTGAGCACGATGCTCAGATTTGAGCATGAGAAGATACTTAAGTTTTTTCGAGAAACCGGGGCCAGGACTCGCGCTTCTTTCTGACAACAACTTCATGCCAGGTAGAAACTGCTGGTCGAAAATGCTACATTGGTTCCTGTTTAAGATCCCAGCTCAATCGTACGATGTTTTATAGTACATTTATACAAGAAATTTTAGCAGCCCATTATGTATATTATGAAAGACCGTCATTCAAAATCAGTCCATTATCACATAATTTTGGAAACGTGACTTAGTATCCACACGAATGAAGGATGTTAGTTACATGTATTACTTTTACCATTTCCCACACAGTAACATTTACGGGTGTTCCAATTGGAAAGCTGCACCAGGCGTCAAAATTGGTTTTGATAAATGAAGAAATTCGTGTAAATACTAAAATACAGTACAGAAAATATTCAAGCAAAATGAGAAAACGCTTGTAATCAGGATTTCCTTCTTTTGCTTCAATGTTTTCTCAAACTATCTTTACTGGAGATGTCAAAACCAGGTCTATTTTGGTGAAGGATTAATACTTCCAAGGATACAAATCGATGTCAATCTAAGGCTACACCATTTTTATCCGTATTGGCGTATAGTATATGGAGACACTCCACAATGCTTCCAGGTCGTTGTACACGTAGTTCCGTCAAAAATGGAGTCCCTCCATTTGCTGCAATGAGTCTGTGTCTGTACAGTAGACATAATTATGTAGGAAATATGGTTCTGTACACTAGCAGACCATCAGTGCACTGCTAGGATGTGTTTTAACGAATCTTTTCATGGACTATTTTTGTCCGGTCGTGACCTTTCATTTTGGGTATGTCACTTGCATGAAAGAGATGGCAACTTTCGATGGTGGTTGTGCTCATTGAAGCGTAGCTGAGGACTTTAGTGCACTTGATACCACTTTCTTGGTAGTAAATTAAATACTAAAGAATGATCTATCAGGCAAACGCCGAAAATTCTGAGAGAAGCTGGATGCTGCCAAAGAGCCTATTTTACTATATTTTAATAGGCCCATTTCGATGAGGAGTGACACCACAGATATACCATCAAACGTTTCCGACCCCTGTTTCTAGATTCGTGTGAGCAAAAGAAACTCACAATTTCGGAATTATAGGTTCCGTGCCTTACCATTGGGATAAAAAATATGGTTAACCTTCTACCAAATGGCAACAGTTTAGGGTGGTCTAATTCAAAAGTGTTGCAGTCCGCAAAAGATTGGACTAATATGTGAAATGTAGCATCGAAAATATTTAGGCAAAATGAATAAATGCTGAACAACAACACCAATGATAAACATGCAATTAGAAAATAGATTCAAATACTTTGTACGACCAAGACAAGCTTATCTTGGAGGATACATTTGAGCTGGGATCTCGAAAAAAAGTGTCTTTAGGCTTTTGGGCCTAACATGACTGCAGATCAGTGTGCGTAGGCTATAAAAACAGTCTGATCAGGAACCATATTGTTCTCCAATACAGTTTTCTTCAACTAAAGCAACCATAAAAGAGGGGATTTGGTCTCTACAAGTCTCCATATAGGCACTGACTGGTCTTGAATTATGACTGCTTCAACTGCTATAAAGGACCTTTTTCTAGATTCGGGCTCATTTGCTTCTAGATCAGAAGCTATCATTTCTCATAACTCACGGCAGAGAATCACGTGATACAAAACGACAAGAAGAAGAGAAGAAGAAGAAGAAGAAGAAGAAGAAGAAGAAGAAGAAGAAGAAGAAGAAGAAGAAGAAGAAGAAGAAGAAGAAGAAGAAGAAGAAGAAGAAGAAGAAGAAGAAGAAGAAGAAGAAGAACCCATTACCAAACGACAAATTTTTAGGGCAATTCGAATTGACAGATCATGCAGACGACAATTTCAAGTGAATGGATTTTTTTATTTTATGTCTTTTTGGATGGAAAACATTGCGGGAAATGAAGAAATTACTTGTCAACAGCAATTTCTTCATTTTCCACGATGTTTTCCGTGGCCATTATTTTCTGGGAATTCAAAAAGAGTCATTGTATGGTAACGGGTTAAACAAAATCTTAGAATGTTATTGACGACCAAGTAAAATTGCACCTTTAGATCGCCAATAACTTTTTGTCGTCTGATTTTAACTTAATCCGAGTCTTCTCTGATGTAAATACGCTCTTTGATATTTTGATTTTGCGCTATGTAAATAGCGAAAAATCAAAATATCAAAGAGAGTATTTACATCAGAGAAGACTCGGATTAATTTTAACTATGTATTCATTCGGGCAAATCGAAGACATTTTTGCGCATTCTCCTTAACATAAAATCGGTTATGTATCCTGACAGAATTGTTAAAGCTTTTCTGCAATTGTAGTTGTTGTAGATGTTGTATCACTTAATTCCTAGCCGTGTAGTTTGTCGTTCAAAATGCCGCATCTACAGCTCAAAGAAACTTACTTACGACTTTTTGTCAGGCAGTAAATTTGTGTAGTATCTAACAATATCACAATCATCGTTTAAGTGATCATTAGAAGACGTTAACCCCTTTCCCGTAAACAAATCGTACTCTTGAATTATGTATTTTTAAAGCTTTAGAAAATATTGAGAGAAAATAAGAAAATGGTGATTAGTAACATTTTCTCGTTTTCCATCAATATTTGTCATGTCATATTTTTACTCCCCTAAAGAAAATGCTTTAGAAAACGTTGTGGAAAACGACGAAATTGCTTGTGAAAAGCTATTCCTTCATTTCCCACAATGTTTTCTACGCAAAAGACCATAAAGATATGAATTACATTCACTTGAAATTGCCATCTGTAACATCTTTGAATTTGGACCAGTCTCTGCCGCGGATCCAGGATTTCTTTGAAGGGGTGGGGGGGTGGGGGTCGAGTATACAGATGGAGGGGGTTTGTTTTACAATTTTGACTGAATTTCTGTATGAAAATGAAAAACTCAGATTGCAGAGGGTGGTTCGTTTGAACCCCCATCTGCCACTGACTAAACTTTTGTCATGAGGTAATGGGTTAATCGAAGTCGAGATTACATCGTACACGCGGTCTAAGCACTTCCCTATTTATCTATAGATTGATTTTTATTTGCTGTTAATAGTCATAAAATTGCCATTTAATTGAGGAGGATGAATATAAAAATTGGCCGCAATCTCCGCCTCAATCAGTCGCGCACAAAACCTTTAGAAGATACTGCTACTCCGCCTCACTGAATAGATAATAATACCCAGCCGGGACACAGTAAAATCAAAGTACTCAGTGGGTTCGTGAAAATATTTGTTCAGTATTTTTCTTTACTTTGATAATATTGTCAATATAATTTGTAATAACTTGTTATCGTAAAAAATCCGTTTTGACAGACGGTCCGTTGATTGTATCATATCACGAAATCGTTTTAGATTTTTTTTTTAAAGTTTTCAATGTAGGCCTAATTCAGTGATTTAATTTTCTACTTCTTTTTTCTTTATTTCCTTTTGAGGTATTTCAATAAAACATGCTGGAAACAATGTATTTTGATTGATACTGTCAAGCTCATATTTTTGATACTAGATTTTTAAACAGTTCATATTCGTATTGACCGAAAATACAGCTACATAGTTCGAGTTCATTTTAGGCAAATGCAAGATAAGAAATCCTTAGACTTTGATATACAAATAAGCTGAGATCTGGAAAGGACCCAGGCCATCATGCGTCTACATGCAGAGTAACAGTATTAGAGAGCAATATATGTCCAGATCAGGCTGCACCATTTTGAAGGCTGGTGTGGTTCCTTGTTGGTCTCAAAAGTCAGAATAGATTAATGGACCGTCTTTAGATCTCAGCTTGTTAACACTTTATCAGACGATGAAATCTAAAAATCGTCTAGATTGAAATGACTTGCAGGCGACAACATAAGAAAAACTGAAAGACGGAATTTTAATATGAGAGCATGAATAACATTGAGGGAAAGGCGGAATGCATTTCTAAAATCCGTTCTGGACAGTGATGCCAAAATCAGGTTTGTTTGAAAAGGATTAATCCCTTACCAGACGGCAAAACTTTATATCAAATTCAAAGGTGTTAGGCATAAATACGATATTTTCAAATGAATGAAATTTTATGGTTTCTGGTATATTAGGTTATAAAACATTGTGGGAAATGAAAAAGAAATTGCTTGTCACAAGCAATTTCTGCATTTTCCATAATGTTCTCTAAAAACTTTACCTTTTGGGTTCGGAAAAGGCGTCATTGTGTTGGAAAGTGTTTTAATTAAGATAAGTGCGATTTTGCTGTGTCCCGTCTTACAAAGTGTATTCTACGGCTTCAGTTTATTATTTCCGGCGGATCGAAGTGTTTTTTCAACAACAGAAAGTTTGATAAATCGGTGTTATTTTCCACAACAATACGACCTGTCGTTTTACCGCGGGTGTTAAAGAATGAAAATACGGACTCAATTTGCATCACAAATTCATCAACGATCAGATACTATTCTACGATGGAATCTTTAGACAGGTGGGTGTCTTGTTTTTTTTTTTTTTTTTTTTTTTTTTTTGTCTTTTTCTTTTTTTTTCTCTCTAATCAAAATGTTATCTTAATGAATTGGAGATGTGTTTTTATCTTTTTTTGTTTTGTTTTTTTTTTCTATCAAGGAAAGGAATACTTTTTTGATTTCTTCTTTCGTAGGATTTTATACGTGGTGAGAAATTCGTATTTGTGATAATTTGATATAATAATTATAATGCATATATAAAATTTCTTCAAACATTCAAGCGAAAGCTTTTTTTCGGCACATGTGAACGCTTCCCACTTTCGTTTTGCACTTAAAAATATTTTGGCTCGAATGTTTGAAGAAACCACTCGATTTGGAGCAGAGTGAGTTAGAGTCGGGAATAGCCCTCTCAAAGGCGCGTTCCGTGCATTTTATCTCGTCAAAATCCATAGCGTATCAGCTGAGAAATTAAACAAAACATACCTTGAAGCGGACGATTTTTTCGGTGTGAACGCTTCCCAAAAGTCACGTGGGTTACCCGCCGTGAACCCTATCAATCAACAAACATTGATGAAAATTCATTTTTGTTTTGAGCCCTTATCTCAACCCATTCTTTGAAGGGTGACGTCAAAACCAAGGCTTGGTTTGAAACAACGAACTCAAATGAGACAGGATATGTAAAAAAGGACCCTCACAGTATTTAAAGCCTTTCCCAAACAAGAAATTTAGACAGTTCCGATCTGAAAGCTGAATCAGACTGCAATATGGATGTTAATAAAGATAAAATGTGTATAAAACATAACACTGAAAATATTGAGGAAAAAGAAGAAACTGCTGGTTATCAGCAGTTTCTTCTTTTGTCTCGATATTTTCTATAGCTTTTTTAGATAGTGGCGTCAAACCACGTTTTGTTTGGGAAAGGGTTAAACCACAAAAGATTGCAATCAATGGTGCAGTTTGATCAACATCACTGATGCCACCCATTAGCTGTTCCACCAATGAAAAGGCTATTTTAGAACAGAATGTATAGTATGGATCTTAATCTGAATGTGCAAAATATGTATAAGGCTGATCTAGATCCATGTTAGTCTAAAATGCCATAGGAGATCCCCTAAAGAGTACTTTAACTTGTAAAGGATATACGAGTCATTTCTTTTAAACCAAAGGTGAAAAGAATAAGAAGACTATTGAAGATAAGTCAGATAAATAGATTCTTAAAATTATTTAGCCCATTCCAACACATTGTCGCTTTTATACGCCGAACAAGGTAAAGAAAGGTTTGGGAAAACATTGTGAAAAATGAAGAAATTTCTTCATTTCATACAATATTTCCAACCCCAAAAGACCAAAAATATTTGTATTTCATTCGGTTGAAATTGTCGTCTGCAATATCTTTGAAATTGGACCAGTCTAAAATGTTGTCGTCTGGTAATGGTTTAAAATCATCGAGGCCTACGTGCTTATTCCTTTCTATAACAGGCTCTGGCTTTGACGTCCCCAGTAGGAAATGAATGGGAAAATAGATCTATAGGCAAAATTAGAAAATGATATTGACCAGCAGTTTCTCGTTATGCCGCTATAATATCTGCCGTATTTTAAGATCACATATTCATCAATATCCTTTTTAACTTCTTTGGCGTCTTTCAAATTAGAAGAATAATGTTTTTACTGCTTGGGTGAAGGGTTAAAGATAAGACTAGTGAATTTTAATCATGCCATAGCCAGTTGTGAGATAAGATTACACGAATTTTGGAGACGTAAGTTACGTTACGTTTATTATCAATATAGATGGATGAAATGTTCTTTTTCAGAACATTACCTGGCTTTCACACCCCTGACAGTAAATAGGCCTACTTTAGAAAGCGTTGAGAGAAAAGAAGACAATCGTCGGTATCATTTCAAAACCTCGTAACTACAGCTCGATTAAAGTTGTAGCTACGAGGTTTTGCAATAACACCGACGCAATGCTGATTATAAGCAGTTGCATACTTTCTTTAAATATTTTCTTATTCTGATGTACGTGTACACTAATTCTTTTTTTTTTTTTTTTCATCTGAGGAAGTTTTCACGTTGGAACAGTCTGAAATCTTGCCGTTTTGGAAACGGTTTTAGGTAGTCCGTCCCTAGCGTGATTCATGCATGCAGACGTCGGAATTATTCGGACGACGTTGTAAACAGTCGGCGGTGGAATTTCCACCGCCGATTGTTTACAACGTCGCCCGAATAAAAATTCTGACGTCGCCTGAATCTTATTAGGGTTTGAGTTTATTGGGGTTTTATGCCGTTTTCAACTGCCAGTGTCATATCGCGGCAGCTGGAGCACCTACCCATGGATTCCTGTTGTTTCTCAAACCGGTACTACCACAACACCCTTACCGAGCCGAATCTCATTAGGAGTGGACTACCTTAACTATAAATGGTAGAAATGGAGTCCTTGCTGCATTTGAAACTGCCATACCATGAATCAAAATCAGCATGTTTTGTATTAGTTGCGTCAGATCATGAAGAGGTTATAATAAAACAATATGGCTCTTGATCTGACTGTGTGCATATGCGGGCTGACTTGGATCCACATTTGCCTCAAAATGCCATAAAGACAGATAGATCTATGCCTATATTCACAACAGATACCAGCGGGTAAATGTATTCTTTTTTCTTCTTTTTTATTAGCCTAAATATCCACTTTCCCTACATGAAAATGTCATCCCTTTCCCACAAAGCACTGGTTACGATGTCTCATATAAAAAAGAAATACTGTTAATCAGCATTTTTTTTTCGTTTTTCCAGTTTCCATATGAATATTTTCTACGCTATGGCGTACACAGTATAACTTCGTGTCACATTGTAACCCTCTCCCAAACAAGACCTGGTTTTGACGTCCCTTAAAGAAAAGGCTTGGGAAAACATTGAAACAAAAGAAGAAACTGCTGATAACCAGCAGTTTCTCCTTTTGTCTCAATATTTTCTTTACCATATTTAACACAAATTCTATCTTTAATTACTTCCATTTTGTCATTTATGGCAGTTTTTGAAGTGGATCACCCTAACATTTTTTTCGTTTGGGAAAGGGTTAATCGTAATTTCGCGGAATGAAATATGTTTTTGACGAAGCATGATACTTCGTGAATGACAAACAAGTGAACACTTTTTTTGACATCCGTTATAGAGATATATTGGTAAACTTTGAGACAAAAGAAGAAAATACTGGTGACCAGCACTTTTAAACTCGAACAGTCTATTATGCTATCACCATGAGCTATCCGTCAAAACCAGGTGTTGTTTGGGAAAGGGTTAAGGTATTCCACCCATCATTAAATACTTTAAAAACACTTCGCGCAACGTCGCCGTCACTTGTGGCTACGGACAATGACAAGGTTACGCGTATTTTTTAAGATACAACATCGTCAATCACCTTTGTCGCGTATAACGACGAAAATACAGGCGAAGTTGCACATGACATGTTTGTTATCATAATAGTGGATGTAATAAGATAAGGCGCTTGAAAACGTTTATGGTAAAGAAGAATGAACATTCAAGATTCAATTACCGGTATAAACTTCATTTCTCTTAAAGTTTTCCACGATAAAAGGTTTATCACAGCCATTTTGGGGGAAAGGATAATTAAGTAATATTTCAATCAATCAAATTATATTTTACATATAGCATTATTATTTATTGCCCCGACAGTGTGAAATGCCCTTTCCAGCCATCTAGAATTTCATTGCAATGTTTCATGGTCCCCAAAGCAGGTTTCGAATTTCCCCCTATCTCTGACGCTTTACCTTATAAGATATGGCTTAATTGGAACAACCCACTCGCACCAGCTGCGACCTCGCCTCTTATTACATAGAATCACAAGAAATATTCCATGCAATCTTAACCCTTACCCGGACGAAACAATTTCAGTTTCATATAACTAAAAAGATGCTGCGGACGACAAAACGCGTTTTGTTAGAGATGGGATTTCTGTACAAGGTGGCTTAGAAAAGATTGAGACAAAAGAAGAAAATGCTGGTTATCAGCATTTTCTTCTTTTGTCTCAAAGTTTTCACAAACTTTTTCTAAAATGAAAGTCAAAGCCAGGTCTTATTTGGAAAGGGCTATTTCAATAATGGATTGTCAACTTCTTTCTTCTAAAAGTGTTAGTCTTTATTTGAGATTTGATGATATTTTTGTTGGAATATATATTATTTGTCGTTTTTTCTAAGCAGGTAAGAAGGTGCAATTCTTTTTGTCCAATTTTAGCAAGAATATTTGAACACTATTTTTTATTAAGAAATACACTTGTAAAAGAATTAATTTGGTTATTTGAACATTATGGAAATGAGAGCGAAACAACAGATATGGATTTTGTGATATTTATAACAGAAAAGATTAAAATATCTTAATGATTCAAACATTTTCTACTAGACACAATCGAATAAATCAAAGCGCTGAAAGCGCTGAAGGCCTTGAAGAATTTGAACACATGCAGATTATTGGTATGAGAAAGTTTAAATATTCTTTAACTTCAGCAATAATCAAAGTGCTGAAAGTGCTGAAGGCCTGGAAAGTGTACGAAAAATAACAAGAGTAATATTTTTTATCTTTTATTTTTTTTTTTTTTTTTGAAGAAGTTTCGAACAAATTTGAACACATGCAGATTTTTGGTATAAAACAAAAGTAAGATGAACAGAAATCATCTGTATGGTATGAAACATAAGTAAAATGAACAGAAATCATCTGTACTGGATGGCCACTAGAATCATGGGGGCCAAATTATCAAGGATCAGGTAAGAAGGATTTCGATTATTAAATGAAGTTAAATCATTGCCGACAAATCGTGATGTTATTTCTATATATCTTCACAATATATCATTTAGAACCTTATTAAATCATGAATCTGCCTATTAAAACATAACTATCTAACACATGTATACAAATACATAGATATATAAATAACAAAGTTTTAAAACAGATTAAAGAATAACAAATCGTTACTATTATTAATCGTTCAAATTAACCCGAGACATTTGCATATTCGGGTCATATTGGGTCACAATTGTATTGAAATGGATATTTATTTAGCATTAAATATTAGTCTTTCTTCATGCAAAGTCTGTGGTGTAATGGTAAGTATCTCTGACTTCAGACCTGACGGTCAAGGATCGAATCTCAGAAGGTGAGTATTTTTTATTTATTAATAAATATTTTTTTCTACTTTTGCCTCAATATTTTCCTTGCTCTAAGGTACAACTTCAATTCACAAATAAACTCATTTTGTCGTCTGCAACTACTCTCAAGGCGAATCAGTCATAAATTTGGCAGTTTGGGAAACCAGCTCCCATTATCATAAATATCACAGGATCAGACACGGAAGATACCGACACAGCAGACGAGTGCCCTACGGACTCCAGTGCTAATGACACTGCTGACGAGATGTAACTTGGATGTTGAAATGCTATGTTTGAAATGAAATAATTTGATAAAATAATGAAATATACAACTGAAATGAATAGAAATTTTGAATAGATATAAAAATAAAAATAAACACAAAGAAAGTATATCAATTGTAAAATCAAAATATGTAAAGCACATATAGTAAAAAGGAGAAATAAAAGATTCTGGTTCGTTACGAACCTCGATCTTCTATATCATGAGCCCAACGCGCTATCCAATACGCCACATAGCCAATTTAGAATTTATGCGAAAATAGAATCTATATTTCAAAGGTACCTTATCATTTAAATCGATAATACCTGAAGCGTGAAATCAGTATGCAAATATCTCAAGTTAAAATGAACAAGCAATACCTACGATATTGGAAAACCAAATATTTCAAGTGTGTATCGGTAATCACTGACGCGTTCCGTGTGTTCCGGTAATTACTATGCGTTCCATGGTGGTCCGGTATTTCTATGGACCCAATAGTTCTTTCGCGGTGGAAAAAACGAACATTTACGGAAAATTTTGCAATGAACAAGTTTCTTTAAATATTAGAGGAACGTCGGGTACTTTCGGACAGTTAAGCGATCGTCAGCCATTATTTAGATAGGTGATTGAAGTCAAAAACTGTATCTTATGTCACAATCAGAAAATTCTAAGCCTTTTCCCCGGCATCGGTAATGAGAAGTATGTATTAACCCTTTCCCAAACGACGAAATTTCATGGCGGTTCAATTTGTAAGATGCTGCAGACGACAAAAATGACGATAAAAACGACATAATTTAAGTAAAAGGACAATATTGAGACAAAAGGAGAAACTGCTGGTTATCAGCAGTTTCTTCTTTTGTTTAAATGTTTTCCCAAGCCTTTTCTTTTAGGGACGTCAAAACCAGGTCTAGTTTGGGAAAGGGTTAAGCGTATAAAACCGGGTACCATAAGGAAAACAAAATGAGTCATCAACGACAGGTTATTTCGGACACATCGGGTCTGATCGGACAGGCCGATAATCGAGCTAGATTTATTTCAAATAATTATGTTTGCACTTTTACGTAATTAATTTGGAACAATCTAAAATTTTGTTTGGAAAGTTTTTAGGTATGATAAAATACAAATGAACGATCTAAGATATTTATTTGCATCGAGTATTTCATAAAAAAAAAAAATAAAAAAAGTTTACGCTGATAGCTGGAATTGAACGTCGGTTCCCCGAGTTCTTACTCTCTTACGAACAGAGCGTATTCTCCCTACATTCCATTTCGATAGAATACTCTCTGTTCTCGCGGGGTCGTTTCACGTCTAATCTCGGGGCCTTGGCGGGATTTCGGTATCCAATCGTCGCCAATATACTCATAAACAATCGAAATTTCTGATACAAGAAATGATTGGCTAACGCTTCAAATTACCAGCTTCTGCCAAAAATAGAAGCGACGTAATGTATACGTAATCAAACCAGATCAAACTGAAAGATTTTGATTCGATAATTCAAATGTTACCGGCTTCAGCCAAAAATAGAAGCGACGTAATGTATACGTAATGATCATGCAAGATAAAACTGAATGATTTTGATTCGATAATTCAAATGGTGTGCTATAATTAGATTATGACGACCAAATAGGCTGTTGGCGTACCGAAAACTGCAGAGGTCATATTTGATGGTTTAATCAATAGAGCTCGGCATGGAGAGTACCGAGTTCTGAGACTTCGACATTACCACTCGACCACTGAACTTGCTGTTTCATATGTGACATAATTAATATATAAAATCATTATTTGTCCGGTTAGACCCGACGTATCAATTTTCCTTCGGGTCAGATCGGACACCATTTTATTTCCGAAAATAACTAAAATTTCTATCATCGACAGGTAAAAACCTCTCGAAAACCTTTTAATCTTCTTTTTAAACCAGAATAAAAAAGATTTAATCGCAATAATACATCGTCATAATCAAGTGCGTCTGCAGGGTATCTATATTTAGATATTGCTTACGAAAACCCACTAAACGTTGAGTTTTGGCGGCGAATGGATCCGCGCATAATATGTTGCAATCGATTTCTTGATTGTAAATATTTTACGATTTTAAATGCCTTTACTACTATCAACGTATGTATTTACTTCTTTTGTAATGTACATGGGTCAAAAATCTGCATAAAGTAGTATAGATCTAATCCAGTTCCGATTTACTTTTCATCGCGCAAGAACACTATCTATCTGCGTTCAACGTTTTCACAAGATAACGATTCAGCACGCCCTGGGAAAAATGACATGCTAAATTTGGCCTTCTTCAAGGCCAAAAACGGCTTAATTCAAATTTTCACCTGTCAAATATTTCGACGTCGGGGAAATATTTTAACATACAGTTGATACCCTCTTTCTCGACATCGTTTATCTGGAATCACCGCTTTAGGTGAATAAAAAATCATGTCAGAAAAAATATTTAAAAAAGATATATCTCACACAATCGCTGGTAAAACCCCTGTACAAGAATATATTAGAACAAGGAGAAAATTTCAGATATAGATTTGGTATGTTGAAGAATAAACGGTATATCTATTACAAAAACAAACAAACAAACAACACCCCCCCCCCCCCCCTAAAAGAAGTCTCCCCAAAATAAAAAAAAATAAGACAATGCAAAAAAAAAAAAAAGATAAACGAAAAATTAAAATCCAACGTTGATTTAGATTATGCCATTAAAATATGCCATTTAATACCCCACCCACCCCCGATATTCCTTACTTCAATTTTCTAAAAAAAAAAAAAAAAAAAAAAAAAAAAAAAAAAAAAAAAAAAAAACAGGATCACATTCTGGGAAAAGGGTCCTTAAAGTATTTGAGACGGCCATGTTTCAAGATCAGCCTGTGCATATGTGAAATCCATGCTGTTCTCTTATGTTTGCTACAGGTCACAAAGAAGCTATTGGAGAACAATATGGATCTGGATCAGGCTGATCTGTATCCATGTTGTTCTCAAATGCTTTAAGGGACCCTTTTCCAGATCCTGGCTCAAATGTAAGTTGGCATCATCAAGTGCCTTCGTGATAACAAATCAACGCAATTCAAAATTTTAATTGCATAATATAATATACCATTGTTGCAATACAACAAAATTTACTTTAACACAATATGTCGAGTTTCAACTCTGTTTCCATTTCCACAATGTTTCAGGAACCGTGAGATAGCCGACTATGAAGTTATTCATACTCTTTATTGCCGTAGTCGTTGCCCCAGTTCTGATCGCTAGTAAACCCGCCTCACAAACCACTGCAAGATTTGACGGGTAAGTTGAATCTGTCTCTTATCTTCTTCGAAAACCTCGTAACTGCAGCTTTATACAAGCTGCAGTTACGAGGTTTTCGTAGAAAAGCGACGAATTATTATTTAACGTCCTAAAATGTCACTTATTTAGAGAAAGGATTAGACTTTTCATGAACACCCCCTCCCCCAAAATTTTGACTTACTATTACCAGTATTTCCTTTTTCCCCCATTGCTTTCAGTGTCATGACATACAATTGAAACTCGTTGTGTCGAAGTCGAAGAAAAGGTCATTTTACCTCGAGATATGCAGACTTTGATTTATCCGATTTAGTCCAGTTTCGATTTAAACGATATTCAACCTAGCTGACTTTCTAATTATTAAGTACGTTCATAATTCACATATAAAAAGGAAGTGAAATGAATTGCTCGAAACGAGCAATTTCTCTGCTTTTCCTATTATATTTTAATGGCTGTATTTATTTAAAAGTAATTTTGTTTGACATTTTTCATATCAATTGATTTGATAGAACATATTTGATGCAACCGTAAAGAAATACTGGTTATCATAATTTTCTTCTTCTGCCTCAAAGTTTTGTCAACTGTTTTATAAAATTAAATCAAAACCACAAGAAATGATCGTTTCTCATTCTAACAATTAAAAATCTCTTTATAAACAGGCACAAATTACTGAAAATTCTACACAACACCGAAAATGACTTGCTCAAACTTTTAGGGATGGAAGTGAAATACCAGGTGAGTTGGAGAGCATTGGCTAGTTTTTTTCGTGGTGGTAAATCACGTGACTCAGAGTTTCAGAAAATCATCAATATTTTTGTTAATACTTGACCAATTTGAATTTGGTCTGAAGCAGAGAAGGAAGGTAAATGCCAGGAATAAGCTGGTCATGATGGATTTTTGAAAAATCAGCTGATAAAAAAGTTATAGAAGATCAACCAAATATTTGTTGATCTTCAATAACTTTTTTATCAGTTGATCTTTCAAAAATCTTTCACGGCCAGAATATTCCTAGAATTTACCCACCTTCTCTGCTTCAAAGGAGTCACGTGATTAAACACCGTGTTATTGAAACCAGGAAATGTCCAGTTTCCTACTCAAGTATTATGTAAAGCAGTAGGGCTTAGTGTCTATTTACTTATTTAGGAAATTTGTGGTCGATGTAGATCTATCTTATGCATCGTTAAGATTATCTTTTAAAATGATACTGCTTGGTTCTTTCATAAATTTTATCGGTGTTATTTTGTATCTCTTCATAGACTAGACCAATTAACTTGGAATTTTTTTTCATAGATATTGTCTACGACGTTTATTTGACAATTTTGTTCAATAGACAATTAAATCCAAATATACTGTCAAATGAAACATTTCATTCACTTGAAATTGACGTCTGCAACCTCTTTGAATTTGGAACAGTTAAAAATTTTGCCGTCTGAAAATGGTATAGATTCTCTTTCAGTTAGACTTCTGGAAGCTACCCCAGCATGTGCACGACACGACATATGTTCGAGTCCCTCCACAACATCTGGTCCAGATTCAAAGCTATTGCAGACGACATTTTCAAGTGAATGGAATTCTAGTTTTTTGTATTTCTAAGTCAAAAACCTTGTGAAATTTGAAGAAATTGGTTATCACAAGCAATTTCTTCATTTCCCACAATGTTTCCTCTCCAGAAAGACAAACAAATGAAATATTTGAAATTGTCGTCAGTATTATTTTTGAATTTGGAACATCGTAAAATTTTGTCGTCTGGTAATAGGTTAATTTCTCTTTCAGTTAGACTTCTGGAAGCTACCCCGGCACGTAAATGACACGACCTATGTTCGAGTCCCTCCACAACATCTTGGCGAATTCTTGAACAACCTGCAAGATATTAACGCGCACGTGCTCACCATTATCGAAGACATACAGAAGTAAGAGTTCTACACACAACCTCTTTCCCAAACGACATAAATATGCATTTTCTCCTTTTGTTCAAATATTTATCTTGCTATACTATACATGAAAGTAGGATATTTTGGCCAGGACATTTTGGCCAGGACGTTTTAACCACAGACGTTTTACCACCACTATTGAAATCAAAGTACTGAAAATACTGTTGGAGAGGATATTTGACATGTAACATAAATCATCAAACTGTGAGTATATTGCATGGTTACATAATTGAGAACGTTCTGAGCAATTTTCATGCAAATCCATTGATAAATCAGCATTTTCCTGTTTTACCCCAATTATGTTTTCCAAAGATTTCTGTTATAGACACGCAAAAACAAGGCTTTTTTATTTGAGAAATGGAAAATTCAAATCAATCCACAGGTAAATATATTTTCCAATAGTAAAGTTCCTGAGTTGTGTGGTTTAAATTGCAAAGTACATTGGGAGATGGCAACAAATGCTATGTGCTCTCCGAAAACGGAAGTTTTGGATATTTTCATTTTTATGTACTTAGTCTATATTATTAAAGCACTGTCTCTTTTTCCCATAAATGACTGTTCCCAGTGAATCACAAATTCGTACCTGGCCAAAACGTCCGCCCGT
Organism: Fragum sueziense; assembly: GCA_963680895.1. Lineage (NCBI taxonomy): Eukaryota > Metazoa > Mollusca > Bivalvia > Cardiida > Cardiidae > Fragum > Fragum sueziense. Next base: position 26,309,703 of record OY804599.1, on the reverse strand, counting down.
CCTCCATTATACATAAACCAATTCCTTATTAAGGTAGAATAATTCCAATGCATATTTACTATTGTCTTACATTTTCGACAAATGTCGACAGTTTCCGTATCTATTTTTTTAGCAACAATATTGCTAAATATTACTTCCCTTTGTAAATAAAATTTCCCGAATGCACCCCGAATATCTTTTTCTGGTATGATTCTCCGTTTAACATCGATTTTTCAGAGACATTTTTCGTGTTATTTTATATGATTTTGATTGATATCATCAGTTTGTAAGTGATCAGAAACTTTGATATTAATGAAACTGCCTACTTAGGAAACTAATTGAATTATGTATAATGCTCGTTTCTTCCTTTGATACTTGTTAGATCAATATAACGAGAAACCCTACAGTAAAAGACACATACATGTATTCTAATGAAATCTATGATATGGTGACCATACGCCTATCGTTTGAGAACGACGCGTGGATCAGATTATCATTGACTTTCGCACTCGATTTTCATCACTTCTTCGCCGGCGATCCTTATTTAAATGTGCAAACTCGTTGTCGGTAAATTATAACGTGGTTTGATCCGTGATTTGATCCTTTCTTTAAGATTCTTTTTCCATTTAAGTCCTTAGATTCAATATGCAATCCAGAAGAAGTGGTATAAGGAAGTTGTAATAAACTATAAAAAAGATTAAGTACAATTTTGTCTTTAGAATTTGCAATACTTTTTACAAATAGCGATGTTCAATTGGTTACTAGGTAAAGGGTTAAAATGGTGAAAGTCATACGAAATCACAGCTGATACGTTATCATTTGCCAACTTCTGAAAGTCTAATACAACGTTTGGGTTTTAGTTATAAGCATATAATTAGATGTGGGCAACGGTACCCTTCATTTTGGGCATTGACTTCTTTTGGGAAAGAAATAGTGCGTTCGAAAGCATGAGGGTACTAAGAATTACCTTTATATATTTTCAATTTTTGACGGATAAAATGTACATATGTGGATATTATCATGTTCCTACACATATAAGAATAATTTTGATGTCGGTTTTAGAGAGTGCGCGAACTTATTTCTGGCACTGTCAAAATTTGTTTCAGAGGCATAAATTTCAAACTAGGAAATAAAGAGGCTTTATTTCTAAATAAGCACGCAGTAATTTAACAAAATATCTCTCATATGTGCAAAAGGGTCATATCATTTCACATCAGACGATGGGTAAACATGTTTTTGATGATAAAAACCAAAATCTAGACACATTTAATGTGTTTATGTCCAAAATTCAGATACTTTTTTGCTTTGAGTGGTGGCCGCCATATTGGAATTTTGCAAGTTGGGGGTGCGATAAGGGAAAATCAAATTTCTAGTAAACCTATGGACGAATTTCTGTCATATTGCACATATACACTCATGGGACATAATTATTCGCCACCCACCTATTTTTCATTGAAAAATTGAGTAATTTTCTAGACTAGAACTGTCACAGAATCTTTATTCTTCCACTTAGCAGAAAAAACATAGATATTACTCAAAAGTATATCCATTACCGGATAATGTCTGCTTGAAATTTCTTTTGGAATGTCTCAAAGACACAGTTGCTAGGCAACACAAGAAAATCAGTGAAAATTTCTGCCAATCCTCCGAAAATCCGTTGCCATGGCAACAGAGAGTGACTTTTTTGATAACTAAGCAAATTTAAATATGCACAACATACAGGATATAAAAGTGACAAATTTTTCATGAGATTGGATGGCTACTTACAAAGTACTACAATTTTGTTTGACAAAGTTACCACAGAAAATGCAACGCTCCATTCACTCCTATGTTAATTTTGCATTTTTAGTATTTTTGCAACGAAAATAAAATTGGAAACATTTGTTTCTCAAAGGAAACTTCGTGGATATTGCAGCAAACATAGTAGTTAATTAGTTTACCTATTGTAGATTGATTTTTCATTAAATCATATCTTTAGTGAAGCGTATGTTACCATGGCAACAATGTTATAAAGGCTGGTCAGAAATTTTAACCGATTTTCTTTAGTTGCCTAGCAACCATGTCTATGAAACACTTGAAAACGGTTTTTATACAGACTATGTCTGCAATTGGTTATACTTTTTAATAATACCAAATATTGTGTGGTGTGTAAGAAAATGAGGATTAAACATCAGTTTTAGTCTGAAATAATGAGTAAAATTTATGCAAAATTCAGCAGGGTGGCGAATAATTATGTCCCTTGACTGTAGATGTCTAATATAATGTACTATCAGGCAGAAGTATTTGTCACCCCAATTTCTAAAGTTGCCATTAGGCGTATTCTACCTTAACAACCATTTTGTCGTCTGTGGCAGTTTCCAAATGTGAAAAGTATACATGTTCGCTGATTTGGGAAAATGTTACGGTTTTAACCCTTTCCCAAACAAGACCTGGTTTTGACGACCCATGAAGAAAAGGTTTGGGAAAACATTGAAACAAAAGAAGAAACTGCTGATAACCAGCAGTTTCTCCTTTTATCTCAATATTTTCTATGCCACACTTTACACAAATTCTACCTTTAATGATATCCTTTTTGTCATTTGTGACACTTTTTGAAGTGGATCACCCTAAAATTTTGCCATTCGAGAAAGGGTTAAAATTAATAAGACATATCAAATGTTCTCATTTCAGACTTGTTGAAGAATCACCCAGAAAGATAAAAGACTCTCCCCGACGAAGCACCTTTGATCTTTTCAATTATCACACCTATAGATCCGTAAGTTTACTTTGTTTTTGCCGATATCCATGGTACTTTCCAAATTCAAAAGCGTTGCAGACAATAAACTAACTCCGATTCTCGGAATTAAGATTTCCTTTCGTAGGATCGAAAAAATGAAGAAAATGAAAATTTCCCAACGCCATAATATATATTGGTTCGTCAAAGGCGCCATTTTAATGTTGGCGGAAATGGTAATTTGGGAAATGAGTTTTCACAATTTAGGTCAGACCCTCTGGACCTTGTACTTTCCTTCCTGGATACTATACTAGTATCGCACCGATCATGTTGGACACTGGAAATTCAAGAGAACAACCTTCGCCATCGGGAATTGATTTTGGAGCCTGTCGATCGCAAAGCCGACGTTATAATATCATCCCCCCCCCCCCAAATCGCCCCCCCCCCCCCAAAAAAAGCTTGCAATCCTTTAATGTCACGAAATGCATGTACCTTAATAAAGGTATTAGTCCTCTGGCAAACAGCAAGAATTCCAACTTGCAAACAGCAATTCCAATTTAAAAGTTGTGGTAGGTGACAATATAGGCGTTTATAAAGATTGGGTTCCAGAACAACATACTAAATGGAAATTATTGACACAACAGGATAAAATTTTGTTTATCAGCATTTGCTTCTTGTGTCTCGATATTTTCCTTGTCTTTTCTATCATGGACATCGAAATCAGTGGCCCATATTATCGGCAATCGTACGATAATTTCACCATTATAATTTCTCGTCTAAGTTGGTTGCAATATCGTTGATGATACGGGCCCCTAGGACCTTATCAGTTCTCCGAACGCCTATAACTTTCCTCTCGTTTCAGATCCAGTCATATTTACGTTCAATTAGTGGTTCACCCCGACAGGGCCTCACTGTAGAGGTGTTTACTATAGGAGCGACTGTAGAAAATAGAAACATCGATGGAGTTAAGGTACATCCGGTGTTAACTAAAAGTAACATGACCAGTAGTTGGTCATCTTCAGTTACATTTTCTTCTGATCAATCAGATAAACGGTTTGCGGAATTCTGAAAACAATTAAAACCGTTTACAATGTCACGAGGACATCATATTTCAGTGTTTGTCATGGAAAGTCATATATACCAATATATTTGAATAATTTAATATTAGTTGATTTCATTGAAATCCGAGCGTTCTGATTGGTTGATTTTTTTTTTCATAACTCCATGAAAAGAAAATTTGACGGGACTATTTTTGTGTAAAACACACCACCTACCTTTCCTAAAAGTCTAGATGTGAAACTCTGCATCTGAATCAGATTTTACTTAATGTAACAGCTATAGAGAAATACACAAATATGAGAATTTGAAACAAACAACAACAACAACAAAAACCAATGAACCAACAAAACATGAATGAATCTACTGTAGAACCAGCCGAAAATAACAGTGACGTAGGCTAATGTTTACTACTTGACAACCAATCAACTCTGTCCGTATTTGTAACGGGGCAAATCAGACGAATTGATTGGTTTTGCAGCAGTAAACATCAGCATACGTCACTGTCAATTTCGGCTGGGACTATTGTAGCAGTTTTTGATTTTCCCGGGGTCACTGTAAATGACCCCTATCTGACCAGTATAAATGGACATCGAGTCGTGAGCCTCGACGAAAGGTAACGGTATATTCCAATACATGTAAATAGGGAGGAGTGCCTATTTTCCACTGAATAAAAGCGAACAATGACAGGTATTGCGTACTGTCCGCGATGCCGTGTGAGTTCAGTAGCTGTATCCAGATAGTACTTCGTCGATTTATTACAGGGAAACGGGTTCGAGTCACATATTTCTATAATTCGTAATCCCTCTTCCCCCGTCAATTTAGACTCGCTGATCTTTGATCATTCACAGGTCGATGTCTATCTATACCTGTCAGATGTTACTGTAAGTTAACCACGTGTTCTAATCAGATTGAGGTGCGTCATATTTTTACATTGGGCGTCGCCAATGAAAGTTGTTTTTCTTTAAAAAAAACCAAACTTTATGCATTGTCTAAAGGTTGTATATCAAAAAGTAGGTAAATTACCGAGAGTAATATTCTACTAAACAACTATAAAGAGCACTACCCTGTGACTACTCTTGTTGCAGACAAAAGCATGCATTTTAGGACAAATCATATTGTCCACATGTTATTCATTTGTCTCAACGTTTCCTGTTGCTGTCTTTCTTAGGGACGTTAAGTCAATGTCATCTTGTCTGTTCTTGCTTCAGATCAGTTCATCTAGCGGCTCAAACAAACGATCTATAATTATTGACGGTGGTATACATGCTAGAGAATGGATCGCCCCAGCAGCTGTCGTATATACCATAGATCAGGTATGTTTGTAGATTAACCCATTACCAAACTGCAATATTTTCAGTTGCTTCAAATTCAAAGATGTTGCAGACGACATATTTCATTTGAATGAATTAAAAAATGACTTTTTGGAGTAGAAAACATTGTGGGAACTGAAGAAATTGCTTGTAACAAGCAATTTCTTCAGTTTCCACTATGTTTTCAAAAGCCCATATCTTTTGTGGAGTCAAAAGGAGTCACCATGTGCTAATTGAGTAAGAAGTTAAGATCATAGGCCTACTTACCAAATATTCATAGTCTGGCCTAGACCCTGGTAAAAAAGAAAAGACTTTTTTTTTAAAAAAAAATCTTACTAGCCTAGAATACTAGGCAATAAATACATTGAACTTGGATTAAAGAGGCAAAAGGCAACTTTTTTTAAAAAAAAAAAGAGGTCTGCATCCCTCTACAAATAAAGCAAACAGAAACCACTAGGGCTAGTCTAGTATTTACCAGATCCTAGCTTAAATGGATTAAGGATATTGTGTTTCTATTTTTTTCATTTTTTTTCTGTTGTATTGCTTCTGATCAACAGTCATGAAATTGTCATAAAATTGGCACCAAGTCACGAATATGTTCTTATATAAACTAATGTATTAATCAGAAATTAAAAAAAAAAAAAAAAAAAAAAAAAAAAAAAGAAAAAAAAGAAAAAAAAAAAGACTACAGCTTATGGATAACATTATTAACCATATCCCAAACGTACAAAAACATGAGCTAAATCAAAAAATGCTACAAACGACAAAATATGTCTTCGTAAAGACAGAACGCGTTTACAATATTGCACATGCAATATTGAGACAAAATGAGTAAATTATAGTTTTCATGGAATGGAAGAAAATTTTGTACAAACAACCCCTTCGTCTACTCAAGTAAAATTTTCGAGCTGTGCTCCAGAACGAGCTATTCACTTTAAAGTGACATTTCACGATTATTTTTACATAAATTTTACTTCTATTCTATCTGAAAGAGCATGTTTTCTTATGAAAATTCTGAAAATTTCAAGCCAAAACATTGAACTGTTTCCGAGAAATGTATATTTTTGTGCTAAAAATAAACAAATTGTTGTGGACAACAGTTCAGATTTACATAGAATTTGTCATTTCTGTTTCAACTTTAAAGGCGTATTTTTCGCTTATAAATAACAACTTCAAAAAACTGATATCATTTCTACGCATTAGAATAAACAATCTTTGCATCAAGACATACTTTAAAAAAATGAAATAAATGTGAAATGTCACTTTAATGTGTTAAAGACATGTTTACAGATATTTTCAATACCATAACGAAGTTTCTTCTACTTTGCATTTCAGCTAGTTAATAATAACCCATCCAACGATTTTTACCAAGACGTAAACTGGTTGTTAGAACATTATGACGTCTACGTTATTCCCGTGTTAAACCCTGACGGTTACGAGTTCACAGATTATGTAAGCCAACTTACACTGGTGGTGAACTCGGCCAAAGCGAGGGACGTTTTTTCGCTATCAATGTATTCCGTCGGTGTTGTTATAAAATATCGTAACTACGGCTTTATCGAAGCCGTAGTTACGAGATTTTATAACAACACAGACAGTTTGTCAATACAAAACGGTAAACCCGGTCTGTTTTAGGAAACAGGTTCATAGTCATTAGAAAAAAATCTTTAAACTCACATTTAAACGCAAAATATCTGTACCTTGTTGTAGCGAAAATTGTTTTAGTTCACCACCACTGACTTAAGGATTACAAGTTTACAACCCATCATTTGATACCAAACACTTCGTGCATCTTCGGGCGTCATTCGTGACAGAGGAAATTAACGAGATACGCACTTGTCAATTTCCGGACGTCATCCGTGGCAACGAATATTAACGATACCCTCGTTTATTCCTGATGTCACGGGTGACACACGAAGATGCACGAGGTGTTTTGTATACATAATGGTGGGTTATAATCCTGAATATCTTAAATCAATTGTTTCCTAACGATCTTAATTTGAAATCTGTCACAGACAAAAAATTGATGTTGATAAAGAGCTTTGTAAGTTACCTAGAAAATATTGGGACAAAAGAAGAAAGTACTGGTTATCGAAATTACGCGTGTGAACAATTAAAATATACAGAGCTCTAGATAACACGCCTTTATCGCATTTGAAACCAAAATGGATTCGATCACCATCATCATCATCATCTAAAGGATAAAAATTTGTCGCAGAGGACAAAATCGATCTAGTTGTCAGAAAATATGTTTATATATTTTTTTTCTATTAGAGACATCAGAACCAGCGCATTTTTTGAGAAATAGTTATTGTATCCTATATATCGTCGGTGGTATTGCAAAACCTCGTAACTCAAGCTTAATTAAGCTTGAGTTACGAAACTTTGCAATAACACCGATGATATTTTGTATTCCAGAATCGAATGTGGCGCAAGAACCGTCAGATGAACGGGAATGGGTGCTATGGCGTAGATTTAAACAGAAACTTTCTATTTCATTGGGACCCAGGTTTGTTATTTAAACCTTTTCCAAATGAAAAAATGAGGTAGTCTAAATCGATAGGCTAGCGAATTCAGGAAATAAATTAATTATTGGTAAAGATAGACATTATGTAGGCCTCTCTACATAACACAGAAAATATTGAGCAAGAGTAAAAAGTATTGGCTATCAGCATTTTACTTATAATTTCACAATGTTTCCCATGCGTATTATTTATTAGGCACAAAAACACGGCTCTAAGACAACCCAGTGACATCCTCTTTTGTAAAGCTAGATGAGAAGAATTTGGTGATAACACAAGAAATATTTCAAAGCAAAATTCATGAACTTTAAATGCCTACCTCCGTAAATAAGCGTGCACTAAATGTTTATTTCTCCTCTCACTTAAAAATATAAATGATCGCTATCACATTGTAGCAAAAATGGACAATACAAATCAAATTCAATATGACGCAGGAGACATTAAGGCAAAAGGAGAAAATGCCGTCGTTTATCAGCTTTTCTACTTCTAGATTGTCTCAATATGCACCTGACATTTCTATTAGCAATGTCAAAACATAACAAGACAAATTTTTGATGCATAGCATCCAAAGTAGCCCAGAATCTTTTGGCCAGCAATAATTCAAAAAGTTTCTGCATGGTGTCTACTTGAAAATGATGGGAACAGGCACTAATTGCCGATGTTTAGGTCAGATCGAATAAGAACTATGTGTGTAGAACGGGTAAAAGAAATCTTTAAAATTAAGTTTCTGTGATACCAATGTTTAGTCGTGATATGGCCTTGATTTATGCATTCGATTTGGCGTACCAGTATGCTATTACAAACGTTGAGACTTTGATAGGTTCAGATCAAATTGGCAGTGGTAATAATGTTTGTTTGTTTGTTTGTTTGTTTGACTAAATTTGTGGACTAAATCATTTAGCAAGTGGCAAGAATCCGACAGTTTCATTTTCAATGTTCACGACAAAGACAATCCATGTCAAAAGTGTATGTCATAGTATACAAATATTAGTAGAAAATAAATATTTCTGAATATATCTGGATTTCTCAGATCCCACATAATTATTTTCTCACTATTATTATCTCCCTTATTTCACTTATTAGGGGTTTCAATACGCGATCTATCTTGTTTGGGACATGGTACATTCTGTAACCATAGCTTGAGCAAGACGAAGTAAATAAGTATAGGTCATCCATAAACACTGCTTTTTATACATTGTCTGCTATATATCTTATATTTATATTTGACATACTCAGTTATGTTCTTGATGTACCCGGTAGCAAAACAAATTGGTGTGGCAAATGATTTTAAAACATGAAAAAAATACTAAACGACATTCTGTCAGTTTGAATCTACTACATGTTGTGAAGAAGCTTTGAGAGCTAATCATGGGTGTTGATCAGACGGTATGTATGCACTAGCCGATGAGGATCCATGTTTGACTATTTGCTTGCTAATAATGTCAACCATATGGTCAATCGAGTCATTTTTCCTTAAAGTTCACAATGAGACTTATTTAGCTATATCGGAGAAATGGAGTTGATGGCGCCGAAATGGAGATTGTTATTACAATAACTTGGTGGTCGTAATATGAATTCACATTTATCTAACGTCAATATCAAATACTTGTAAACGCAGCAAATATTTTGAAAAAAAAAAAAAAAAAAAAAAAAAGAATTTCAAGCTCGACCAAAAGCAATTTCCAGGTCGCTACCGCGACTGCAAAGGCGTCATTCCGCGTTTTATCTTGTCGCGTGACCCTTTGAAGCATTCTGGTTTAAACTGATATAATCATTTCCCAAATAGCAAAATTTAAGTTAATTTGAATTGATAAAGATGTTTAACATACCATGGAAATATTTTGGCAAACAGAAAAAAATGCAGGGGTCCGTATTATCAACGATCGTACGATTTGTTTTTGCGTAATTAATTGAAACAGAAAACCTGATTGGCCCAATCTGATTTCTCGTGCAATCAGATGTTTTATTACACAGTTTACACAAATCGTGGTCGTAAGATCGTTGATAATACGGGCCCCTGGTTACCAGCATTTTTTCTTTCGCCTCTATGTTGTCCAAGCCTTTTCCTTTATGAAGCTTAAAATCCAAAGCTTATTTAGAAAAATCTTAAAGGGCTTACATTCACTGACTTGAGTATAAAATAATCATACCATAGCATTCGATAAAATACAAAATTTAAGTTTACAGAAACGGATAAAATACAAAATTTAAGTTTACAGAAACAATCATGTTTTGAATGCTCAATGAATTACTCATGATCAGCAGCTGAACTAAAACAATGAAAAAAAATATGTAAAAAAAAATATGAAAAAAATCGAGCGCTAGCGAGACTTGAACCCATGACATATAAGCTATGATGAACTCTTTGTCCGGTGTCGTAACCACTGTACCATTCAAGCTTTTACATATAATGAAGCTTATAAAAGTTTAAAGTATTTACACAATTTGGATTTGTACCTATCGAAATTGAAGGATATGAAACAATAAACAAATTCATATTTTATGCAGTATATTTCCTCGTGAATGTCTTAACATGTCAAAAAATGTGCTTTTAATTTAATAATCCTTATCGACATATATTTCAACCATTTTCAACAAATAGGTCGAACATTTTGTACAATGGTCGCCTAACAAACTCTACACGGGCATATCTCATAGCTCATGGCTCGGCTGCCAATAAAAAAGTAAAGCGTATTTGAAGAATTCATGAAAACTTTCTTATTGATTTAAAAATATACAAAAAAGGAAAAAAGAAATCTAGCGTGAGTGGGTCTCGAACCTATGGAAAAAAGTGTTCAGGCTTTGGTATGCCATGCCTAGCACTCTATCCATTAGACCACAGCGGCACTTGTGTCATAGAAAACTAAAACAAAATTGAAACGTAGTAGTATTTATCAGATTAGATTGGTTATCGCCCCCGAGTCGGTCCATAGAAATAACGAAACACATTAGTAAATACCGAAACACATTTACAGTATCGATTTTAGAATGGATCAGTTCATAGCGAATATATATTACCGTTATTTATTCAAAACTTCATACAAAATTCTCTTCTTGTTGTTATTAAGCAAAAACAACAATAGTTAACATGATGTGTTATAGTTCTTCGCGTTTTTCAGTATTTCTATGGACCGATCCGGTCACATGATTAAGCGGTTAGTAATTCGCATCTGGGGGAAATTACAAAAGTATACAAATGCAAGTTTTATGCATTGTGTTTCCTCGTAAATGGTGTAAGCATATAAAACAAACATGTTGTTAATGTAACAATCATTATCAACGTACAATTTAACCAGTTTCAACAAATATGTCTAACAATTCTTACAATAATCGCCTCCCTAACTCTGCATGTTAATATTTTAAAATCGTTACAAAGGTAGCCCAGCTCAAGGCTGGGCTACCAATTATATCTTTTTTTTTAATAATACATCTCTGATTTTCAACAAAAAAATCGTAACTGCAGCTTGTTTTAAGCTGCAGTTATGAACTTTTTGTTGAAAAGCAACGACATGGGACATGACAATTGCAGCCATGGGATGTCTCAATTCTGATTTGTCTAAATATTTCCAAAGCCATTTCTATTAGTAATATCAAAACAAAATTATGTCTAATTTTGGAAAAATATATCTCTGCTTATCAACAAAACCTCATATCTGCAGCTTAAAACAAGCTGCAGTTACGAGGTTTTTCTTCAAAAGCGACGAAATATCGACGGCTCGGCGCAAAATGGTTGTAACTGCCTATAAACATAAGGGCATTTACAACCGCTTCGCGCTGACCCATCGATATAGGCCCTAGTATGAATTTTCCAGCCACGGGTGGCAGCTCTGATCCTTGCAGGAATAATACATGTCTGATTTTCAACAATTTTCAAAATCTCGTAGCTGCAGTTTGTCATAAGCTGCAGTTATAAAAGTTTTTATTGAAAAGCGACGACAGTATGTAGGTCCTAATACGAATTTTCCAGCCACCGGTGGTAGTTCCGATCCCTGCAGTGACCTATACAGTGGCAGTAGTCCCGGATCCGAGCCGGAGACGCAGCACATGGCAAACTTCCTCAAGTCGAAGGGAGCCGAGACGGACGCCTACTTGACTGTCCATTCGTACGGACAGATGTGGCTCTACCCCTGGGGATACACATCCGCACTACCCTCGGACTGGCAAGATCTGGTAAGGCAATAGCAATGATTTTTGTGCTAAAAATAGACTGTGTTTACCGTTATGTATTGATAAACCGTCGGCGTTGTTATGAAATCTCGTAACTACGGCTTGAATCAAGCCGTAGTTATAAGGTTTTATAACAACACATACAGAATACTCTTGTTTGTCCGAAATAACGTCAATGTTTAGGCCTACTTGATAAATCATATTGCTGGTTAGTTTCACCCTTTAATCCTTTCCCAAACGACACCATTTTAAGGTGGTCCAATTTAAAACCTGCTGCAGACGACAAAATGGATGTCACTTAAAGCAAAATTTGTGAATTATATAGCACAGAAAACATTGAGACAAAAGGAGAAAATACTGATTATCAGCATTTTCTACTTTTGTCTCAATGTTTTTCAAGCCAATTCAAGAATATAGAAACTAATGAGGCATATGAATAACTTGCTGGTTAATGTTACAACGTCGGTTTCTTTTTGCCTCCATGTTTACACGACATTTTATTGTATGCTGTCAACCGCAGGGCTTTTTTTAATTCAAATTGAAAATCGTCTAAAAGACGACTTGTATAGCTCTTTACATGTATTTAAATGACCTGACAGAGCATTCCTTGCTAGTAGCTAGAGATGATGTGCCAGGTCATTTATCGTGTGCTATATATCTGACAGGACCGTGCAGCCCGAGCGGGTGTTTCGGCGCTGCATTCCAAACATAACACGCACTTTGACATCGGGTCCTCAACTCGTACACTTTGTAAGTTAGTTAGTCTTTAATACCCATATTAGCGCGGATCTGGGAAAAGGTCCCTATTACATCATTTGAAACAATCACTGCGGCAGCCAGTGCATAAATAGAGACTGACGAAGACCTATGCTGCTCTTTTATGGTTGCTGCAGGTAATGAAGAAAGTTTTCGAGAACAACATGGTTCCTGATCAGACTGCGTGTACACGCAGGCTGATCTGGAATCATGTTGGGCTCAAAAGCCGTGAGGAATTCTTTTTCGCGATTCTGGCTCATATAGATCTAATTGGTGACAGGCTTTTCGCTTTCCCCCTTACCCATTGGTGAAGCACATCAATATAGATAAGAGGGAACGATAGCCTTTCAAAATGCTATATTTCACCTATTGTTCATCAAACCCTATATGGTGTGTATTCATTTGAATCGTCTCGTAGACACAATTCAAATGAGTAACTACAACACAGGGTCTGGCTTTTCAATAACAAATTCGGATTTCCTTCATCGGAGTCCATCCCCTCTTATCTGTTGCTATTGTGTTGCTAAGTGTTGGAATTGGAACAGATAGAGGGAAAATACCCCCCCCCCCCCCCCCCACACACACACACACACACATACCAAAAATCGGACAGTATTCTGCCTTTATAACAAACTTTGTAGCTTCAGGTGATAAAAAATAAAAATTAGAAAACATTGTGTGAATGTAAGGAAAAGAAGCATCGCTTTCTTACAAAACATAGTAACTACAGCGTATTTAAAGCTGCAATGGCGACGTTTTTTTAAGAAACTCTGCTATACAGTACCATGTTACTTACTATATAGGCCTATAGCTTGGGTACACATATTATCTAACAAAGTATACTAGAGGAAAGAAGAAACGCAACAACTATTTTTTGTTATTTCTCTTAATTATTTTATGTTATTGAGTCAAAGTTGTTACTGATTATTTCTAGGAACTTTATCTTGATATTGATCTTTGTGTTTACGTTAGAACATGTTTTACGTGTGAGATAACGTCAAAATAGACGTTTACACGTTTCTCACGTGCAAACCTTTAAATATCAGAAATTTACATAAAACTCTTTTCATTTGTACAGATGCACGTCGACTCGACATAAGGCAACAATTTTCGTTTGGTTTTTATCCCTCATATCATTTTACGACGCATTCAAAGACGTCGTCCAGTAGCGATTGTGATGTTAGGACAATAACGTTCACTCATTTTACCTGCGGAAACGAATTCTCTAATCGAGAAAAACTGTTGGTGCTATTCATGGACAGTACAGCAATCAAATTCCAGCCAGGATTCGTGAACGTCAGTTTGAATTAGGTGCAAGTACGCATTTAACGTTGACGCCAAACCGCTCTTATTTAAACGCGTATTGATGGCACGAAAAACCTGTGACCTTGATGAAATTTTTACATTAGAATGTCAAATTATGAAGTTTTACTATGCATTGAATAAAGTACTTGAATGGGGGTGATTTTGAGAAAAAATAAAACAAAACGAATGTTCAATTTAATTTATGGTTGCGTTTCTTTTTTTTCCTTTAGTATATCTACACTATTTATGTCAAGCAAGTCAACTTGCGTAATAATGGTTATTTTTGTCCAAACATAGCTTAAAGTGCGAATTATCCATAACCATTAAACTCGATATTTTCTTCAAAAACTGCGTAACTTTAGCTTGAATATAGCTGAAATTACGAAGTTTTGGAATAAAAACAGGTAACTATGAATATAATATAGTGCTAATGTTGATAATGTGACGCCATTTTGTTTCTAGGAGAAAGTCGCGAGGAATTCCATCAATGACGTCAGAGCTCTTTATGGTTCCGATTTTATAACGGGGTCAATTACCCGTACTCTATGTGAGTAAGCAGGTTATATGTAACGACATACAGAAAAGAGGGGGTAATGGCGTTATTTAACCTTTCCCAAACGACAAAATTTTAGGGTGATCCTCTTCAAAATCTGCCACAAATGACAAAATGGATGCTATTAAAGATGGGATTTGTGTACAATATGGCACAGAAAATATTGAGACAAAATTTAAAGGAGAAACTGCTGGTTATTAGCAGTTTCTTCTTTTGTTTCAATGTTTTCCCATGCCTTTTCTATTAGGGACGTCAAAACCAGGTCTTGTTTGGGAAAGGGTTAACCTTTCCCAATCGACAATACACAGGCTGGACCAAATTCAAAGTTGTTGCAAACGACAAAATTAATGTTGGGGAAAGAGAAAATGATGTTAGGCATATGAACATTTTCTACTTTTCATCATAATTATGTTTTACAAAACTATCTTCGTTTAACAAACCAGTCAGTGCGAAAAGATATGGTTTTATAAATGACTAATTAATGACAATCTCAAAGCTCGCGTTTAACATTGTCGTAACTACAACTTGAATAAGCAGATCGCTGCCACGTTTTTTAGAGTCCACGTCGATTTTTTGATTGAAATGCCATTACCGCCTCAAGAGAATTCTGTTGAATTGTCAAAGCATGAAGTCAGATGTTGTCGAAAGTACGAGAAAAGTTTTGATGTGGTGTATTTCCAGCATGATCACCTTACCAATATTTTGTTTCCTAAATTGTTGATTTTTAGTGATAAATATATATATAAAAATATATAAATAAAAAAACGAAATATGCAACACAGAAGATATTGATGCAAAAGGAGAAATTTTTGTTCAGCAACATTTGCCTCTGTTTTCGTAATGTTTTCCCAAGCTTCCTGTTTCATAGACGTTAAAATCATGATTGTTATGGGAAAATTCAAGAAAAAATATTTGTCAACTAGCCTATTTCTTCAGCATATTAGATTTCGCTTCTGAATATTACTGACTTTTATAGGCTATGATGTCTGATGTCCAACATCACCTGAACGCCATGCGCAGTTTCTATATAATCAGCTCCAATGAGTATTCACAGCATAGTATAATAAATAATACACAAAATATTATAAGCATTTTGAAAATTTGTCACCTTTTATCTGTATGCTCTGAATTATTATTTACGTTGGTCAAGCAGGCCGAGTAGGTTACCTGTAAAATATGTGCTAATGGTTCATTTTTTCACTATTTATTTTAAGCTTGTCGTTAACTACGAAGGATATGAAAAAAATCAAGTCTTTTGAGACACGCATGGTCTATGTATACTAAACAGTCTGATCAAGATCCACGTTGTAGTCTTACACATTCCTCGTGACCCGTGGTAATCGTAAAAAGAGCAACATGGGTCCAGATTAGATTGCACTTGACTACGGGATTTTTTTAAAATATGCACAGCTGCAGATAAAAGGGGGTGGTAGCTTTTCAAAATAAAATATTTCACTATATATTCATCAAACCATTATGTTGTGGGTTATCATTAGAATCGTCTCATCAGGGCGATTCAAATGAGTAGGGGAGACCGGGGCATCATGAACCACTTTTTGATAACTTTCAGATAGGGCTTTCTTAGTTTTACGCAGAGTGCTCTGATCAATGCCACATTAAAGATCAACATCTCTCGCATGTTTCTAAACCTTTGGCAGATATTTTCGACATCCATAATCCACAGAAATTCATTTTAAACAGAGCTGGTGAAATGGTTCATTTAACCCCTTTGACGGGGTAAGTTGAACCAGTACATGGGGCAAGTTGAGCCAATTGGCATGTTTGCGATAATTATTCAAAGATAAAAGAGATATAAACACCAGATTTCATTCATAATAATGAAAATGGGTGTTACCTGCAATAATATCATAATATTTCATTCAATGGATAAACATTTATTTCAGTTTTCAAGAGAATTCGATTAGACATACAACAGACAATTTAATAGGCCCAGAATTATTTTGAGCGCTTTATCTGCACTTATTGTATCGCGCCTATGGCGCGATACATATTGTGGTATACATATTCTAATTTTAGAAATTACGTCATGAGGGATAATTATTTGTACTTGAAAGTCGTATATATAACCTACACATAAACTGTTTACACGGTATAATTTTTCAAGCAGTACTATAAGTATACATTGAAGTTCGTTTAATCTCAGACCACGCTGAAAATTCGTGTAAACGAAATTCTAGTATAGTTTTATACTTTGCATAGCAATGGAAAGTCCCTACTTCCGGTTTGCCCATGGTGGACATGTATTTTTCCTATCCGTTTAAATGCAACGCATTTATGCATACCATTTTGGGTTGGACTAAAACACGCAATGGACCTGTTTTTGGCGCAAAGGACGCAAAGGACATGAAGGTGACGCAAATGAGATTTATATCAGTCCAAACTCCTTAATCATGATTTTTTTTTATCGCATTAGATTGTTATATTCGTGTATTTTACGATTAAATCTAGTCAGTAATCTTTGTTTTGGGACATAAAGTGTCTGATTTTTGTGTTGAATCCGATTTAATAGGCTACTCACGGACGAAAAGGAGCTGGCTGCGGCGCAAAGGAGATTCATATAAGCCCAAACTCCTTTATCATTAATTTTTATCGAATTTAAATTGTAATTTTCACGTATTTTAAGATCATATCTAATCCATAATGTTTATTTTTTTGACAAAAGGTGTCTGTTTTCTGTATAAATTCCGATTTTCATATGCTAATCACAGGCGAGAAGGAGCTGGGTGGCGCAAAGGAGATTTGTATCTGTACAAACTTTTTAATCATAGATTTTCGTCACAATTGATTGTAATATTTATGTATTATTAGACCATAGCTATTCAATAATAATTATGTATTCTTTAGAAAAAAGTGTCTGTTTGTTTTATTAATTCCGATTTTCATAGGCTATACTCACGGGCGAAAAGGAGCTTGCGGTGGCGCAAAGGAGATTCAAATCAGCATAAACTCCTAAATCATGAATTTTTATTGCATTAAATTGCTATATTCATGTATTGTAAGATCATATCTAATTAATAATGTTTATGTTAGAACATAAAGTGTCTGGTTTTTGTATTTATTCCGATTTTCATAGGCTATACTCACGTGCGAAAATGAGCTTGCGGTGGCGCAAAGGAGATTCATATCAGCCCAAACTTCTTAATTTTGAATTTTCATCGCATCAAATTTTTTTAGCCCAACCGTACCATTTCGAATCGCAATAAGAAATCAAAGAACGAGAAGTACCTTACTATTGAATGACCACTACATGTTGAATTTGGACTGGTCAACTTGCATTGTTACAAGGGATCGTATTATCTGACTAGATATGTATATTGCTAGTAGAACAAATGGGTTTTCTCAAGCGTTTTTCAAAATTGCATTACAATGTGAATTCCTACTTTCGGTTTGCCCATGGCCTATCCGATTCACTGCATCGCTTCCTAAGAAATCAAAGCACGAAAAAGACTTACCCGGTAAGTATTGAATGAACACTGCATGTACAATTATGGATGATTCGATTCCATAATTTCAAGGGATCGTCTGAACTAAATAGGCATGTGTATAACTAGTAGAACAAATAGGTTTTCTCTTTTTTTTTCTAAAAATTACAAACTGTTAGGGGTTTTCACATAAAAGAACAACCCAATTTAATGTCTCAACAGTTTTTGACTGGATGGATTTCAAAACCGTTCAAAAGAATACTTTATGCGCAATCAATTCGCCGCCACAATCAAAACTTTAGTCCTGTACTTTTTGTTACACTCTAGTAAATCTCCTCGTATGTGTCGCTCGTTCTTTGTGTTTTTGTGTGTGATAAGTACAAATATAGGTCCCGATTTATGACCTGGCAGAGATGATCTGCCGGGTGAATTATTGAGACATATTCATGGTATAGCTTGTATTGTGTTACAGCTTAAATCCTAAACATTAGCGGCTGGTAGTTGTCACTTTATATGGCATTTCTGTATTTATCTTTTTTACATTTAATTTATTGTAAAAGTAATAAGGATCATATCCGTGGCATTGTGGCTGCTGTGCGTTCGTTCATCTATGTCTGTTATCATAAACGTTTCCTATTCCTGCTGTTATCAAAGCATTTTTAGATTCCATAGACTAAGATTAGCGTGCACTCTGATCTATTCAACACAGTCTGTTCTCTATTGAATGATTATACGAAGAACAAATAAGCTATAGTGGTCAAAATGTTCCGGTTTGGAAAATTTACTTGATACGATTTTTATATTCAGAAGGCTAATGGATAAACAAGTACTTTTTTTCTATTTAATTAAAGTATTTTACCTATTCTGACCAAAGGCTAGCGGGGCTTATGCCACGGTCCTGTTTCCGGCGTGCGTTCATGTGAAAACTTCTCCAAAATTACTAGGCCAGTTTCAATCAAGATTCAAACAGGAATCTTCTAACATAGGAATCTAACAGGAATCTTCCTTGCATGGAGCCTTTCGAATTGTTTTTGTTTTCTTTTCTTTTCTTTTTTTTCGAAAAATATTTTCACAGTGAACTGTGGTTACTATGGTGCACTTTCAATTTATTTGTGTGTGTCTTTTTTTCCTTCTTTTTTTCAAAAGAATAATTTCACGGAGAAACGATTCAGGACCATCTTGGTCCTAATTCCTTGCTGAAATATTCGGTTTCTTTTCTTGTTTAAGTTAATTTTAATCCCCATTTATTCAACTGCAACATTTAACACTTTTGTATTTGCTTACTTCCCCTCCTATGCTGTTTGATTAATGTATAATCTGGCTGAACACACAAAAATAGACTAGATCTAGCACCAGCATATGCAGACATACAATCCTGTTTCGGTTTTCACTGCATGTTGACTTAACCAGACACTTGTACCATTCAGTACTTTGGTATAATTTTTAAGCGCGATACAATTCATTTTGCTGTACATTACAGCAATTTTTTACTTGTTTTCATAGTGGTTCAACTTACCCCGGTACACACCATGGTCATATACTTGTCATTTGTGAAGAACCCATCTTACGAAAGCAATAACGGAATTCAATTTTACATTCTGAAGATATCATATATTTGTAAAATGTAAAGAATACTGCTGAGATTTGCTGTACATTGTAGTACGAAGACGGAATGCATAAATTGTGAAAACCAATTTTAAAGTGACATTTCAGAATTTTTTGTCATAAATATTACTTTTATTTTTATCTGAAAGAGCATATTTCCTTATGAAAATTCTGAAAATTTCAAGCCAAAATATTGCACCGTTTACGAGAAATTAATATTTTTGTGTTAAAATTGAACAAATTGTTGTGGACAACAGTTCGGATTTATATGCAATTTATCGATTATGTGTCAACTTTAAATGCGTGTATCTCGCTTACTGGCAACAACTTAAAAAACTAATAGTATTTATACTCATTAGAGTACCCAATCTTGGCATCAAGACATACTTTACAAAATTGAAATCGGAATGAAATGTCCCTTTAAGGTCGAAATTTCGTTTTTGGGGCATAAAATCCATCTAACAAGACAGAATCTCTCGAAATTTTCACCGATGAATACTATAAACATTCCCGCTTCGAATACTTACACCGAAGACGTGAAATTGAAAAGCATGCCAGAGAAATTTGGGGTGGTTCGTTTAACCCCGTGGCTCAATTAACCCCGGTCTCCCCTATACCCATAACATAGGGTTTTGATTTGAAAGTGAAAGAAAAATATATGATGCCTTTACCCCTCCTATCTGTTACTCTGGGATGGTAGTATCAAATGCTTTAACCCTTTCCCAAACGACAAAATTTTAGGGTGATCCTCTTCAAAATCTGCCACAAATGACAAAATGGATGCTATTAAAGATGGGATTTGTGTAAAATATGGCACAGAAAATATTGAGACAAAAGGAGAAACTGCTGGTTATCAGCAGTTTCTTCTTTTGTTTCAATATTTTCCCAAGCCAATTCTATTAGGGACGTCAAAACCAGGTCTTGTTTGGGAAATGGTTACGGTCACCCTCCTCCCCCTCCTTGCTCATTTGCTTCTTCTTTTTTTACATTAATCGATTCTTAAAGTGACATTTCACGATTATTTTTCCGTAAATTTTACTTTTATTCAATCTCAAAGAGCATCGTTTCTTATGAAAATTCTGAAAATTTCAAGCCAAAATATTGAACCGTTTACGAGAAATATATATCTACATGTATATTTTTGTGCTAAAATTACACAAATTGTTGTGGACAACAGTTTAGATTTATAAAGAATTCGTCATTTCTGTCTCAACTTTAAAGGTATATTTTTCGCCTATAAACAACTTAACAATAACAACAATAACCGACGAAGCAAGCATAAACTTCATTATCATATCGTCGGTTTTCAACAAAAACCTCGCAACTGCATTCTGTTTAAGCTGCAACTACGAGATTTTTGCTTAAAAGCAGCGTTATATAGTCTCATCATGATCAATTCGGTTGACAAAAAGTTCAATTTTGTTCGTCTGTTTTTCAGATGCAGCAGCTGGGGGTTCAGACGATTATGCGAAGGGGGTGGCAGGGATCAAATATTCCTACACCCTAGAGCTTAGGGACACGGGCCGATACGGTTTTCAGCTGCCAAAGTCCCTGATCAGACCTTCGTGCGAGGAGTTTGTGGCTGGAGTACTTGCATTTGCAAAAAACATGTACGCCACTGAAAACAGTGCGGGAAAATAATAAGCTCATTTTGTAATATTGCAACTAAACTAAAGACGTGTACCTTTGAACGATCTCTAATTAAAAAAGCAAAACAAATTCACATGGCTTTTCCTTGTTCATATCCTGTCGAATTTTTAGTTGTTATACGTTGTCGAAGGAGGTCACAAAACATTTTTATTATCACCTTCTCCATCCTTAAGCATATCCAAATATCTTTGAGGATTAGGACTACAATTTATCATTAGATACCAAACACTTCGCACATCTTCGGGCGTCATTCTTGACGATGCAAATCAACGAGAGATAATCTCGTCAATTTCCATGTGTCATTCGTGGTAATGGAAAATGACGAGGGATACTTTTCAATTTCCGTTGCTACGGATGATGCCCGAAGATGCACGAAGTGTTTTGTAGTTTTGAAGTTAGTGATGGGTTATAATCCTTAATACAGCCACGCCCACATTTATGAACGGATTTGCATGAAATTTCGACAGAATGTTCCTAGCCACCAGACCATGCAAACTCTTGGCAATAGACCCATCGTGTAGCTTGAATCAAGCTGTAGTTACGATACTTTATAACAACACCTACGAGATAATATTGTTTGTCCGAAATTACGGCAAGGTTAACTGAATAAAATCGTTCCCTATTATGAATAATAATGCATCTGTACATAACTCCTATATTTACGAGCGGTATTGGCGAAAACACAGAATGTTCTTAATCAATTGACACTGTGCATGTTTTTGTCGTTTAGTATTTTCACAAAACATGTGGGCTTAAATTTTTAAAAAGTGGCACTGTGATTGTGGCACTCTTGGTGTTATTGAAACTATTGAAAAGGGGTTTCTTACAAAGTCAGATTTTGCTGAGGAAGATAAAGCTTACATATTTGATCTCTCCGAGACAGAAAAAATGGATTTAAACTTTTCTTTGTAAGTATTTATTAAAACTATACCCTTATTGGAGGTTAAACTTGCATCCTGTTTTGATTAAAGTATTTGTATTCCTGTAAAAGCATATTGACGCATGGACCCCGACCCTGCCTAATTTATGCATAAACATGTTTCGAATGGGACGAGATGCACGTTGTGTTCCACTAAATAAGCCGTACAAGTAAAATGATGGGGGGGGGGGGGGGGGTAGCAGTGTTCAAGAAATGAGAAATCTTATTAAATAAATGGTAACTTAAATCTTTAGCTCCACTGGACAAAGACCATTTTTTTTGTCATTTTGAAGTATCGGTCAATCGACCATTTGCTTGTAACCTTTTGATTGTTTTTGACGCCTGGAAAAATTATAATCTTAAAAAGACATTGTGGAAAATGAAGAAATTTAAGGAATGTCAACGACATTTTAAAGTTGGTGAAATTTTAAATTTCATTACATGTAATAGACTAGAAAGCATTGTGGAAAATGAAGAAATGGCTTGTCACAAGCAATTTCTTCATTTGTTCATAATGTTTTCCAAAGCCCTTATTTTGTGGGGAATCAGTAAGAGTCACCTTGTGGTAATGGGTTGAAATGTGCAGGGATTCATCAGATCCATATGAACATAGGCCTTTATGGTTTAATATTAGATAAGAGGCGATAAGGGCGCATGTATCGCTCTACCGTAGGCACATTGATTTTCCTGTGTAGCAATTTTGTAAAATTCACGGGTACATAACTTCCGAAGATCAGATCAGATCAGAGAAACTGAGCCTCAAATATCGGTGGTTGTAAGAGCAAAAACAAATTTGAAAAAAGCAATTTGTGGTATTCAATGGCGTTTTTGAAATTCGTTCAGGCGGAATATTTATGAAAATCAGGATAAGATTGTCCCTAACAGTTTTGTCTTGATTTGTTGAATTATCAGAAACCCCGCTGTAATAGCCTATATTTTTCACATTTTCACACATGTGTATATTTTTGGTCTTGTCAGAGAAATTCTTCCATTGACTCTAAAACAAAACAAAAAAACATCAACAAAAAAAACCCCCACAATAACAACACTTCTTCAACATTAAGGAGTATCGATAAATTTGTGATATGCCAAAATTAGGGTCGGCCAGGTTATCGGTAACGCGATATTTTTTACGCCTAAAACTGATTATAAACTTTATTTTAATAGAAATCCGTGTGCATGCATTTTGATTTATTTACATAATACACTAGGGTATAAGAGGGATGTTTGTAAAGTCCGTTGGTACTCTTTATTACGTAAAAATGCCAGTGTTTGAATGATTGATTGGCGTCTAAGCCTCATTCAACTGATATTGTCGTATCGCGCGGTTCTAGATCTAGCACCTAACCACAGATTCGTGTCGTTTCTCAGACCAGTGCTACCACAACATCCTTACCGAGCCTCGAGCTGATCGCCCACTTAGATCAACGATTATCAAATAATTCACCAGAGACAATTTCGTCAAGAAGGATGTTTTCCTCGGACTGGGATCGAACCTGGAACCTCATGAGTGAGTATCTGATGGTCGCGGCCGGTAGGTACATGATACCTATCATGAATCGTTCGCATACTGCAACATCTTTGGAACAAAATTTCAATGAATTTTACGGAGATTTTAACAAAATTGAGTTTAGTTTACACAGTGCTTATGTAAGAACTCAAGAGCAGGACATGAAGGTACTACGTACATATATATGGCGTACCAAATGGGTCAAATGTCTATTTAGAGCGTGCACGCATGAAATATACACGTCGACGCGTAAACTTTATGCGTCGACGTGTATATTTACGCGTCGACGCATAAAAATTTACGCGAGCAGTTAAAAATATATGCGTTGACGCGTAAATTTTATGTGAGCAGGAGTAAATCAAAGTACTGAAAGTACTGTTAGAGAGCATGTTTGACACAAAATGAAATCTTGTGACAATATTGCATGGTAACATAATTCATGCAAAACAATCCATGAATATAGGTGGAGCTGTATTAACAAAACATTTTAATCCAACGGCAAAATTTTAGACTGTCCCGAATCCAAAGATGTTGCAGACGACAATTTTAACTGAATGAAATTTTACATGTTTCTGTCTTTCTATATAGAAAACATTGTGGGAAATGAAGAATTTGCTTGTCATAAGCAGTTTCTTCATTTTCCACATTATTTTCTGAGGCTATTTTCCTGTGGGTGTCAAAAAGAGTCACTGTGTGGTAATGGGTTGAAAGAAAGCCCACCAAAACGTCACCAAAACATGACTTCATTCAAAAGGCTGCATAATGAGGAACTGTCCATCATAGTTTCTTACAAATTCAACCATAAATGGAGGAATGTGTTAAAAATGTATTGACAATAAAGTGAAGCCTCTTTTTCTGTGATGCAATATTGTATCACCAAACCTATCACCATTTTCTTCTTTTACCTCAATATTTTCCAAAGCTTGCTCTTATAGATACTTTAAAACAAAGTTTTGTTTGGGAAAGGATAAGTTCAAATCAATTCATTCATAAATGTGTGAGAAGATGAGTTAATAGGAAATTTACTCTAATGCCCCCTTTATCCATGACACAACATACTATCACCAAACAGCACAAGCTTTACAATAAATACATTCAGATAGACACCCACTAGTAGAATTTCTGTCTGCGGAATGTGATTCTATTTTTGGACCATTTGCACTGTCCAAAATTTAGGCTACATGACTTGACCGCATGACCTGCATGACCCAATTGTGAATGGCAAATTACTACTCAGATCTCTTTTTTATTTAAGACTTGTTTAATACTTGATTTTTTTGCTTAGATCATACATGCCATCTATTTTATATTATGACACATTTGACATGTAGACTATTCTAATTGTCATTTAGATCTTTTTGCCTTGTTTGGGAGGAACTATTTTCGTTGTGCGGTTTGTAAAGTACATCTAAAGTACATTAAAGCATGATAAAATAAGAGAGCCATGCTCTCTAAAAATGTGAAACCGAGGCTGGCCAATGTGAGAGGCGGTTAGAAACCTTTCCCTTTATTCCATAAAATTGATAGATGAAACGAAGGATCTGATTGGTTAATAGATAAAATACGCGTCGACGCGTATATTTACGCGAGCAGTTGAAAATTTACAAGTCGACGCATAAATTTTCAACTGCTCGCGTAAATTTTATGCGTCGACGCGTATATTTTATGCGTGCACGCTCTAAATAGACTTTTGACCCATTTGGTACGCCATACATATACGACGTTGAGTTTGACCTTTCGGTTGGAGCGCCGTTGATATTTCTCGAGAAATACTCTGGTAGGTACAGCAAACACAGGCCCATAGGAAGCAATTTTATTTTAGGGGGATAAAGCCCCTATACGGGCAAGTGCCTGAATTTTTCTTAAAGTGACATTTCACGTTTGTTTCATTTTTAAAAAGTATGTCTTGATGCAAAATTTGTTTATTCTAATCAATCTACGAGCAGAGTTGTCGTTCGTTACATTCACCATACATCTCTGCAACGGGCTGGGCGGCTGAATGACAAGAATCTTGTCAAACCGAGGAAAACGTGTATTATTACTGTTTAACTGTTTCGTGTGTAACATAATAACGTAGACAAAGAAATGATGATTCCGGTTACATTTGAAAGGCACTATAACTGATGAATTAACCCATATACAATGGAACTATTTTCTGAAGCCTCTTATCCAATGGCAGGAATTTTGTGCTAAAAATAGACTAGGTTTATGGTTTTGTTTTGATAAATCGTCGGTGTTGTTATATAATATCGTATCTACGGTTTGAATAAAGTCGTAGTTGCAAAATTTTATAACAACACTTACGAAATACAATTATTGTTTGTCCGAAATACGTCACGGTTAGCTGGATAAAATCGTTCCCTATCAGAATGAAACGTACAGAAAATTTGGATGAATGACATCAATTTAAAAAAAATAACTTATTATCGTTGGAAAATGATATCAAATTTTAAGCAACGTGAAGTATGCTATATTATGGACCTCGGAAAAGAAAAATTATTTGTTATTGCCATTTTGATATGATAGAAAGTGACGTAATCTAGCAGATGATTACGCAATACTATCTGAGGCAACTACAGAGGTGAATGTAATGAATGAACCGTGTGCAAGAGAGTGTATTCTAATGCGTAGAAATGCTAACAATTTTTTGAAGTTGTTATTTATAAGCGAAAAATATGCCTCTAAAGTTGAGACAGAAATGACAAATTCTATATAGATCTGAACTGTTGTCCACAACAATTTGTTTAATTTTGGCACAAAAATATATATTTCTCATAAACGGTTCAATATTTTGGCTTGAAATTTTCAGAATTTTCATAAGAAAACAG
The DNA here is from genome assembly GCA_963680895.1 of Fragum sueziense. Taxonomy (NCBI): domain Eukaryota; kingdom Metazoa; phylum Mollusca; class Bivalvia; order Cardiida; family Cardiidae; genus Fragum; species Fragum sueziense. The sequence goes on along the minus strand of OY804599.1, from coordinate 26,283,384 downwards.
TATAAAAAAGAAAATTCGGCAATTTTGGCCAATTTTGAGGGGACCCTAGCACCCCCCTGTTTTTACGGCTCTGGAACAGAATATTTATTTCACACAGTAGAATTACAAAGGATGTCTTCGATTGGAATTATAGCTCAAGCCATTGGGAACCAATGTTGGCAGTGATCGCATTAGGCATGTGGTGTTTATTTTGAACAACATGCGGGCGAGTTGACTTGACCGAGTCAACTCGTCTGCATGTGCCTAATGGTGTATTGCTCCTATAGTATATTATATACATATATAATTGGATGGGATCACCTAAATTCATGAATTATCCATTTGTGCGGGTACCCTGGAACCCGTTGGTAATTGTAAGACAGGTAACCAGGACGAAATTTTGTACCCTTTCAGCGCTACACGTGCCCTGTTCATTGAATTCAACACAGAATCTTGACTTGTCCGTAGCGAGCTTGTCACGACAACGGTTGACCCTCCAGCTTCGATGTTGATGTAACCATTATCATTTTTGTTGTCGACGAAATTGAGAAAGTTGTCTCCCAGATCTTGTTCGTTTATCTTACTCCTGTTCCTCACCGGGTGCAGACTCCTGACTCCTTCGATCCTGTCGATCCTGACACCCTTTGAATGTGATGTTGCAGCGTTCTGATACAAATAATTAACATGTTCCCCCAAGCTAGGGTAGCAGCGTAATTGTCTTCGCACGACGATATTACCCGTGGACGATCTGCATTTGGTCGCTAAGACAACACTGTGGAAATAGAAATGCTTTAAGTGAATGGAAGCAGAAATTCATGTTATCCCACCCACTCAATTCCCTCAGTTCGAGCCACCTCGGTTGAAGTCAAATGACGTCTTCCAGTTACTAAAATGTTAATGGCACAATGTTTGCCATGCTGCAGAAATTTTAATTTTTAGCACACAAAGAATACATGTCAAATATGGAAACACGTGCATTCGGTATATTTGCATGCATGATTTTGGTTGTATTTGTTCAAATAACGAGATGAACGTTTTTGAAAACAATAACATTGGATAGTCATTAAGGTGGGTTTTTCATAGATATGACTATAAGGCTATCCCAGTTACACTCAAATTGCTCTCAAAATCACATTTATAAAAATATATGTATATGAAAAGCATGTTCATTGCTTAATTTAAATTGTCATAGGTATACTATATTTGAGCCAGGATCTGGAAAAACGTCCCTTAAGGCTTTTGAGCCCAACATAGATCCAGATCAGCCTGTGCATACGCACATTCTGATCAGGATCCATGTTGTTCTCTAATAGCTTCTTCGTGACATGTAGTAACTTAAAGAGAGCAGCATTGGTGCATATTGGACTCCATTTGACAACATGCTGATCTTGAAACTCCATTTTAAAAAGTGCTATAAGGGACGTTTTTCCAGATCTCGGCTCATTTATTTTCATACAAAAACTGAAGTAAGTCATGACGAAGGCAGTAATAGCACGAACGTTACGAACAACCCTTGTACAATAGTTTGGCACAGGCTTGCCGATTTCCTCCCCTCGTAAAAATCCATACCCAGACCGACAGGTAAGAGGGGTAAATACACTACAAATTTCTTATCTAAAATTAAGACCCTATGTTGTAGGTACTCACTTGAATAGCCTCGATGAGACAGTTCCAATGAGCATATACAGCACATGGTTCGGTGGATTAATAATGAAATAGTTCAATTTAAAATGTCAATTTTCCCTTTTATCTTTAGAATACTATTCAGGATAGCTGTCCTAGATCCATTCGCTGCTGCACATCCATACCTAAAACTAGCATATTTTAGTTTCATGATAGCTCATTGTGCTTTCCGAAAATGTGGACTTTTGTGACTTTAATGCTCGTATTATCTTATTGCAACGTGGCTGAATTGCTGTCTACGTCCAGCTTTCAAAATAGGATTAACCCCGATTTCGGTTCATATGGGCAGACAAACGGAACATGCAAGCTGACTTTGAAGGAACCTTTGATGATTGATGTAATAAACGGCTATTTTAAAGACAGAGCGGCCGATCTTGTGTTTTTCAACATCAAATTTAATCGACAAATTGGACAAGATAGTGGTAACAATATAGGTAATGAAAACAATAACATCCTATTACAATGGGTACTAACAAACAGTCCTGCAGGAAAAGCTCTACTTGTGTTACCCGAACATTTCTTTCCAATGTCCTTATATACGCTCTCTCATTCAATATATAACCTGGACGTGATACTTAAACAGTCACCAGATGATTGCCTAGTAGAGACAAATGACACGTACACCATAACACAGCTGAGACATGTCATCCTTACAAGCTTTGGGAGTCTGGATAATACACTTTCGCCTGACATTGAGGTTTGCCACATAAATACAACTTATGATGAGTTCCAATACCAATGCTGTGCAACAGAAGTGGATGGACTCGAAGTTTGTGAACAAGTTAAATCTTCAGTTAAAATGTCTGTCCTGCTAACGATGATAAATGTCTTACTAATACTAGCAGTGTTATATTCTCCTGTCTTAGTTCCTCCTTCACTTTACCTTTGGGGTGCATCGGAGACGTACACCATACAACTGTCGCAAGAGGAAAACATGTTTACTTTTGAAACAAAATTCGAGCAAGAGTCTGATCCAAAGTCTGCAGATCATATCAAAGATTTAAAGAATAAGAAAGTGGATTTCAAAATAAAAGTCAATTCTGACAAGATCGTATCAAGCAACAAGTCAGTCGGGCCGTATTCTTTTATTAAGTACTTTTGCAAAAATAGTGAATCTGTAACTGTATGTACAAAAGTTCATTTATTTCCATGTCGTATACAGCCAGATGACAGTCAGGAAAGTCCATTGTGCAACGCTTGGTTTTGTAAACTGGCATCTCGCTGTATCCATTTCCTTGGTTCGACTTCTCCGCTGATTTTAATGTTGTTGTTTAGTTTGCTAACAAAACACAATCAGATCACTCCGTTTGTGGAATCGGGCTTTCTTTATAACGATATAGCAACACTCTGTGCCCTCGGAATACTTATACCGACCGCAGTGGTTACTTTATATTTCCCAGAAATTTTAAAACAGCTCGTGATTACTAGCTTGCTAGAGGATTTGAAATTATCAATGACCCGAGGTTTATCCGCCTATGTTGCGTTGGTCACTTGCTCTTTACAGAAGCTAGGAGTATGTGCTACTCTAATTTTACTGCCCTTTACAATGATAGGCATTGTTGCTGTATTTCCCTTATTTCGATTCTATTTTTTAATTGTAAAAACATGTTTTGGAAAAGGGAAATTGTATGAAGGATTTGTTTTAAATTGTTTGGAGCTGGATAATTACAAAAACAAAATTCTCTTTCGACTTTTCGCTATAAACATGCTGATTTATGTGTCTGTCGTTTACTTTGTAGCGTATTTGTGTCTTTCATTTTATATCAAATGCATAATGTTTACTATTATCGGTATCGTCATTAATGCTGACATGTACGCACAGTACGTTACATTCCTTACCATAATTGTTGTATATGGCTTCAATTATTTTATACGTGTATCGGAGGTCTTCACGAAATTCAACAGAACACTTCAATCAGATATTCAGAAAAGGTTTCCTAAGTTGAGTGAAACAGAACCCGTAGCTAATTCTGCCACGGTTATAGGCCTTGAAGATAAAACAATAAAATTTGATAAAGATTTATCTGGGCGTTTGTTCTATCCCTGGTTTAGTTATATTCCGCCAAAGCAATGGAACCCCTCACATTCCAAAACGGTTTTTATGCCAGTTTACACGGGATATCTACCACCAGTTTCCAGATAAACCACACGTGCTCTATGGGCGTGCTTTTACCAATTTAGTGTTTATCGCCCTTTTCATAGTGTTTGTTTTCCAAGTCGTTTATGCATTTGGTCGTTCAAATGGTATATCATCTGCCGGGAAATTAATATTTGCTACATCCGGAAGTATTTTACCCTTTCTTCTTAGAGGTATTCTTTTCAAGATAGAGGCAGAAGAGAAAATTGACACTGATTCGGAGAGTTGGAAAGATGCGGTTAACACAGTCCTTAAGAATTACAAAGAGTATTGGGCTGTTGACCACCCAATTATAATTGGAACAGAGAATGAAAATGTGGAAAGTTTTAATAACGTATCGATGCCCCCTTCGAGAGACGAAATAGAAATAGAGATACCTTCGAATTGAATGTGGTTAAACTCCATTTAACCCGTTACCAGACGACAAAATGTTGGACTGTTCCAAATTCAAAGATGATGCAGACGACAATTTCAAGTGAATATAATTTCATATTTATTGGTATTTTTGGGTAGAAAACATTGTGGGAAATGAAGAAATTGCTTGTCACAAGCAATTTCTTCATTATCCACTATGTTTTCTAAAGCTTTAATCTCAAAGGGCGTCAAAAAGCGTCAATGTTTGGGAATGGGTTAAACAGTTATTCTGTCAAATCGTTGTGTTTGTAGCACCTAGCCATGAATTCCAGTCATTTCTCTCACCAGTACAATTACTACCAGGACATTCTTTCCTGGCAACGATCTGCTCGTAACACATGGTTATTATCGACCTAATGATGGGGGACACAAAGGATATTCTCCGTCGAAGGGGATTGGATCAGGGACTCTATGATTAGAGTTCAGCTTATTACCAAAGTAGAGATTATAAGTGAGGCGTTAATAACCACCCCATTGTTACATCTGACGAAAGTGTATTTAGATGAAAACAAAACCGAAGCACAGCGATACTTATAAATAAAATCGTCGACGTAACGTCGTGTCTATACGTACGAGGGCTTTTAATAAAGTACCCGTAATGGTAGCGTAACTTTGGAATATATGTACTAAGAGTAGTGAGTAATGGTTGCATAACTTTGGAATATATTTACTAAGAGTATTGACATTTTCAACACTAATATTTTGGAGAATTATGTTTTTGATTCTGCAACAGAAACTGGGTTGTTCGCATTAAGGCGCGTTCTACAGTCGCTATAGCAACGTAAGGTTACATTTAGCGGGACAACTTAGTTTTGGACGGATATAACGTCAAGAAAGTCTGTTTTACACGTCCAATATTTACATCTTTTTGATATGTTTGCCACTGTACGATATCCACTTCTACCACCTATGAATCCATTTGCCAAAGCAGGATCTGAACTGTACTTAATAAATTTTATGGATCGTCTCTCGGACAACAATTGGCAAGTCATGAACGTTTTCACCGACGTCGTGTTTGAACAACCAGGGCCCCGTTTTACTAACAAACTTACGATCATATTTTTGTGTAAACTGTGTAACAATGCATCTGATTGCACGAAAAAATGGATTAGGCCAATCAGGTTTGTTGTTACAAGTAATTACGCAAAAAATAATCGTACGTTCGTTAGTAAAACGGGACCCTGATCTTTTGAGGTCAGCAACATCAAGTGTAGAATTGTTTTTCAATTCGTTATACCACTCATAGCGGCTCGATATTTTTCATAGAACTATTGCTTTACGTGTTCATTATCACATAGCTAGTCACTGATTCTGATTTACCTATTAAAATGCAAAACTTTATTATTTAATACCACTGCTCAAGTACCATATTTGCTATATCAGCAAGTTATTATATTACGATTGTTTAAAGAATTGACGCCATAGTATGTCACCCAAGAACGTTCATGAAAATGTTGCGCTTGGGGTATATGACCCATCATTAAAAACACCACTTTCTAGCCATACGAAATGCATTAAATTGCACACACTTGTAAATACACTTCACATAAGGTGATTCACCGTGCCGGATTTCAAGATTATGCTTCAAGAAGAAAATAATTTACAAATATTATTTTACTCTATATTCATATACAAGGGAAGTAATGTTGAATTTTTTTTTGTCAAATATTTCCGTAAGTATCCATCAATTCAAAGTTCTAAACCATTCAAAATGCTGTTTGTATTTGGAATGGAAATGTAACACAGATTAGGTCAAATTTCACTTCTGGCCCTTCAGTGCTAATGATGGGTTGTATACGTTAATAGAAACGAGCATTTTTGACAATTTTGACGCGAGAAATATGAATTACGATCGCTTTAAAAGCGTCTGATAAATCACATTTTTACAATTTATTACCCCACTCAACGCGACCCTACGTTCCCATAGAGACTGTCGAATGCGCGTTAATGTAACCAACCTAGTTTTTGTTGCAGGATCAAATGCGTAATTCCTCAAAGTATTTGTGTTGAGAATTTCATTTCATTTGGTGCCCGAGTTAAGAAGTTATGATACTATTCTGGATACTTATTATAGTTTATTTACAGCCCTCGTATATTCATATGAATAAAAACGTGCGTTTAGCTTTAATCCGTCAAATAAAAGGGGAAGATCAAATCTCTGGTGCATAGGGATCTAACTCGACCATCTTGATCAAACAATGATTTAGGACTGGTATTCCATCCGTCTTTATCTCCCGAACACTTTGCGAAACTTCAGGCGTCATCCGTGGCAACGGCAAGAGCAGCCTCTCTTTACAACCGATCGTACGTGCTCACTGCGTTCGGTCTGCGTGCGGTCTGCGTCCAAAACTTACGTTTAGTCGTGCGATGCACGTACGTGCAACGTACGATTTCGTTGGACGCAACCGCGACGCAGACTGCACGCAGCAAAGAATTGACCGGACAATTCTTTGCTACGTACATTATTTTGAGGCGCTCTTAAAACCCGTCGTGCTTCTATATAAATCGTGCGATTTTGAAGAGTTTTAAAACGCACGATTTAAAAAGACGCACGATGGGTCGTAAGAGATGCTTAAATTATTGTCTAATGATCGATTGAATACCATGAGCACTTCTTTCATAAACAATTACTGTTTAACGATAGGCCGTACTTGGCAATATCGCTGCTTTTCAACAAAATCATCGTATCTGCAGCTTGTTGTAAGCTGCAGATAAGAGGTTTTCGTTGAAAAGCGACTAAATGCTTCTGTATGCAGGTGACGTCAACGTGCAGTCATTTTTTTTTTTTACCTTTTTTATTCAGCTGTACAAAAATGACATTATAGGGGCACAGTGATTAATTTCGTGACTCAGAATTTCAGAAAATCATCATTAATTTTCTTTAATGCTTTTCGGTGGATTATCGGGAAATAACGGTAGATTATCATTTTGATAAACTCACCGCTTATCCAGTGAAATTATCAAAAACTTGTGCCCCGCTTTTGTTCATTTCACCCTTTCGGACGTTATATAAGCCGGGCCAAATAAGTGACGTCATCACAAGTGTTGCATAGCAATCACGTGCAAAATAACGCGCTTTAAGGAAATCAGTCATAAATTGTTTGCATTTTGTCTAGTTTTTGCATTAAAGAAACAGAATGATCGTTTGTTTTTCGTGTAAGATCGATTTATATTTCATTTCGTGAACAAGGAAAGCTACATTTTCACTGGTGGCTTCGTCACTCGTGAAAATAAAGCTTTTGTTGTTGAACACTCAATGAAATATAAATCGATCTTACACTAAAACAAATGATTATCCTCTTTATAATACCGTTACGGGACCAATTTGAATTCGATTTGAAGCTGATAGGGTGGCAAAATGCCAGGAATAATATCAACGTTATAAATTTTTGAAAACTTAATTGATAAAAATGTGTTTTGAAGATCAACCAAAATGTTGGTTGGTCTTCAATAGCTTTTTATCAGCTGACTTTTTTCTCAAAAATCCAGCACGACCATCTAAACCACCACGTCTGTCCACCTTCTTTGCTTCAAACCGAATTCAAATCGGTCCCGCATAATTAACATGATTATTGAAGATTTTCTGAAATTGTTGCATCACTTGATTATCCACCGTGCTATAGGCTATAATAAATTATGTATCTAGTTTCTTCTATGTTTCAAGGCGGAAAGACGCCTTGAATTAAGTGACAAATGTAGTACTTAGATTGTTGTTGTTGTTGTTGTTGTGTGTGTGTGTGTTTTTTTTGTTTGTTTGTTATTTTATTTTTGTTTTCAATGAGAAATATGTAATATGTAATTATACAATGTAAAAATGCATGATTTGTTATCTAAAGGCTGGAAATTCTTAAATTTGACGCCAAAACGAGGTAGCTTAAAACTTTTTGTAATTTCGAGTTGGCAAAATGTAAATATCGAACACTTTAATGTTATTTCTGGATGGGAAAAGGTATATTGAACGCTTACATGTAGTCCTTTTTGTTTTTAATGTGAAAATGTCTTATATTGAATGCCAAATGTATCAGTTTTCATCATAATTGTACGCATTATATGGATAAAAATTATAGAGAATAAATCGTCACCTTAGAATAGAAAGGTTCTATGTAACATTTTGATAGTTTTGAGAAAATCGCGTTTAAAGGTTTAAAGTTCTGGTATAAATCAGGAAATTAATACACAAAAACAACATTTACACTGATTATGTATTTATATTTAATGTTTAATTTTATATATGTTCTAATTGATTAGGATCAATACTTTGATCAATATGATCAATAATGCAGATAGGCCCTTTCACTTCCAACTAAGTTTGTAATAGCAAGGACACTTTGGTATAAATAGAAAGGTTCTATGTGTCACATAAAACCTTTTTATTTGAACTTACTTTGCTGATAAATGCTGATTTTGGGTTATATGTGACAAATAGATCCTTTTGATACCAACAGATTAAGCAAATACATTAGATATAAACCATTTTATATGGCTGTATTTTCACAAACTGAGGTTCAAAATGGACATCTTTGCGCAAATATTAAAGCGTAATTGCATATTGATCAATCGCAGTAAGTTCATGGTTTATACACATATTAGATATTCTTACTGTCATAGGAAAAAAAGCCCATAATTGTACGATAATAATGTATTCATTCTTTGAGCCGCTTGGTATTTTGTCTTTGCAATTTCTAGCAGTTGGAAGATTGGTATGACTTCATGTTTACACAAATTAACTAGGTCTTTTTATGCCCCAGTATCGAAAGATCGGGGGCATATCGTTTTACTCGTGTCCGTCTGTCCGTCCGTCTGTCTGTACGAAAACTTAACGTTTGCCTTTTCTCCAAAGTATTTGACATACAAACCTCAAATTTGGTATGTAACTTTCTTTCAATGATATCTATCTGTTACATGGAATGTGAACTTTCTCAATGTCATACGTTAACCCTTATCAACCCTATACATGAAAACTTAACATTTTAGAAGAAATGGCACTTTTGGGTGCATTCGTATTTCTCAAACACATCTTGTTTCTTTTGTTCTGAAACTGGTAGGCGCGTGAGATAGCATTTGTCCTTTTTCTGAGTCATTTATCGGCCATGTGTTGACCTGACCTTTCTTCCTTGTTTCTCTTTGCACGAAAGGAATAATTGATCTACAGTTTTTTTTCGGTTCTTCTCTTTTAATGCGAATCAATTTAATATTCAACCAATCAATTCTACAACCCTCAGTTGTAGTGTGTAGATTAAGATGATGTTTTATAACAAGAGGCTTATAGTGTCAACTTTTGATAGGACTGCAATGTATGGACTATTCTTCCTAGCCATTTAAATACTCTGCTTGTTCGATTGTGGAATGGACAGAGTCGCATTCTATCTGACTATGACCAGATTGCAAAAAATTAATTATGGTTTATTGCCTTTAACTGAGGTAATTTAGAAACATAGTGCATGTATGATGTAGCTACATATTTGTTTCTTCAACACCCCCTGACCGACAAAATTGAGAACTCTTCAAAAGGCAAGTGGTTATCTCACACGAGCCTCTTTTTCCATGCGTTTTCTTCCCACAAAATAAATGATAAAATGCCTGTTCGTCATACGAATTGTACACTGTAAGATTATAGCAACATAATAGTATAGTTAGGGAACAGGATGTTGTCAAAACGCCTGTAAATCAAAAGTAGCAACACAATATTTTAAATCAAGTTTTGCTTTTCGTTTATTTTTTTCTTTTTCTTCCCGAGCCTGGGTTTTACTTGCCTGATGTTTGTCATATTCATTCTGTATGTCATCCATAACTGTTCAAGCATTGTGATGGCGTTGATACTTTGCACATGTAGAATAGTGATCTTCCTTGGGTTTAAAAAATATTGAACTTCCCACAGAAACCTTGTCTATATTTGTCCTAAACAGGGGCTATTCCTTTGTGTCTACACCAGTCTCTGTAAAGTTCCCACATCTTATTTATGTTTAGATCCTGAGCCAAATATTCTTTCTTTGTACCTCACTCATTGAATAATTCGACTCCATCCTTGGGAAACTGTTAATGTACTTACTCACAAAATTAATTGTTTCTTCATCAAATTTTGTGCCAGGTGGGTTTCATCCCATTCTATCCTCGCCTTAAATGTTCCATGTAGTTTTCGTGCAAGTGTATAACGTACATGTCGAGATTCTTTCTGAAAAAGTTAGCACATACGCTTACATTTTCATTGTTGACTGGTAATGACATTGTAGAGTTTGAGTTTGAGTTTATTAGGGTTTTACACCGTTTGCAACTGCCAGGGTCATATCGCGGCGGCTGGAGCACCTAACCATGGATTCCTGTTGTTTCTCAAACCAGTACTACCACAGCACCCTTACCGAGCCTCCATCTGCTCGTCCATGATATTGTAGAGACTTTTGCTTCTTACCAGTTTCCTTGTGTATCGGAGTACTTTGGGTAACACTGTTGCATATGAAACACCGCTGCCTTTCAAAGTTCAGGAGCGAATACTACATATCAAATATCTTCTTCCTTTCAATCTCTCTCACGTGCTAGCTGCATTTGAATCTGCTTTTTTGACAATTCCGCGCTGTACTGTTTTCCTTTACTATCTTGTCAGATTGTCACACATACAATTTCCCTCATTTTTGTTTCGCTTACGCATAAAAGACTTCCACTGACGTTCATTCCGTACCCTTTTCCTGGCTGATTTCTTAACTGGAGTTTCGTAGTCCGCCCTTTTGTGTGGGGTTATAATTGGGGTTTCTGGGGGTATTTGTGCCATCAGTTTTTCCCGGTGATGAGAAACTTCTTTGTCTGTTTATGTAGGAATCTTTTTGAATCTTTTTTGTGATAGATTCAGTGCCTTCATAATGTTCTTACTGCCTTATAGTTATATATGTGTCACTTCAATAAGTTGTTTGATTCGCTCTCAGACTGGCAACTTGGCTTGATATTTATGATGGTAGAATTGACAGAGCTTTGTTAGATTCGCACTATTCTATTCAAATCTATTAGCAATTGCTAAGGGCAAACAATCTGCCAAATAAGTGTTCCATCGTCCATATTGTCGCAAATAATGCACTTCTTTTACGAAGATTTCTCGTTGATTAAAACTGTCTGAATCAAAAGCCATAAACTGGATAGTTTTCATTTTTCTTGAGCATTAGAATCACATAAAGATTGTCAGAACTCTGTCAAGTCACCAAATGTATAATCCTCAATACATGCAGCTACTGCAGCGAAAAAGCAATTTCCATCTTCATTCACTTTCACGAGTTTTCTCTAGGTCTATAAGACTAGGTAATTACGTGTGTTGACTGTAACCTGTTAATTGTTTTCCAACAAGGTGTGAAATTTTATCCAGTGCATATTTTTTATCACTGATAAGAGGGCATATGTTTCATGAAGAGACTATTTCAATAGCAATGAAAGGTTCTATTTGTCATATAGAACCTTTCACAGTCATAATATCCTAACTTTGAACATAATTTGTTTGAATAGAAAGGACCCATGTGTCAAATAGGTCCTTTCTCTACAAATTGGTATACACTTAGAACCTTTCTCCTCCAACACATACTGAGATAGGTAGATAGAACCTTTACATTTTGTTGAATATCTTCATCATTTATTTTCAGATTGATCTGATTTTTACACAGAAGCTGCATTGGGTGACACCCTCTTTAAAAATGTAAAAATCTCAATTTTGACCAAAATGTTAGATAGAACCTTTCTATTCTAAGGTGACGAAATATTATTATGTTGTAATTGTGTCAGATCAGAATCAGAGTACCGGTGAGCTATGTTGTCCGTGGAAAGCTCGTGTTTCTTAACCCATTACCAAACAACGAAATTTTAGGGTGATCCAATTGGAAATCTATTGTAGACACCAAAATCAATGTTAAAAAGCGAAGGATTTGTGTACTATATATATAGCACAGAAAATATTGAGGCAAAAGGAAAAAATGCTGATCATCAGCATTTTCTTCTTCTGGCTCAATGTTTTCCCAAGCGCTTTCTAATTAGAGGCGTCAAAACCAGGCCTAGTTTGAAACAAGATGTGTTTGTGAAACACAAATACCCCCGAAATGGCCATTTTTCTATAATTATGACCTTAATTGGCATTTGACCTTGACCTACATGAATGACCTTGACCCTCTAACCTAATATCATTGACAGAAGGCTACATACCAAATTTGATCTTTGTATGTGGAATACTTTTGGAGGAAAAGCCAACGTTAAGTTGTCATGTTAAGTTGTAACGTTAAGTTTTCATGTTAAGGGTTAATAAGGGTTGAAGGATGAGCTTGAGGAAGGTCAAATTGCAAGGTGCAGATAGATATCATTGAAAGAAATTTACATACCAAATTTGAACTTTGTATGTGGAATACTTTAGGAGAAAGGGCCAACATTAAGTTGCCGCGTTAAGTTGCATGTTAAGGGTGGATAAGGGTAAAACAGTGACATTGGGGAAGGTCAAATTGCATGGAGCAGATAGATATCATTGAAAGAAGTTTACATACCAAATTTGAACTTTGTATGTGCAATACTTTTGGAGAAAAAGCCAACGTTAAGTTGTTGCATTAAGTTGCCACGTTAAGTTGCATGTTAAGGGTGGATAAGGGTTAAACAGTGACATTGAGGAAGGTCAAATTGCATGGAGAAGATAGATATCATTGAAAGAAGTTTACATACCAAATTTGAGCTTTGTATGTGGAATACTTTTGGAGAAAAAGCCAACGTTAAGTTGTTGCGTTAAGTTGCCGCGTTAAGTTTGATGTAAAGGGTTGATAAGGGTTAAACGATGACCTTGAGGAAGGTCAAATTGCATGGAGCAGATAGATATCATTGAAAGAAGTTTACATACCAAATTTGAGCTTTGTATGTGGAATACTTTTGGAGAAAAGGCCAACGTTAATTTGTTGCGTTAAGTTGCCGCGTTAAGTTGCATGTTAAGGGTTGATAAGGGTTAAACGGTGACCTTGAGGAAGGTCAAATTGCATGGAGCAGATAGATATCATTGAAAGTAGTTTACATACCAAATTTGAGCTTTGTATCCATAATGGTTGTCGAGAAAATGACAATGTTAAGTTTCGGACTGACAGACAGACAGACAGACAGACAGACGGACGGACGGACAGACGGACGGACGGACAGACGGACAGACGGACAACATTAAAACAATATGCCCCCGATCTTTCGATACGGGGGCATAAAAAAGCGTTAAATGCTCTAGGGGCAGCTTGCAGTTATAGGTAAAGGTATTACATGGCAGTGTATGAAATACCAATCCTCTACTTATAGAATAGAATAACACGACGTCGACACTTACGTTAGCTGATACGCGCTAAAAAAATCTTGATACATGTGTAAGGTTTTCTTGACAGTTTCTATACGACTAGATCTAAATGTTAGTAGACGGGTTACAGGTTAGGTGGAAGTATTACATTTTCCCGGCATCTGTCAGATTTTGTCCACTGAACGTCCGCACTATAAACAAGGATCAAGGTGAGTTCTGATTGGTCAATAATGTGATAATATAGAATTATTTTTCTTTATTTATAAAATTTGATATTTTGGCAAACAATTGCAGTAATTTTTTAAGAATTTAGAATATTTTGGCACTTCAAGAGTTATTTTTAGACATGGGTGTATATTGAGGAAAGGCCAGTCCAAATGGTTGCCCGAAGAGGGTCATGTCAAAAAGGGGCCAAAAAGTCTGTAATAAAAGGGATCATGCCATATCAAATTTGCTTGTTTTGGATGTATGAAGGATTGTTCTTGAATTTGAGGTAAGCCATAACATTTTTGCGGACTCATGGGCTGAGCTATAAGCCAAAACGTTATAATGGTCGGCTATGGGAAACGTAATACTTCCATCTAACCTAAAAGACATCCTCGGAAACTACATGTAGCGTGAGCTATGACCGCTGTGGTTTCCGAGGATGGGTTACAGATAATTGGCTTATACACAAGAATATGGAACGATTTTATCCAGTTAACCGTGACGTAATTTCGGACAAACAATAACATTTCGTATATGTTGTTATAATATTTCGTAACTACGGCTTGATTCAAGCCGTAGTTGCGAGATTCTATAACAACTCAGACGGGTTATCAATACATAGAGGTTAACCTAGTCTATTTTAGCAAAAAAATCAACTTTATTAGCCTGACTATACCTACCTACGGCTAGGTTAAGTCCACCTTGGGCATTCTCAAATGACCTTTGTAGGTCAAGGTCGAAATACGTTGGGATAATATAATGAATTCGACTCAAAGTATACATGTATTTAATTTACTCATAAAGGATCATATCCAGAAGATTTTATGACAATTCAAAAATAAAAGGTGCAGATACAGTTTCGTTCGTTAGTACATGAAAAATAAGCAACATCTGATAATGAAAGAAGAACGAATACAGCAAAAATCAACAAACTGATACACTGGCGGTGAACTCGGCCAAAGCGAGGGACGTTTTTTTTTCGCGATCTATGTATTCCGTCGGTGTTGTTATAAAATATCGTAACTATGGCTTTATCGATGCCGTAGTTACGAGATTTTATAACAACACCGACAGTTTGTCAATACAAAACGGCAAACCCGGTCTGTTTTTAGAACAAGTTCATTGTCATTAGAAAAAAATCTATAAACTCACTTTTAAACGCAAAATATCTATACATTGTTGTAGCGAAAATTGTTTCGGTTCACCACCAATGTGATATACATGTACATTTCTATAATTGATAATTCCTACAATGTTCTGTCATTGGCCCATTGAAAGTAAACGTACTTGCAAAATTTCATTTTGTTCTAAAACATATACTGAACCTCAGAAATAATGCACCACTTTTCTTGTTATATATTAATTTTCAACAAAATAATTAATTTTGTTGACAAAGTATTATTCGGTATCCAGCAGACACTAGGTATGCACACAACACACTCTTAAGGGGGAATGCTCCAGTTTCCTAATTTTTTCCCAATAATAGAATTTATTTATATTTTGTATGTTGAAATTACATGTTATTGCCAATTGAAAAATAAAATAAAAATGGAGGGTCAGCAATCTTGTTTGAATTTTATAGGCATTCGTATCACATACCCCTACATCGAAAAAATGCACAATTTCATGCACCTGTCCAAGGTCACTAAAATACTAATAAAATGCTGTATATTCATCGTTTAGTCCCAAAAACGGATTTAAAGTAACGTATTATATTTAATAATTACAATTACAATTACATGGCATTTATAGAGCGCAAAAATTATACAAATATTCTATTGCGCTGTACAATCAATGACGACACAAATATACATACATACAAACAATAGGAAAATAACATTTTGCAAAAATTATTGACACTCTTAAGATTTTAAGCATAATTATTGAAATGAGTCAACTACCACAATCTTCTTGTATCAGACAATGTTAGTCATAAAACTTCTTGAACAGTTGTGTCTTTAGTTTTGATCTGAACAATTGCTCTGACTGAATGTCTATTAGAGTGGAGGGGAGTTCATTCCACCATTTGGGGCCAACAACCGCAAGGGAGCGGTCTGCCAGTTTTGTTCGCCGTCTAGGGATGATAAAGTTTGCATCAGTCTGCGATCGAAGTCTGTATCGTCCTTGGTGGACATTGAACATTTGTCTTATATAGATAGGAGCAGTTCCTACTATGACACGGAAAACCATCACAAGGACTTTAAACAAGACCCTGGCTTTCACTGGGAGCCAGTGCAGCTGTTTTAAGAGTTCTGTACTTGGCATATCACGGGACACATTAAAGACAACCCTCGCGGGGAAGAACAGAAAACCCAAAATACATGTATGTGCTATTGTAAACGCGTGAATGTATAAAACAGCAAGCTTACGTGTTCGGGTTGATCAACGAAGCAGGAGTGTTTTATGTCAAAATTTGCATATTTTTGGAAATATTTCAAGTTCTACATAATAGAATTTGATAAAACTCCCTCATTGTATTGAGCAACATGTCCTGATAATAATTCAAAATGAAAATGTATAGGTCAGCGCACTTATTAGTGAATTACAGCAATTTTTATCAGCTACTCATGAATAAAATGACGCAAAACAGTGGTAACTGCGTATACACTTACGACTGTCTTGCTCTAAATAATCGATTTCCATCTTGAGGAAATCAGTTTCGCATAATAAATACACTTTTTCCGTCGAAAATGGTAAATTGTAATGATGTGTTATATTATTGAAATTATGGTAGCGAAATATATTGGTACGAAACATTTAATTTACTACAGTAATGACCGAGTGTTCCGAAAAACTGGAGCATTCCCCCTTAAACACAAAAGCCATTCATCCGTGACGCTAGCCGCCCGAACTTGGTAAACATGTTTTCTGCACGTGCCGCAGTATTGACATCGTGCACAAACAAGCTGATCGGTTCATAGGGTACATGCAGTTGGTGACAGAAAGAAAACGGACAAACATTTTATCGGCCGGAATTTTTTATGCTTTAAACAATGCTATGACATTACACTGAAGAACGTAATCGTGCTATTGGGATGCTACAGGCAGTGATGACGTCACATGCTATTGTACACGTGATGGGACTTCACCACAAGACTATTGGTCAGTTAATGGAACATTTACAACAAACTTTGACTGTGCTGGACAGACCATATTCTCTTATGAACAGAGCACATTATCTCTACATTCCATTTCGATAGAATGAGCTCTGTTCTCGTGGGGTCATTTCACGTCTAATCTCGGGGCCTTGGCGGGATTTCAGTATCCAATCGTTGGCGATAAACAAAACAATTCAAAAAGCTGATACAAACTTTCATTGGCTGACGCTTCAAATTACCGGCTTCAGCCAAAAATAGAAGCGACGTAATGTATACGTAATCAAACCAGATCAAACTGAATGATTTTGATTCGATAATTCAAATGTTACCGGCTTCAGCCAAAAATAGAAGCGACGTAATGTATACGTAATGATCATGCAAGATAAAACTGAATGATTTTGATTCGATAATTCAAATGGTGTGCAATAATTAGATTATGACGACCAAATAGGCTGTTGGCGTACCGTTAACTGCATCATATTTGATGGTTTAATCAATAGAGCTCGGCAATGGAGAGTAGACAGACCGGGAAGGGGTGTGCCAAAGGTCCCAACTGTAGCTCAAAACAGGTAAACATGTTAAAGTACGAGGGCCCATCAATAATTTCGAGAACTAATCTTATATCAGAAAAATATGTTGATAAACGTAGAAACATTGCCCGTTTCTAATAAAAGTAACATCCCTTGAACAGTTTGCAATTATTCCACCGCTTGACCCACGCCTGTGGCACGTGCTACAGCCCGTCACGTGACATGTCCCGCAAACATTTGTAAATGACACACCCCAAATCTTCTTTTTACTCATTATCTTCACCCCGTAGTTTATTTCTAAGGTTTGGAAATAACTAGATACCGCAAATTGCATAATCTGTGCAGTGTGGAGGGTTTGATAATATTTTTATTACCATTTTCACAATACCGGCCTTTTTAACGGGTCAGCTATGGCGCGACGCGCTGTCATGGCGCGACAGAATTCCGGACCTTATAATATTTGCGCGCTGTCTCATAAAAGCGGGTGGCAGACTAGATTTGATTACTGCTGCAAAATTATAAGTACTTGCTCGACTTTATATAGACATAGAATGTTTCAGTTTGATTCCTCGAATATCGATGAAAATTATGACATTTGTCTCACCGGAACATCTGGAAATCAATGCTTTTGTGGGTGAGAACGGAGAATAATGCTTCCAAAATTGATATTTGTTTGACTTTCCGACTCAAAAATGATGTGTCGATGTTACGTTACATGTATTTATTTGATTCGCAAAGATATGGTGATCTTCCTTATAACTTTGGTATTATTTACGACACCTTTTGACCCCCTGCCCCATTCGGCCAGGAAGCGGCCAGCGCGGTACCCATCTTCCCGATGCACGGCGCATTTCGAGATTACTGGTCATACTGCCCTTAGCTGCATCATACCAATTATCCAAGTGTCTTACTACTATTTCAACACCTAGTTTTCAATTTTCAAGAATAAAGTATATGGCTTTATAGTCTCCGGTCAGCTAGTAAAATCACTCATTTTCTCTTACCTCTCCACCCTCTCTGAAGCGTCGTATCCGCTTTCAAATAACTCTATTCGATACACATATGTCTCTTTACAATACATGCAAACTTTCATGGATATCCGTAAAGGAATTATTGAGAATTACATAAAACTTTATCATAAGGGGCTGCTCAAAATGCAAGATGACGTCATTTTTAAACAAACGCTATTGACATGACGTCATACTTTTGCAATGACGTCATATTGTTTTGACGTCATCGTTTTTAAATACGACGTGTCGTTTGGAAAATGAATGAGCTTTCAGCATACCAATTTTCGTGAAAATACGTCAATGGGTAATTGAATAGTAGATTTAGTTCTCGAAATTATTCATGGGCCCTCGTACAAGTGCTACAGGGAGAGAGGAGAGTCACGCCAAAGGCTAGAACGAAAAATGTGACCAGTCCCATGTGTCGACGAAGTACAGACTGTATTGTTCTGCAAAGTGATCACGCACAGTACGGATTTTGTGACTTTCACTTTAGAGGGTAGTCACGTTTGCGTGCTCGTCACGCTTGGTTGCTTTAAGGTAGAGAAACATTTTTTTTGCCAGAAACGAATAGATTAATATTATTTTGGGTAGTGGTTGCACAGTTTGAAAAAGTGACATAATAAAAGAAATAGAGTGAAAAATGTAAGTGGTGCATTATTTCTTAGGTTCAGTATATATTGTCAATTTACCCCACTCACTTTGTTACCCATTGTATCCAATTCAAACAAATTACAATCAGATTTTTACACATAGGGTGTACAAATTAAAGATATTATGTAACCATGTCAATCGTCAGAACTTAAAGAAAGTTGTGTTTGAGCCCTTGTTGTAACCCATCCTTTTTAATTCGCCCAAAAATGGGTGCGCTGCAGATTTGTGACGAATAAAGCAAAGAAGATATGCTAAGTCAAAAGAGAAGAGACTGTGGTACGTAATCGTATTATAAACGGTTGACGATTATTTTTGTGTAATTACTTGTAACAACAAATCTGATTGGCCAAATCTTATTTCTCGTGCAATCAGAAGTCTCCTTACACAGTTTACACAAAACGTGGTTGTAAGATCGGGCCTCTGGTTATCAGCATTTTCTGTTTTTGTCTCAATTTTGTATCAATAGTTTTTGGTTATGAAGGATGTCAAAACAAGACCTGATAGGGGAGGCGTTAGATATCGAATGGGGCACATTTAGGTGCCCCTTGTTGACCAAGCTGGCTTTCTATTTCGTTGACTAACGTTCTCAAATCCTGGAAATTCTGAATGGCGAATAAATGTTGATTGATGGGCCCAGAAACGTAGGAGACCAGCTCTTGGTGCCCGGCCGGGGAGAACGAGCCAATCATAAGCCCGAATACATCGGCCTTGCTTTGTAGGCTAATGGCGGCTTGGATAGCGTTACCGCCGCAGTTTGAACGTCCGTCCGTCAAAATGAGGACCTCTTGTTTCACATCCGGGTCATCGCGCATGCCTGAAAGGGAAGAATAAATCGTTGATTCAGAGCCACAGATAAGAGAGGTGAATACATTGTAAGATGTCGCAGATGTTACTGAATGCAGAATGTGTAAATTTTGAGGAATAAAAGTCCATATTAAGGGGGAATGCTCCAGTTTTTCGGAACACTCGGTCATTACTGTAGACAATTTAATGTTTCGTACCAAAATGTTTCGCTACCATATTTTCAGTAATATAACACATCATTTCAATTTACCATTTTCGACGGTAAAAGTGTATTTATTATGCGAAACTGATTTCCTCAAGATGGAAATCGATTATTCAGAGCAAGACAGTCGTAAGTGTGTATGCAGTTACCACTGTTTTGCGTCATTTTATTCATGTTTAGCTGATAAAAATTGCTGTAATTCACTAATAAGTGCGCTGACCTATACATTTTCTTTTTGAATTATTACCAGGACATGTTGTTTAATACAATGAGGGAGTTTTATCAAATTCTATTAGGCTATGTAGAACTTGAAATATTTCCAAAAATATGCAAAAATTGACATGAAACACCCCAGCTTCGTTGATCTACCCGAACACATGAGCACGCTGTTTTTTATACATTTTCGCGTTTATGATAGCACATATTTGGGGTTTTTCTGTTCTTATTAGATGTAAGACGTTACTTTAAATCCGTTTTCGGGACTAAACGATGAATATACAGCATTTTATTAGCATTTTAGTGACCTTGGGCAGGTGCAAGAAATTGTGCATGTTTTCGATGTAGGGGTATGTGATACGAATGCTTTTATTGGCTTTGTTGTTTGTTATCATTTTGATTTGTTCTCTCCCTGTTTTCAAAACATGTTCTCTTTCGGAAAGTCACATTGTATTTATAAACTTAATTTTTGCATGTAAATGAAATTATCAGGCTACAGAGTGGGTTCGTATAAATCCCATAAACACCCTTTGGATCCGCCACTGTAACAAATCACCACCTGGGAAGTAAGCCTAATTGTGTGAAGCGTCGATCCTATTCAGTCTGAGTGGGCTGCGTAGGCTGACTGTAACCTTTTCGCTCTAAAATAATTTTCTTTATCTAGAACATTTGTACGTTAGGCCTACTATGTTCATTTTCGAAATGCGCCATATTCCGTCATTTTGGTTTTACGCACATATCCCGGATAGCCATTTTAGTGTGGCGGGTCTCTTTTATGAAACTTCAAGTACAGAGATGTTGGATAGCCAAACAAATAGCAGTAGGGAACAATTTTATCCAATCAACCGTGACATAATTGCGGACAAACAATAATATTCATATGTGTTGTTTTAAAATCTCGTAACTACGGCTTGATTAAAGCCATAGTTACGATATTTTATAACAATACCGGACGACGGTTTATCAAGACATAAAAGTAAATTAAGAGTATATTCAATCAAAACGTTTTCTTGAAACATAGCAAGTGTTTAGTTTATGATAAATTCACTTTACCTCTTGCAATATTCAGCATTCCTTCTGCCTTTTTAAACGCAGTTGCAGTACAAGTACTTCGTCCCATGTATGGCAAATTGTTGATTGCCGACTTGACTTGAAATGTGTTCGATTTGTCGTCGAAATCAAATACTTCAACTACAAATACTTCAACTACATTTGAGGAATATTGTATGAGCGCTGCCTTCTGGTAGTTTCTAGAGAATGGATCTGGGCTCGGACAAAGCAGGCCAAGCAAACGGGCGAGTTCGTTTTTGGTTGTTTGAAAGTTGGAACTACTGATACTCCCGGAAGAATCGATAATTATCAGGAGATCCCGCTTTTGTCCAACATTTCTCCCGCCTTTAGACAAAGTCTGCCCGCGACGGACAAAATGGGTGTTCATTGAAGTGGCGATGTCTTTAACGGTCACCTTTCTGTCTGAAATTAATAAAATATGAAATTGTGACAATAAGAAGAATAACGAATAATTTTCTCCATTGTTTAAAACTACAGTACATGTATTACCGATGACACTCGTTATGTCGGCATGTTGTTATAACATATTTTTTGAGAAATATAGCCATTGAAATATAGAAGAAGAAGAAGAAGAAGAAGAAGAAGAAGAAGAAGAAGAAGAAGAAGAAGAAGAAGAAGAAGAAGAAGAAGAAGAAGAAGAAGAAGAAGAAGAAGAAGAAGAAGAAGAAGAAGAAGAAGAAGAAGAAGAAGAAGAAGAAGAAGAAGAAGAAGGAGAAGAAGAAGAAGAAGAAGACGAAGAAGAAGAAGAAGAAGAAGAAGAAGAAGAAGAAGAAGAAGAAGAAGAGGAAGAAGAAGAAGAAGAAGAAGAAGAAGAAGAAGAAGAAGAAGAAGAAGAAGAAGAAGAAGAAGAAGAAGAAGAAGAAGAAGAAGAAGAAGAAGAAGAAGAAGAAGAAGAAGAAGAAGAAGAAAAAAAGAAGAAGAAGAACAAGAACAAGAACAAGAACAAGAAGAACAAGAAGAAGAACAAGAAGAACAAGAACAAGAACAAGAACAAGAAGAACAAGAAGAACAAGAACAAGAACAAGAAGAACAAGAAGAACAAGAAGAACAAGAACAAGAACAAGAAGAACAAGAAGAACAAGAACAAGAAGAACAAGAAGAACAAGAAGAACAAGAACAAGAACAAGAACAAGAAGAACAAGAAGAACAAGAAGAATACGACTTACTTGTTGATTTTGTTTCGATGAGATCTTTCGGACATGCCTTGCCACCGTTTGTAGGATGTCTAAGGACCGCCCTCTCTCGTGTAACAACCGGGAACCCGAAAGGATCGCTCCACGCGGACCACGATGACATGGAACAGTCTCTCTTTCTGTTGAAGATGCTGAAGGCGTTACTCAGTGACGCACTGGCAAAACATACGCATATAAACGTAAACAGCGTCGAAGCGAAAATCATTTTTTCTACAAACGTTGATTTTTTTATATGAAAAATATATTTGTAACTAAACTTATTATTATTCTAGTTTTCGTAATGTAACGCAATATTTTTCCTGGATTCTTTCATTTATCGAAATAATTCAGATTTGTTTTTATAGCGACCATGATTTGCTTTAAATACTCTCTCATCGCATGACGTCAAATACGTAAACAACGCGTTAACGTAAACATAAAAACCGCAATCATAAACCGCAGCCGTAGATCCGTATACATGTTTGTGTGATCCTTCACGCTAAAAGGGACCTTCTCAGTAGTCTGAAAAGCACCGACCCTAGTCAGTCTGTGCAGTCTGACTAGGGTCGAAACTTTTCACTCTGGGTCTAATTTGTTTCTCCTACCTTACTAAAAATCCATTTTCCAAATATGGCGTAACCTTTGCTGTGATTGATCCGTTTCTCGAAAAGTGTATTTTGGACTCCTCACAAGGTCCCTTTTAGCGTGACGGGTCATATTATTACATATTCGGCGTAACGCACTCCTTTTTTCCTGGTCTGATCTTTACCTAGAAAACTGCAGAGTTGTCAAAATTACGTATTTGAAATGTTTAAGTTAACCCATTACCTAACAAGACCTGGTTTGACGTACTTAATGGAGATACCTTCGGAAAACATTGTGACACAAGAATAAAATGCTGATAATCAACAGTTTCTCCTTTTGTCTCAATATTTATTGAGCTATATCATACACCAGTCTTATCACAAATTATATATTTTTCAACATGTATTTTGTCGTCACCAGCGGCTTTTGAATTTGAAGCATTCTATTTTTGTCGTTTGAGAAATGGTTAGATATGTGTGCGCATTTAAGGTTTACAGACCCTGAAAAAATCACCACTTTCTAGCCATAGCAAATGCATCAAATTACACACACTTGTAAATACACTTCACATAAGTTGATTCACCGTGCCGAATTTCAAGATTATGTTTCAAGAAGAAAATAATTTACAACTGTTATTTTACTCTATATTCATATGCAAGGGAGGTAATTTTGAACATTTTTGTCAAATATTTCCATAATCATGCATTAATTCAAAAATTCTAAACCGTACAAAATGCTTCTGTTTGTATTTGGAATTGAAATATAACACAGTTTAGGAATTATTTTCACTTTTCAAATTTCGTCTCTGGCTCCTTGGTACTTTTGAGGGGTTGGATACCTTAAACACGTTTTCTCGATCCCTGATAGGCTAACAAATATAATCAAAAGATTCAATAAAATAAATCATAATCACGAATGTCCTAAACCAGTCAAAATGAAAGCAGTTGCAGGCGAGAAAATAATTTATTTAAAAAATGGAAGAAAGACAATGTGCGTAGGCCTAAATAATAGCTAGATCAGGTTCTTTTGTCTTAATGTTATCCCAACCCTTTTCTATCAGAGTTGTCGAAAAGCAGCACTGTTCAAGAATGTATATCGACTTGGTGTGAGTATTGTAATTCACCCCCCCCCCCCCCCCCCCCGAAAAATCATGTGCACAATACATTCCAGAAATATATTGAGGCAGAATGAATAAATTTCGCTGCTTTTCTGCAAAAACCACGTATCTGCAGCTTAAAACAAGCTGCAGATACGTGGTTTTCGCAGAAAAGCGACGTAATGATGGTCATCAACACTGACGGTTTATCAAAACATAACGGTAAACCAAGTATCGGGCCCATTAGGAAACAACTTCAAATTGAGTGGGTTCAAACCCTGTGTCTGAGTATCGGGGGGGGGGGGGGGGATGGCTAAATTGGATTTTCCCTATTTGCCGTGTAAAAAAGAAAATTCGGCATTTTTGGCCAACTTTGGGGAGCTAAGCCCCCCCCCCCCCCCCCCCCCCCCCACACACACACACGTTATCCCCTGTTCCTACGGGCTTGGTCTATTTTCAGTATAGAATTCATTGCTTTTAACTGTACAATAATTCTCCGAGTTACTTTTAAGCAGCATTTCTGGTGTCCGCTATTTCAGGACATTGCGAAAACATGAGCTGATTTGATTTTTATAGCCCCAACGAACTTTTTTGTATGTACAGTCCACATCACGGCCGGAGCACGTCCAATGGGGTCAGCCCTACAGTGTATTTTTGGATGCGATGTGGACGTGCTTTGGACGCAGTCAAGCCGTTTAGGTCAATCGTCAATCGTAGGTCAAATTGATATAAAATGGTACTCATTTTCGATGGTATTAGTTTGGCATAATAAGATCAGCAAATTCGTTGATTTCTTTCGATATTTCTGTGCCGATCGCTTTCAATTTCTAGGTCATGTGATGATGTTCTTAATTTACAGAGAGCTATTTTATACTTTTTGTCTAATGAAATGAAAGGTATTTTTCACATGCGAAATCATGTTTAAATAATGAGTATGTTGTCAATCTTTGTGAATTATTGATATTACTATACCAGCTTTGATAATATTGATCATATAGGGTAAGGAGGGGCAAAACGCCCCCCTTAAGGAAAGAGCGCTGTAGCACAAAACAAACAAAGTATAATGTAAATGTTTCAACGTGAAATTAAACTTTGCCCTTTGTCCCAAATGTCTTAACACAAAACAGCTTTGTCATTTGATTTAAAAAATGACTGTCGTTAAAACATTTTTTCTCGAAATTTGGCCTTTTTGCCCCACCCTCGGGGCAAAACGCCTTTGGGGGTGGGGCATGAAGCCCACCACTGGGCTTTATGCCCCATATGAAAAATAGAAAAAATATTTTGAAAATATCTAGGGGAAAATAGGAATATAATTAGTTTGTAATTAATATACTAGGAAAAATATATTTTGGATGGGTTCTATCATATTTTCAAAATTTTTTATCAAGCGTAAAGGCTAGATTTGGGCATAATTTACTTGTCTATAAAAGTGGTTACGTGTTACTGTCCTTTGTCTGCAGCATCTTCATATCAGTCAAATTAAAACATACTGATGTTATGTTCTTTATAAGGCCCCTTTAAAGTAGATTAAATGGTCTTATTGTCTCATTTTAACACAAAATCGACGTTTCATGGGCGTTTTGCCCCACATGGATCCATCAGGTGACATAAAAGTTTGATATATTCGCGAAAAGTCGGTCTTTTTGCCAGTTTTTTCTTTTGTAGACAACGAAATGTAAATGGATTTCGTCATATGTACCAACCTTAGTCATTCTTCGAGTTTAAAGGAATGTTTTAGTACTTCTGAATACCTACTTATCCATACAAGGGGCAAAACGCCCACTATTTAGCCCTTGGAAGGGGCAAAACGCCCAGTCTGGGCGTTTTGCCCCAAAGCAGCATAGGCGTTTTGCCCCAAAGGGGGTGAGTGATTTAATTTGG
This sequence comes from Fragum sueziense, assembly GCA_963680895.1. Taxonomy (NCBI): domain Eukaryota; kingdom Metazoa; phylum Mollusca; class Bivalvia; order Cardiida; family Cardiidae; genus Fragum; species Fragum sueziense. The sequence goes on along the minus strand of OY804599.1, from coordinate 26,257,371 downwards.
CCAGAGAAAAAAATGTGTTGATATTTTTTTCTTTTTATCTTTTTGTGTAGGCGACCAATTGGACATATAAATATAAAATGCATTTTGGTTGATTAAATACTGGGACTGAAATAAGATACACAAGAAAACCCATTACCCAAATATTAGATCAAACATATGCAAAATAAACAATCATTCGCATACTGATAATTAAATGACGTTTAGATGTAAAAAATCCATGGGTATCTTTCTAAAAGAATAATTCAAGTGTAAAATCAAGACAAATATCAATTGACATAATGAGTGACGAAATAATAGGGGTGGGCGTTTGACCCCACCTGGGCGTTTTGCCCCTCCTTACCCTATCCGTTGTTGAATTGATTTATATGTCATGCGATCTACATTTTGATTTAACCAGTAATTTCTAAATCCTAAAGATTCTAACAATGTTTTAACATGATATGCCCAATTTAATCCGTAGCAGATTTTTTGAGAACTTTTGAAACAATGAGCAGGAACTGTCCCAACCCCAACATAAATCCCAACCTGAAACCCATTCATGAAGAACAGAGACAATTATTAATCTTAAGGTGGCCGAATGCGATTCCATAACAAGAAAACTGCCCTAGAGAATTGACTCATACTGTCGCATGTTATAAAGTGAATCCTTACTGACATTTTAAGATAATAAAAAAGATAAGTCACCATCTAGGGAAAGAATGGGGGCCGTCTCAAACCCAGCACTGAAATGGCTATTTTTAACATGGTGGCCAATGGGAAATTTGAATATTTTTACACACATGTTAAAAATAGAGAATTTCTGCCCTAGAGAATTTGATAATATTTTGTAAATTGGTGAACCTGGTCATGATCTGTGAAATAAAGAAATAAAAAACAAAAGTCACCACAGTATATGAATTGGGGGCTGTCTCAAAAGTGCCGGAATAGCAGTGTTTCAGCTGATTTTTGACGCAAATGTTAAAATTTAAGAAATCTCTGCCCTAGAGAATTTGATAATATTTTGGTAATTGATGAACCGGTAAATGATCTGTAAAATAAAGAAATAAAAAACAAAAGTCACCACAGTATATGAATTGGGGGTTGTCTCAAAGGTGCCGAAATAGCAGTGTTTCAGCTGATCTTTGGCGCAATTGTTAAAATTTTAGGATTTTCTGCATAAGAAAATTTGATAATGATTTGGTAATTGATGAACCTGCAATTGATCTGTAGAATAAAAAAAATAAAAACAAATGTCACCACTGTACATAAACGGGAGACCGTCTTAAGCGTGTAGCCTACTTTTCCACAGAAAAAAACAGCCTTTTAGCTCGATTTTTGTATAGCTATTAGTACATAGTTATAGGAGGTATTGACCAAAAAAATATGATCATGATCGCAATATGTTGCTTGTTTGATTAAAACATAAAATAGATTTTAGAATAAATGTTTGACGTCTCAATTTTTTTATTCTATTGTGGGAAAGGAAAATTTTAGGCCTAAATTGCTTTGGAGTAAGTTATATTTATCTAACATAGGTGTAATGTCTTGAACTGTAGTGTGAAAGTGGAACGTTCTAGACACAAGTCAGTAGATTCCGATAATTCGAACCTTTTCTAGCGATACATTCGTCAGAAATCGGCCGATTTTGTGTATCTTATCTTAACCGTATTACCGACGTCGTTACTTTGAACGCCAAAACGCACGTGTTTAAATGACGTCATCAAAACATTTCAAATACGGCCTGATATATTTCCACTTTTTATTCTTGTTCGATGAAAAACTGATGCAAAAGTTTGTATAGTTCAACTAAAAAAATGTAACGGATCTAACTTTCTACTTTTTTTTTGAAACTTTATAGGTCGCTATCTTATTTACGACAACATGCGCGTTTTGGATGCGCAGTCGAATCGAATTCGGCCACCTTAATTCCCAGAATACCGGAAGTGCCTATCTTGAATTAAGTCCCCCGTAAATAACCTACAAACCCACCGAGAAACAATACAGCTGATAAATTTCTCTTTTCTGCAGGTACTTTTGGGTTTGGCGGAATCAGTACTATAACTTGATTTTCAGGTGTAGCTCTCTGACTGGGGTAAGCAGTACTGCGTTTTGTTTTGATGTAGATGTTCCTGAAAAATTGAATAAGTTAAATTGTGGATTTTTATGCTTTTCGGTCATTTTATGTGTCCAAACACGTTCATTTTCTGGTGACTGAGTGACAAACTCTTGGGAAAAAAATGCTAACGCGGCTTACAATATGTTCTCTTTGTATTGGTACTTAAATGTATTTTTTGTTGTTTCCCACTTGGGTTTCAGGTTGGGATTTATGCTGTGATTGCGGCAGTTCCTGTTAATTGTTTCATAAGTTCTCAAAAAATCTGCTATAACTAGATATTGCACGTGCATCACAGTTCTGTGACTAGCGGAACTGATTTTCGCCAACTAACCATTAGGTCGCTGTCCAGAATAATTAAGGTGTATCAACACATCAATATATCAGAAGGTTAGATGTTTGGGATGCGTGGGAACTATCTCGTTATGCGTTTTTGGGCAGGTGATCTGTTCAGGAGACCAGAACATCTTAATTTTTTGCGTCATTGTAGTCAATTTGACTACGTGCCGCATCAAAGCATGTGCTAGTGGTCAGAAACTGAAAATAAAGTACAATATCTGCCTCGAGATGCCTGTCGATATGTCAACACAGGGCGAAAATGCAATCCACCAGTCCTGGAATTAATGTCGTCTTGCTTTTATTTTCCACTATTTAATGGGGTTTTCGGTCTTCATGCATTGCTAAAACATAGTAGCATTGCACTGCATCGCCGGATTTTTAAGTAATGTGCTCTTTGAAAGAAAAAACAAATGAAAGGGAGAGCTCACCTTTGTCCGTTTGTCACAATACGAGGATTTCCACTACCTCGACATTCCCGGATGTGGCGTGGGAACAAATTTACGTTAACACATTTTCGAGGTAGCTCCCCTGATGCCTACCCGTGACATAGCTCTCAAAGCGTTTGTCATTTTTGTACTGACGCCTTGTTCTATCAATTTTTGCCATAGACTAGTTCTGTTAATTTTATCGTAACATTTTTCGTAATCAATATACACAAGTATGCAACTTTATGCGAGACAAAACTGAAACAAAATTGAAACAGTTAGCACGTGCAAAATCATAAAGTGCACAGTATAGAGTTAAAAAGAAAAGAAAATGGTTTTTAGAGCTTAAAGTGACATTTCACATTTATTTCATTTTTTAAAATTATGTCTTGATGCAAAGATCGTTTATTCTAATGCGTAGAATTGCTACATCTATCAGTTTTTGGAAGCAAATTTTGCAAAATTTGCTTCTCTTAGCAGCCACCTGTCTCTGCACTTTACCACTCTCTGCATACCACACAACATCTTCAGGTCCTCCTCACTATAAATAGTTCAATCAGAAGCAAAGATTAATGAGGTAACACTCATTGGAATATTCAATATGTAAGTCTGAAGTTATGTGTAGATATTGAATTGTGTGACTGTAAATGAAACAGTCAATTTATCATGTCTCTAAGAGAAGAAAAGATCGATGTAGTAATTTGCTTTATTATGGTTCAGAGATCAGTCCAATGGCATTCCTTGTAAATGGGTCTTTCGAGTGTACTGAACTATGAAATATATTCGAAGCTTTCACAAACGATTAATATGCATGAAGTTGTGCTAAAAATAGATACAAATCCAACATGGAATTAAAGTATTTAAGGTAGGCCTATTCTGGATAATCAAAGTAGGGGCCTACCTAATCAAAGTACTAGATCTATACGAATCAAAGTATTCAAGGTATTCAAACGGATAATCAAATTACCCAATCAAAAAACTCTACTTCTGGTCCCGGTTTCTCGAAAAAACTTAAGTACATTCTCAAGTTTAAATCTGAGCACTGTGCTCAAATCGCATGGAATCCACGTGAACTTCAATGGAATACCCATCAACGTTGGAGACTAAGAGTATCCCGTTGAAGTTGAGCATGTTCTCATGAGAATAATTTTTTATTATATACTTAAGTTTTTTCGAGAAACCGGGGCCTGGACAGGCCTACATTTTTGAAAAATTTGCTTCCAAACAGTACTGTCAGTATACTTTGGTTTACAGTTGTTATTGATTAGCGAAAAATGCGCCTTTAAAGTTGAGACAGAAATGACAAATTCCTTGTAAATTTGAACTGTTGTCCACAACATTTTTTCTAATTTCAGCACAAAAATATATATTTCTCATAAACGGTTCAATATTGAAATTTTCAGAATTACCGTAAGATAAGATGCACTCTTTCAGATAGAATATAAGTAAAATTTATGTAAAAAAGAGTGAAATGTCACTTTAAAATAAACAAATAATTTGATAAATAAATAAGTAAATACATAAATAAAAGAGGGAAGAAAGAAATACGTTAGTCTACTATGTTGTTTAACAAAATTTCGTGGAATAGGGCCTCATTTTTCACCATTATTTGAACCACAATACGGGCCTTACTACAACATCCGGGCAATTTAGTTTACTAAAACCAAGATGGAATTAGACGAAATTTGGATTTCCCTTATAATCGAATTTCAATATAACGACGATTTTATCTCACTATTTATTGATCTCAGTGTAGAAAAAATAGTGTACAATAATCTACAATTCTTTGATATGCAATTAGGGATATACCATTCTAATTTAAGCTATTGAAGCAAATCTTCAAATTCGTTTGTTTAAGAATCTATTGATTTTGTTACTAAAAATAGTATCACGCCCAGGCCAACTCAACATTTGGCTTGGCTGCCATAAATGTAAGACGCGTAAGATTAGCTCTCGGTTTTCCGGTTAATTTGCGGAAACTAACTGGGAACCGGTATTCCAGTTGTGTTTAAATGATGCAAGAAACACCGCCTTACAATATGGTGTACTTTGTTTTTCGCGATCTTGTGTACTTTGATTGCAGTCGTCTGTAAAACGAACTGTCAAAGTCACGCTTCGTTTGTGCAGCCGTTTGTAAACAAACACGATCCGTAGATCTTTCGCTATCGAAAAATCGTATTAAAATATCAAGACAAATAGTATTGACTACTCGTGTAGTTTCAAGTCATGTACATCTTGCTTTTGCTAAAGAAATTACGATTGATAAGGCAAATTTTGGCAAAAAAATGTCATGATCAGCTTCGCTGGATGTTCATTCCAGACACACAAGTTTGATATTATTAAAAGTAAACATGATTCTTGTTGTAGTACAACACCAAAGAAAAGTCTTGCACTTTGTCCCGTTATAGAAAGGTTAATGTGCTTAATTTTGATATCATATTAGACTATAGATCTAAATAATGATAAGAATTTATTGCAACCCACAAACATTGAAACATTGTCTTCAATAAAAATCTTGTCAAATATCAGAAATAAAAGTTAGCAAAAAACGCATTTGATTGCATGATAAAGTTTATGTACATGTATGATGTATATTGCTTTACCACTGTTCTGTCTTTATTTAGTTGGCCTGTGCTAGTCTAGCTGGGATCTAGCTGCGATATCATAGCCACAAACTTGATGGGTATTGGTTTGAAGCCCATGTCAAAATTCAAAAAGGTTTCGGTTACATTATTGCAACTAGTGCTAGTCTGAATTATTCAACATGATGATCAAAGTTTTGCATCCTTTCCCAAAAGGCAAATATTGGACTGTTCCCGTGTTAAAGCTTCTCCGAATGACAACAATGGGTGTTGACTGTTGATAAAGATGACCCATGGGAATTGCATACGGTTACATTATACCACAAAATATTAAGGAAAAGGAGAAAATGCTGATGATCAGCATTTTCTTCTTTTGCCTCAATGTTTTCCCAAGGAATTTCTGATAGGGGCGTCAAGCAGGTCTTATTTGAAAAAGGGTTAAGCTGCAAGGGTCTTGCTACCAATTTTTGTTTGGGGCTAGGGGCCAGTAAAATTGGGAAAAATGGCGACGTTTTTGCCTAAATTGGGAAAAACTAAAACAAGTTTGTATTAATACTGTTACTCAGTTTCAGCTGCAAATTAGACTGTAGTGATGTAAAATGCATTTGTACATACTCTTGTTTAAGAATCTACTCTAAAACTGTCTTCAAAATGTTTGTAAATGAAGATGAGGTCTTAACATGGGGCATTCTGGGTCCTCATTGGGAATTTTCACCAGAGAATTGGGAAAAAAGATACTTTTTGCCATTGGGAATGGGGCCCAATAACAGCCCCAAATTTTGGCAAACGAGACCCCTGAGCTGCTCTTACATGAAAAGGCCTTAACAACCTTATAGTTAAATACACCTAGTGTAACTGGCCTCGGTGAACTTCTACCTGTCATTCCTCATGATAAATCATGCATTAGAAAAGAATTTTAGATTTCTAAAGACACATGATTCATAAGAATGCATGGCGGGTAAAAAGCCGGGTTGTATGAGATGCTCTTGCACTTGCAGGCTCTGCGTTCTAAAATGATGCAGAATAGTCATAACGAAGAATTGTCTGGTCAATTCTTTGATACATCCATTCTATATGGTGTTTGCATCCACCAAAGTCGAATGTTGCATATTCGTGCAGCACATGACTAGGCCTAAAGTTTAGTCGCAGACTGCTTGCAGAAGCATGTACTGTGACAGGTTGTAAGAGCCTATATTTATGCATTGACATTTAGTCATAATTTTATTGAGATGCCAAACATTTTCCTAAAATCTCATCAAGTAAATAGTAAGTTGCAAGGCTCATGTTTATAGATAGGCACATCTTATTTTAGTAGTACTGATCTGCCAGAAATACCCGAGTTAGGCAGTATTATATATAGTCTGATGATGTTGCCATCATTAATGATCATATTTGACCCTTTCCCTTGATCAAAGGCATTTTTGCAGTAACTAATAGAGAACATGTAGAAAAAAGTTAAGCATGTAGAAAGAAGAAAATGCTGATTAAACCAGAATTTTTTCCATTTACCTCGATGTTTTCTATGCTAAATTCAACAGAAATTCCATCTCTATTAACCTCTGATTTATTGTCTGCAGAAGTGTTTGATAATCTGCATGTTATTCATGTATTTTTTTCTACTTTCAGATTAATGGTTTATTTTCTCCAAAATGGCGGAGGTGGAAAAGCCTCTTTCATTGGACAGTATCAGCCCTGATAAAGACAAGCTTAGCAGTAGCAGCACTCCAGGAACCAATGGTGATGTACCACGGTCAACAGATCATGTACCCACAGCCCAGGGGGATGCAGGACAGCTTCAGCACCAGAACTCAATAGGATCGCCTGAACCCCTACCCTCAGACGACTTGTCAGAGGAGCTGTTACAGATGGGTTGGCGAAAATATTGGAGTAAAAGAGAAAATATGCCCTACTATTTCAACAAAATAACCAATGAATCTCTATGGGAGATGCCTCAATTATTGCATGTAGGTCCAAGTCCTAATGTCATAGCATTACAACATTAATTACTCAAAGAATCAGTCAAAGTTGTCCCTTTCTTAACTAGAAACTGATTCCCAAACTGCAATAACCAATATTGCTGATTTGAATGCTGCTGCCATGTGCAATGAAACATAGAAATCAGTCGTAATTATCTCTTCCTGAATGAATAAGTCCTACTCTTGACAGCTTTGGGAAAAAAGATATACTTTACTAAAACACTCTAAATTCAATAGCATAATATTGTATATTTAAAGTGGAAATATTGTGAAAAAAAAAAGAAACTTTTCCCATTGTCTGCAGATTTCAAATTAGAGCCATCTGATTTTAGTTTGGGAAAAGGTTAAGCTGAGCACCATTTCAAGACCACCAGACAATATCGTCGGTGCTATGACAAAATGGCGTAACAAATTAGTTACGCAATTTTGTCACTTTTTTTTTATAAATGCTTTCTACTAAGTATGTAGGAGCGCATATCCTGTCAAAATGGCGTTTTCCTACACCTATTAGAACCCTTTCAATTATCATGTGACAAAATTGCGTTACTCGATTTAGCTGACAAAAATGCGTTATACGTAGACAAATTTACACGAGAGTAATATTGAGTTACGCAATTTTGGCGGCATATTTTTTAACATTTTTTAAAACGGCAAAAATGTTTTTGGCTCTCCTGAAAAAAATGGTTTTCGAGCAAAATTTCTATTACGCCATTTTGTCATAGCACCGACGATATATTGGTGAAATTAAAAGTAAGAAACTGTCTAGAAATGAGATCATTTGAGTCTTCAAAAGGGAGACTATTCATCAATTGACATTTGAATTACCCCCCTTTGATAATTTTAGGGATGTTTTCCTAGTCAAGTGAGACAAAAAAGAATTATCTACACAACAACTCAACTTGGGTGGTTGAATCATGGTGTATAATCATGTGACTAAGAATTTTCAATAATCTTCAATAACTTTGTCAATACTTGACTAATTTGAATTCCGATTCGGTTTGAAGCAGAGAATGTGGAAAAATGTCCGGAATAACATGGATGTGGTAGATTTTTAAGAAATCAACTGATAAAAATGTTATTGAAGATAAACCAAAATTTTGGTTTATCTTCAATAACTTTTTTATCAGTTGATTTTTCAAAAATCAGTTGATTTTTCAAAAATCAATCATGTCCATCTAATGCTTGACATCTGTCCACATTCTCTGCTTCAAACCAAATTCAAATCGGTCCCGTATTAACAAAGTTATTGAAGATATTCAGTAATTATTGCATCACGTGATTATCCACCATGTGAATAGCATCTAACACAGAGCAAAAGAAATAAGCCTCAGCCAGGACAAGGGCTTTATGGCATTTGAGACCAGCATTGGATCAAGATCAGATCATGCATTAACCCTTGCCCAAACAGCAAAAATTTGGGCTTTTCCAAATTCAAATATCATGCAGACAACAATGTCATGTGTATGAAAGTTTTAAATTTAGGTGTTTTTGGTAGAAAACATTGTGGGAATTGAGGAAATTGCTTGTCACAAGCAATTTCTTCATTTCCCACAATATTTTCCTAAGCTATTTTCTTTAAGTTCATCAATGAGTGGAAATGGGTTAATCTTAAAATGCAGTCTGATCAGGTTCAATGCTTATTTCTGACATGACATTTATATAGTCTTGATCAGACTGTGCACATGAATGAATAGTCCCAGCTTGATCCATGTATACATGTCTCTGATGCCATAAAGACTTTTCTCACCTCAGTTATTTGGTTATCCATTAAGGACAATCTGTCTGATTCATCGGATATTTCAATTGAGGTTGCAACATAAACAAAGCATTGCAAGTATGGAGGAAAAAAGAGAAAATGCTGGTCATCAGCATTTTCTCCTTTTCCCTTAAACTTTTCAAATCCTTCACTTTGAGATCATGTCATAAGAAAGGATCCAAGATGAAATATTTGATAATTATTGCAGGACAATCTGTCGGATCCACTTGGTATTTCCCATTATGTTGCACCACAACCAAAGTATGGAAAACCAGCATTTTCTTCTTTTCCCTCATTGCTTTCTTAAGCCTTCTCTATTTGAGTAATCAAAAACCACCGAGTCCGACCAAGTCTCAATTTATTTGATAATTTTTACAGGACAATCTGTCGGATCCACTTGGTATTTCCCACGATGTTGCGCCACAACCAAGCCAGACAGACAAACGGATAAGTCGTCCTAGTATAGACATACCTCCAGCTGGCAATGGAATGAAGAGACGACCAAGTGGCGATCTCGTCGGAAGTCCAACTGCAAAGAGACCAGCATTTGCTTACAGGTAGGTATGCAGTGTAAAAAATTAGAGGGGATGAAGCCATTTTAAATTTGTAATTTCAAATCCAAACCCAATGTTGTGGTACTAATTGGAATCATCTTGATGAGACGATTCCAATGAGTACCTACAACATTGGTTTTGTAAACAGCAACTGCAATATTGGGTTTTGTAATGCCAAAAACCTTGGATTTTCATTTACTTTATTGTAGATGTCTATTTTTTGTGCTTTAATAGATGTAATAAGATTACCAAAATCCTTTTGTTTTGCTTGCAATCTTGGGCTTTTTGCACCTGATGCTCTTTTCGGATTTACAGCTATTTTTAGCTCACCTGAGCACGAAGTGCTCAAGGTGAGCTATTGTGGTCGCTTTTTGTCCGTCCGTCCGTCCATCTGTCCGTCCGTTCACAATTTCTTTCAACATCTTCTCCTCCTAAACCATTGGACCAATTTTGACCAAACTTGGCAGGAATGTTCCTTGTGTGACACTTTTCAAAACTTGTTCGTGAATTTTTGATTTGTCAAAAAATGTGGGCGTGGCAGGCAGAAAGGGGCTTATCAGACTAGAAATCATAAGAAAATTCTTTAAAAATCAACCATTGGGCCCAATTGAACCAAACTCTGCAGGAATGTTCCTTGAGTCACTCTTTTCAAAATTTGTTCACAAATTTTTATATTTGTCAAAAAATGTGGCTGTGGAAGGGAGAAAGGGGCTTATTAGACGTAGAGAAATCATTAGAAAATTCTTTAAAAATCAACCATTGGGCCAATTTGAATCATACTTTGCAGGAATGTGCCTTGAGTCATTCTTGTCAAAATTTTCACAATTTTTTTCATTTGTCAAAAATTGTGGCCGTGGCAGGGAAAAAGGGGCTTATCAGACTTGGAGAAATCATAAGAAAATTCTTTAAAAATCAACCATTGGGCCAATTTGAAACATACTTGGCAGGAATGTGCCTTAAGTCATTCTTTTCAAAATTTGTTCAGAAATTTTACATTTGAAAAAAAGAACATGGCCATGGCAGGGATAAAGGGGCTTATTAGACTTAGAGAAATCATAAGAAAATTCTTTAAAAATCAACCATCGGGCCAATTTGAACCAGACCTTGCAGGAATGTGCCTTGAGTCATTCTTTTCAAAATTTGACCACAAATCTTTTTATTTGTAAAAAATTGTGGCATTGGCAGGGAGAAAGGGGCTTATCAGACTTAGAGAAATCATAAGAAAATTCTTTAAAAATCAACCAATGGGCCAATTTTAAGCAGACTTTGCAGGAATGTTCTTTGAGTCTCTCTTTTCAAAATTTGTTCACAGTTTTTTTCATTTGTAAAAAACTGTGACTGTGGCAGGGAGAAAGGGGTTTATTAGACTTAGAGAAATCATAAGAAAATTCTTTAAAAATCAACCATTGTGCCCAATTGAAGCAGACTGTTGGAAGGTTCCTTGAGTGACCATTCTCAAAACTTTTTCGCGGATTTTTGATTCGTCAAAAAATGTGGGTGTGGCAGGGAGGAAGGGGCTTATCGGACTTAGAGAAATCATAAGAAAATTCTTTAAAAATCAACCATTGTGCACAATTGAACCAGACTTTACTGGAATGTTCCTTGAGTTACTCTTTTCAAAATGTGTTCACAAATTTTTCCATTGGTCAAAAAATGTGGGCATGGCAGGGAGGAAGAGCTTATCAGACTTAGAGAAATCATAAGAAAATTCTTTAAAAATCCACCATTGGGCCAATTTTCTATTTCCCTTATCTGTTGCTCTCAGGCTGGCCCCATGTTTATCTTATGTAAACAAATAAGGGATTAGCTTTAGCTTATCAGATGGTAATCTTTCACTATATTCTATCAATCACAGACAAAATCTTTTTAATTGAGCCTATCATAAATGATCAATCTCTAACAGATCAGTATGCTTTGAAAATTAGCCCTATGTTGTATATTGCGAAATCATGAAATAATTGTTGAAAATTAACTAACTCAACAATTGTGCTAATTCATACCCAACCTTACAGGATCGATTGGAACAAAATTATTTCTTAATTGTTTCCAAACAGAAAGTCCTTATAAGTTTCATGCCTTTGAATTTGACAAAATTGCCATTATAACTCTTGTCATCTTGATTCAGGTGAGCGATTTAGGACCATTATGGTCCTCTTGTTGAATGTTAAAATTCCTATGAATACAGTGTTATTTACTTGTTTTCAGACCTTTCTGGAATTTTGAAATTCCGTCGAATGCAGTGATCTATGAACGAGCACCGTTTGTGTTGCCTCCTGCACATCCAGAGATGGAACTATTGAGAGCACAACTGGTGGCTAGACTCAGACAAACTTACCAAGAACTCTGTCATTCTAGAGAAGGTGGGAATAGGATTTTTTTTTAAACTATGAGACAATTTAAACCTTTCACAACGCAACTTAATTCTAGGGTAGTACAATTTGAAAGCTTTTTCAAGCAACAAATTTGATTTTGATAGAGAAAGCATGTGTGTAAGATATCAAGGGGTCGGGTCAAATACGATGCAAACACCAAACATTGCCAATCACTTTGAAAATGTTCAATTACCGCTATCAGGGGTCTTGCTACCAATTTTTGTTTGGGGCCAGGGGCCAGTGAAATTGGGAAAAAATAGCGACGTTTTTACCTAAATTGGGAAAAAAATAAAACAATTTTGCATTCATACTGTCACTCAGTTTTAGCTGCAAATTAGACTGTAGTAGTGTAAAATGCATTTGGACATACTCTTGTTTAAGAATCTACTTTTAAAATGTCTTCAAAATGTTTGTAAATGAAGATGAGGTCTTAAGGTATCCAGACCTTCTAAAGCACCAAACAGCCAAAGACAAAATTTGAAAAGTGCCAATATTTCCTAAAGTGTGTTATATTTCCATTCCAAATACAAACATAAGCATTTTGAACGGTTTAGAATTTTGAATTAATGCATACTTATGGAAATATTTGATCAAAATGTTCTAAATTACCTCCCTTGCATATGAATATAGAGTAAAATAATATTTGTAAATTATTTTCTTCTTGAAGCATAATCTTGAAATCTGGCACAGTGAATCAACTAATGTGAAGTGTATTTACAAATGTGTGTAATTTGATACATTTGGCACGGCTAGAAAGTGCTGGTTTTTTTTCAGGGTCTGTAAACCTTAATGTGGGGCATTCTGGGTCCTCATTGGGAATTTTCACCAGAGAATTGGGAAAAAAAGATACTTTTTGCCATTGGGAATGGGGCCCAATAACAGCCCCAAATTTTGGCAAACGAGACCCCTGGCTATTGTTAAGCCCATTATTAAAATAATTTATTGAATGATCACAAAGTCAAAATGTCCTTTTATACATGTTTACACAGGTATTGATGCCCCAACAGAATCCCTAAACAGGTGGTTACTGGAGCGGAAGATTGTAGACATGGGGAGGGATCCGTTGTTGCCGTCGGCGTGCTCGACCGAGGTGTCGCAATCCATGTACAGAGAAATCATGAACGATGTGCCCATAAAACTAGTCAAACCAAAATACTCTGGTGACGCCAGAAAACAGCTCCTCAGATATGCAGAGGCTGCAAAAAAGATGATAGAATCAAGGTGAATATCATAGGGGGTATTTATGCCCCCCATATGGGGAGATCAGGGGCATATTGTTTTACTCATGTCCTGTCAGTCCGTCTATCTGTCTTTCCGTCTGTCTGTCCAAAAACTTAATATTGACCTTTTCTGCAGCATTAGTGTTTCACAAACACATTTTGTTATATTTTATATCGGAACAACAGAAAAGCGAGTGTGCTTTGGTGTATTTGGATGGCACAGTAATGCCCAAAGAGAACAGAGAATATGCTCATATTGTCTGCTGAAAAGAATCTAGAATGGGAATGCCATGGTTTTTTTCCATTGCTCAAAGCATACTTAAGTTGATTTACCCTTTCCCACACATTGACGCTTTTGGACGCCCCACAAAATAAAGGCTTTGGAAAACATTGTGGAAAATGTTTTCAACAAAGAAAGACCAAAAAATGTTAAATTTTTATGCCCCCTTTCGAAGAAAATGGGGGTATATTGTTTTGCAAGTGTCGGTCGGTCGGTCGGTCGGTCGGTCCGTATGTCGGTCGGTCTGTCCGTAGACCAAACCTTGTCCGGAGCATAACTCGAAAAGTATTAAAGGTAGAGTCATGAAACTTCATAGGTGGATAGATCTCATTATGGAGAGGTGCAGTGCACAAGAACCGTAACTCTGCCGATCAAATTTTTTTGAGTTATTGCCCTTTGTTGATTTAATAACTTGATTCTTGTCCGGAGCATAACTCAAAGAGTATGTAAGGTACAATCATGAAACTTTACAGGTGGATAGATCTCATTATGGAGAGGTGCAGTGCACAAGAACCGTAACTTTGCTGATCAAATTTTTTGAGTTATTGCCCTTTGTTGATTTTATAACTTTACTCTTGTCCGGAGCATAACTCAAAAACTATGTTAGGTAGAATCATGAAACTTTACAGGTGGATAGATCTCATTATGGAGAGGTGCAGTGCACAAGAACCGTAACTCTGCTGATCATATTTTTTATACGCCGCCGGAGGCGGACGTATATTGGCGTCATCTTCTCCGTCTGTCCGTCCGTCCGTCCGTCCATCCGTCCGTCCGTCCGTCCGTACGTCCGTCCACTTTTCTTGTCAACGCAACTCCTCCTAAGTTTCTGGCTGGATCTTCTTGAAACTTGGTCAATGTTATCACCTCAATTGGTAGATGTGCATGAAGGAAGGATTTCATGGTTCGTCGATTTTTATGCTCCCCGAAAAAATTTCGGGGGAGCATATAGTCGCCACGCTGTCCGTCCGTCCGTCCGTCCGTCCGTGTGTCCGTCCGTCCGTCCGTCCGTCCACAGCCATATCTCAGCAACCCTTGGACCAAATTCAATGAAACTTCACATGTGAACTCCCTGGGTCAATACCTAGGGACCTTTTTCTCCGTTTGTAAATTTAAGGCTGCGTCATGGGAAAAGGGGCCTTAGTGTAAAAATTAGTTTTTCTCTTATTTCTCTTCATCTAATGGGCAGAATTTAATGAAATTTTGTGTTCATGTAATGAATAGGATGTTCTAGACCATATTCTATAAATAATGTGTGTACTAAAAAAGCTGTCATGGGAAAAGGGGGTTTAATGTATGATAGTTTTTATTTTGTGACAAACACTTATTCGGGGAGCATAATCCGTCTGTGACGGCTCTTGTTGCCTGAGTTATGCCCCTTAAAAACTTAGTCTCTGGGGCTTATTGAAATTGCAGCCTTGTCAACGCAACTCCTCCTAAGTTTCTGGCTGGATCTTTATGAAACTTGGTCAATGTTTTCACCTCAATTGGTAGATGTGCATGAAGGAAGGATTTTATGGTTCGTCGATTTTTGCCTGAGTTATGCCCCTTAAAAACTTAGTCTCCGGGGCTTATTAAAATTGCAGCCTTGTCAACGCAACTCCTCCTAAGTTTCTGGCTGGATCTTAATGAAACTTGGTCAATGTTATCACCTCAATTGGAAGATGTGCATGAAGGAAGGATTTTATGGTTCGTCGATTTTTGCCTGAGTTATGCCCCTTAAAAACTTAGTCTCTGGGGCTTATTGAAATTGCAGCCTTGTCAACGCAACTCCTCCTAAGTTTCTGGCTGGATCTTCTTGAAACTTGGTCAATGTTATCACCTCAATTGGTAGATGTGCATGAAGGAAGGATTTTATGGTTCGTCGATTTTTGCCGGAGTTATGCCCCTTAAAAACTTAGTCTCTGGGGCTTATTGAAATTGCAGGCTTGTCAACACAACTCCTCCTAAGTTTCTGGCTGGATCTTAATGAAACTTGGTCAATGTTATCACCTCAATTGGTAGATGTACATGAAGGAAGGATTTTATGGTTCATTGATTTTTGCCAGAGTTATGCTCCCTTCAATCTTAGTCTCTGGGGCTTATTGAAATTGCAGGCTTGTCAACGCAACTCCTCCTAAGTTTCTGGCTGGATCTTAATGAAACTTGGTCAATGTTATCACCTCAATTAGTAGATGTGCATGTAGGAAGGATTTTATGGTTCATTGATTTTTTCCAGAGTTATGCCCCCTTAAAACTTAGTCTCTGGGACTGAAACTTGGTGGATGTTATTACCTTAATTGGTAGATGTGCATGAAGTAAGGATTTTATGGTTCATTGATTTTTGCCTGAATTATGCCCCCTTGAATCTTAGTCTCTGGGGCCTAATGATATTTTAGCCTCGTGAACGCAATTCCTTCCAGGTTTTTCACTGGATATTTATAAAAACCTTTTTGTGAACACAATTTTTTTACAGGTTTTTCAGTGAATATTCATAAATCCTTGTCAATGTCTTTTTTTTGTCTCAAGTTTTATAAGTGGCGGCGTATATTGTGACGGTGGCACTCTTGTTGGGTTATTGCCCTTTGTTGATTTTCAAACTTGATTATTGTCCGGTGCATAACTCAAAAAGTATGTAAGGTAGAATCATGAAACTTTACAGGTGGATAGATCTTATTATGGAGAGGTGCAGTGCACAAGAACCGTAACTCTGCCGATCAACTTTTGTGAGTTATTGCCCTTTGTTGATTTTATAACTTGATTCTTGTCCGGAGCACAACTCAAAAAATATGTAAGGTAGAATCATGAAACTTTACAGGTGAATAGATTTTATTATGGAGAGGTGCAGTGCACAAGAACCGTAACTCTGCCAATCAAATTCTTGGAGTTATTGCCCTTTGTTGATTTTTACACTTAATTCTTAACCTTGCCTATATCTCGTGTCCTTTTACACATACAGCCTTGATATCTCACACATAGATACCTCCTATCAACATCGTTCACATTTAATCATGACCTTGGACCTTGTGACCTTGACCTTGGAGTTTGACCTACTTTAAAAAAAAAATTAAACCCGGTATATATCTCATGACCTTTTACAAATACAGCCTTGATATTTCACACATCGACACATCTTACCAAGACCTTTCACAATTGACCATGGCCTTGGATTTTGTGACCTTGACCTTGCAGTTTGACCTACTTTTAAAAAAACTTTAACCTGGCCAATATATCATGTCCATTTACACATACAGCCTTGATATTTGACACATGGAAACCTCCGACTTAGACCTATCACATACGATTATGACCTTGGACCATGTGGCCTTGACCTTGGAGTTTGACCCACTTTAAAAAAAAAAACTGGGCCTATATCTTATGTGCTATTACACATACAGCCTTGGTATTTCACACATGGACACATCTTACCAAGACCTTTCACATTTGACCATGACCATGGACCTTGTGACCTTGACCTTGGACTTTGACCTACTTTAAAAAGAACTTTAACCTAGCCGATATATCATGTCCTTTTACACATACAGCCTTGATATTTGACACATGGACACCTACGACCAAGACCTTTCACATTTGACCATGACCTTGGACCTTGTGACCTTGACCTTGGTGTTTGACCTACTTTTATAATACATTAACCTGGCCTATATTTCATGTCATTTTACATATACAGCCTTGATATTTCACACATGGTCACTTCCAACCAAGATATTTCACTTTGACCATGACCTTGGACCTTGACCTTGGAGTTTGACCTACTTTTAGAAATATCTAACCTAGCCTTTATCTTATGTCCTATTACACCTACAGCCTTGATATTTCACACATAGACACCTCCTACCAAGACCTTTCACATTTGACCATGAGCTTGAATATTGCAACCTTGACCTTGGAGTTTGACCTACTTTTAAAAAGACTGAAACCAGGCATATATATCATGTCCTTTTACACCTACAGCCTTGATATTTCACACATGGACACCTCCAACCAAGACCTTTCACATTTGACCTTGACCTTGGCATTTGGCCTACTTTTAAAAACTTTAACCTGGCCTATGTTTCATTTTACTTTTACATATACAGCTTTAATATTTCACACATAGACACCTCCTACCAAGACCTTTCATATTTGACCATGACCTTGGACCTTGTTAACTTGACCTTGGACTTTGACCTACATCAAATGTAGGCCCTTGAGGGGGCATATATGTTTTACAAACATCTCTTGTGTTCAATGGAAATTGTCGTCTGCAACACCTATGAGTTAAAACTATGCTTGAATTTTAATGTTTGGTAATGGGTTACCTGGCACAAATGTAGAGGTACGGTCACTTGACCATTTAGAGACACTGATGAGCAATAAACAATATTCCCTGTTTTAATTCTTTTCCAAACAAGGCCTGCTTTTTACATCCCATAGAAAAAAAGCATGGGAAAATACTGAGGCAAAAGAAGAAAAATGCTGATAATCAGCATTTTCTTCTTTTGTCTCAATATTTTCCCAGTGTCACATTACACAAGTATTATGTTTATCAACTTCCATTTTGACATGTGTAGCAGCTTTTGAAGAAGACAACCCTTATTCTGTCATTTGGGAAAGGGTAAAGAAAAAGCCATTACATTTTCTGATCTGTGTCTGTGTTCTATACAGGAATGGAACTCCTGAAGGAAGAAAAGTAGTGAAGTGGAACGTAGAGGAGACATTTACCTGGCTCAGAAAACAGAATGCTGTCTATGATGACTATTTGGTAAGCCATTTGACTCTTTACCAATGGGCAAACTTATTGACTTATCCAAATTGAGAGATGTTTCAGATGGTAAAAAAGAAAAAAGGAAAAATGCCAGTCGGCAATGAAAACTTGAAATAATGATTAAATTGGGTAGAGATTATTGACTGAAAAGAACAAAATTATGATTATTTGTATTCTCTTCTTTTCTCTCAATGTTTTTGAAAGCTTTCATTGTAAAGGATGTCGAAAAACAGTTGTTGTTTGGAAAACCTTTAATGTATGATTAAGGTTTGCATCTTGCATTCAAAGAGACAATCAAATACTTATGCTCTAAAGGAAACTTTCTATTGATCTTTTAATTCTACAGCAATACTCATCGTAAGCCCTGTTCCAAATAGAAAGCTACAGTAGGTGACAAAATAATTGATAATTAGAAAATAGAGAACATGTAGGGAAATGAGTTGCTGATTATCAGCAAATTGTCTTCTTTGGCACAAATGTTGTCTATTGGGAACATCAGTTTAACCAGATCATGTTTGAGAAATTTTAAGATGTTTCAGTAGGTCTTCAATGCCATTTAATGATGTTTGAAAATCTGTTGTATTCTTTTGTAGACCCTGTAAACCCTGTAATATCAACTGTCTTACAACCAAGTTTGGTGAGAAATCATTCTGGTGAAATTGGTTCATGGTCGTTGATAATTATAAGAGGCCCAGGTCTTGTTAGTGAAAGATATTATTAGGGTTTAGATATGATCTAATTATCATAAGCCATCATTAAGTACAAAACACTGTGTAATTTTTGACATAGCAAAGGAAATTGAGGTATCCCTTGTCAATTTCCATTGCCTTGGATGACGCCCAGAAATTGACAAGGGTATTTCGTTAATTTCCATTTTCATATATGATGCCTGAAGATTCAAGAAGTCTTTTGCATCTAATGGTGGGTTGGTATCCTTAGCCCATTACCGCATATTGAGGCTTTTTGACGCCCCAACAGAAAAATGCTTTTGAAAACAATGTGGATTATGAAGAAATTGTTTGTCATAAACAATTTCTTCATTTCCCACAATGTTTTCTACCAAAAAATGAGACCAAAGAATGTAAAATTTTATTCACTAGAAATTTTCGTCTGTAACTTCTTTGAATTGAGACCAGTCTAAACTTTTGCTGTTTGGTAATGGGTTGAATCACATTGTTGCCTTACAGGAAAGATTGGCTCATCTGAAGCGACAATGTCAGCCACACGTCACAGAGGCAGCCAAGACGTCTGTGGAGGGAATATGCATCAAAATGTACAACCTGGCTTGTGACTCCGCGAAGAAAATCAAAGAGAAACACTGGGACTTGTTGAGGGAATTCAACATACATGGTACTGTGACAGAGCTCCAGATAAGAGTGGATGATGACTTTTGAAAACTCGATATTTCATCAAACCCTAAGTTGTGGGTACTCTTTGGACTCCTCTCATGGAGAAATTGAAATGAGTACCAACAGCATAGGGTTTGGAGTAGAAATGACGAAGTTAGAATGTCATCACCCCCACTTATCTGTTGCTCTTTTCAAAGCATGACTATTTTAACCCTTTCCCAAGCGATAAAATTTTAGGGTGCTCCAATTAGAGTGTTGCTTCAGACATTATATGTATCGTGATAAAGATAGAATTTGTGTATTATGTATAATGTAGCTCAGGAATATTGAGGCAAAAGGAGAAAATGCTGTTTATCAGTATTTTCCTCTTTTGTCTCAATGTTTTCCAAAGCCTATTTTATTAGGGACGTCAAAACCAGGTCTTGTTTATGAAAGGGTTAAGAGTAGAGAATATATTCCTGCTGTCTGAGTGTCTGCATTCATGTTAGTGCATAAAAGTAGTCTGGCAATTTTCAGTTCTTGTCTGTGTTGATAAAATTTTAAAAAGGCGAAGATCTGTGCTTTTGAAACACATGAGTTAAATGTTTACACTGCCAGCTTTCTACTCAATTATTGTGGCAAAAACTCAATAAAAACTTATTGAAATGTCTCTTTAAT
This sequence comes from Fragum sueziense, assembly GCA_963680895.1. Taxonomy (NCBI): domain Eukaryota; kingdom Metazoa; phylum Mollusca; class Bivalvia; order Cardiida; family Cardiidae; genus Fragum; species Fragum sueziense. Next base: position 26,237,025 of record OY804599.1, on the reverse strand, counting down.
GGGTAATTTGTTTGAAACAAAATGTTAAGTCAGCAGGGCATGGGTTAAATATGGCTATTCTTTATTTTACAGAAATCCCCCCTCCACAAGAACCTGTGCATAAGAGAAAAGTGTTGTGTTATCCAGTGTTTAATATGGTGGCTACACCGCGATTACCTGCCGTTGAAATGACAACGGACAGTGAAAAACACATTCTCAAATACAGAGGAGAAACTCTCAAAGTGAACAGTTCACATTTCTATAAACTTGTAAGTGAATTAATTAGTGATAGTGATTACAGTGATATTTTTAGTGGTGTTTTCCCCAGATTTATAATGTTACTTTTCACCGAAAACCTCGTAACTGCAGCTTGATTTAAGCTGCTGTTACGAGGTTTTTGTAGAAAAGCAGCAATAAGCTGCAGTGGTTCTTCCTCATGGTGGGAAGTCATGTGAAATAATAACAATTGCAGAAAATTGCCAATGCTTCTGTAAATATGTGACTGATTTGAAAATGGTTTGAAGCAGAGAAAGTGGAAAATTACAAGTTATTTGCTTGATGTGTTGTAGATTGTGCAAAAAGCAGTTGGTGAAAAAGTTATTGATGAGCATGGCAATTTTTTGTTTGTTGATCAATAACTTAGTTATCAAGTGCTGTATGAAAAATCTGCCTAATGATAAATCCAGCAGTTTCCTGATGCTTTTACATCTTCTCTGCTTCAATCCAAATTCAAATCAGTCACATATTGACAGAATTATTGTAGATTTACTGCAACTGTTGTTTTGTCATGTGTTTCCCTAGCCCCCTCACGAAAAAAGGTGTTATACTCCTATAATTATAAAAGTGATGGATAAAAACAGTCCATGACTGTATCCTCTTTCGACACAAATGCCCATGCAGAGTTCTCCAAAGAATAATTTGAAGCTGTAGTGGCAAATAAGTAAACATTGAAATGCATAGTGTTTAGAAAAAATAATTGTGAATAAAAACATAATGAGAAAAGAAGAAATTGCTCATTTTGAGCAATTTCTTCCTTTCCCATAATGTTTTTATACAAAATTATTACATTCATAACTATAAAAGTGCATCATTTATTAGTTTTTTTGACACAAAATACCTAAAAATCTCTCTTTTTGGTGATATTTTGAAGGAATTAAGCTGTAGGGGTACTTTTGAAGCTGTAGGGGCACAACACTGATTTACATGAAGCTGTAGTTGGGCCGATACAGCTTATTGGGCTTGGGAGAACACTGCCATGTCATATCAGCCCAAATCTCCTGAAAGGACAAACAAACCACTTAGACAGAGCCTCAGATAAGAGAGGATAATTGCTTTTAAAAATGTAATATTTCATCAAATGTTGACCAAACTCTATGTTTTGAGTACTGATTTGAATTGTCTCCAGACCCACAACATGAGGTTTGGGTTTTAAAATTAAAGAAATAGAATGTCTTCACCCTCTCTTTTCTGTTGCTCTGTCTAGATGTGGTAATGGACTGCAAATCTTGAGTCTTGGTTATACTCTGAGGGGCATTTGTAAAATATTTATCTACAGGTGCGATTGTTTAACATTAAATCACTGGGTCAAATCTTAGAAATCCCTCTAGAGGCCACAGTTTTGCCCAATCAACCAAAAAATTATGTGATTTTATGTCCTGGGAGCTAATGTCACAGACATAGTAGATTCTATCAGCGTCCTGTCCTGTTGTGTGCGTCTTCACAGTTCACATGAGAATTTTCAACTTTAACCTGGTCTATATCTCAGACACTATTAGAGATACAGCCTTGATACTTCACACATTGATACCTCCTACCAAGACCTTTCTTTGGTACCATGACCTTTGGTCTAGTGATCTTGACCCTGAGTTTGACCTTCTTTTAAAAAAACTTTAACCTGACCTTTATCTCTTGCACTATTACAAATAGAGCCTTGATATTTCACATATGGATACCTCATGCCTTGACCTTGAGACAAATTACCTTTGACCTAGTTGCCTTGACCTTTGACCGTGGACTCCTTTTTTTTGCGAAGAGCCCTTGTATAGAGAAGCTACGTTGTCTGCGGACAACTCTTGTTCTTTATTGCCAGGGAATGGGGAATCCTATTCCATAAGGCAGGAATGTTTCTGGATTCTTTTAGTGAAATTTGATTTTTTTTGCTGTTGTACTGCATAAATAATAGCCATTTTCTTTCTCTGTATGAAATTTGATTGAAAATATCTATCTAAAACTACACGAGATATTAACATTTTGAGTTTTGGCATGGTGCGGCAGCGCACTTTTCCAGTGTCTAAACAAAATACCAAAAGACATCTACCAAAACGCATTTAACAATTACATGTAGATTCATTTCTTGGAATAGTGCATCCAAGTCAAAGGGGATTACCTGTGACACCCCACAAGATGAAACCTTCGTAAACATTGTGGGAAATGAAGAAATTGCTTGTGACAAGCAATTTCTGCATTTCACATGATGTTTACCACACAGAAAAAACAAAAAATGTAAAGTTTCAGTCACTTTGAATTGTAGTCTGCAACACGATGGAATTTAGACCAGTCTAAAATGTTGCAGTCTGGTAATGGGTCAATCTAACTATTTCTTCGAAATGATCCATATGTACCACTTGAACGTCGCACTGATTATATTTTATAAATGCCCATCATAAATTTGTATCAAAGTCATGTTTAAAAATCTGGTCATGTCAGGTTAAATACAATGTTGCTTTCAGGGAGCTGGGACTTAATGTCCGGGCAGCTTATGTCACAGCCCTTGTGTTGACGTACCAAGTCTTCCAAAATTAATTTAACCTGAGCCGCATTCTTTAGAGCGAGATTTTTTAAGATTTCTTAAGATGTTTTGGATAAAGCATTTTTAAGACCGAGACTTTGACCGAGCTGTTCCCAATGCTCCATATTTATACAAATGACGTCATCATGACGTCATTTGTATATAGTATGGAGCATTGGGAACACCGCGGTTTATAAATTATGGAGCGTTCGGAACAACTCGATCAAGTCTCTTTTATATTGTTTCTACAGAATTGACCGAGGGGTTCCGCACGAAGTATAGGGTAATGGCGGTTTACCATTGAGCGTCTTAAAAATCTTGCTCTAAAGAACGCTTTATCCTAAAATATCTTAAGAAATCTCAAGAAATCTCAAGAAATCTCCCTCTAAAGAACGCACCTCTGGTTTATATCTCAAGCAGTATTAAAGATGCACCCTTTAAATTTCACACATAGATACTTTCTGCCAAGACCTTTCATTTTGGACCATGACCTTTGACCTAGTGACATTAACCTTGGTGGGTACATCGGTCTGTACACCATACCTTGTGCAGAGCTTGCTAAGTATGTAAGGTAGAATCATGAAATTTCATAGGTGGATAGATCTCAATATGGAGAGGTGCAGTGCACAAGAATTGTTACTTTGTTGATCAAATTTTTGGAGTTATTGCCCTTTATTGATTTTCAAACTTAACCCTTTCACTGCCAAATATTTATTTCGGACGCCTTTCTCACTGCTGAATTAATTCGAAGAAATTCCAAGAATCGATACCCTGTACACAAAAACATGCATAACTTTTGACTCATTTGATGGATTCCTTTCACATTTTCAGCACATACAGACAAATTAAGCACCTATATGTGACCAAAATTTAAAGGTTATTTATGAAATTACAATCTTTTTTTCTTTTTTATGTTGTGGGTACTCATATATTTCGCCCCCATAAATTTGCCGACTGAAGTCACCTATGGCAGTGAAAGGGTTAATCATTGTCTGGAGCATAACTCAAAAAGTATGTAAGGTAGAATCGTGAAACTTCTTAGGTGGATAGGTCTCATTATGGAGAGGTGCAGTGTATAAGAACCGTCACTCTGCCGATCGACTTCTTGGAGTTACTGCCCTTTGTTGATTTTCACACTAAGTCTTTATTCTTGTCCGGAGTACAAAAGTATGTAAGGTAGAATCGTGAAATTTCATTGGTTGATAGATCTTACTATGGAGAGGTGCAGTGCACAAGAACCGTTACTCTGCCGATCAAATTAATGGAGTTATTGCTCTTTGTTGACCTACCTTTAAAAAACCTTACAATGGCCTCTATCTCATGTCCTTTTACACATTCAGGCTTGATTTTTCACACATGGACACCAACCAAGACCGTTCACATTTGACCATAACCTTGGACCTTGTGACCTTCTAGTTTGGCCTTCTTTTAAAAAACTTAATTGGGGCCTATATCTCATGTCCTTTTACCCATACAGGCTTCTTATTTCACACATGGACACCTCCTGCCAAGACCTTTCACGTATGACCATGACCTTAGATCTTGAGACATTGACCTTTGAGTTTCACCTACTTTTAAAGAACTAACCTGGCCTCTATCTCATGTCCTTTTCCACATACAGCCTTGATATCTCACACATAGACACCTCCCACCAACACCGTTCACATTTGACCATGACCTAGGACCTTGTGACCTTAACCATCGAGTTTGACCTACTTTTAAAAAACTTAAACCGGGCCTATATTTCGTGTCCTATCACACATACAGACTTTATATTTCACACAAGGACACCTCTTACCAAGACCTTTCACGTTTGACCATGACCTTGTGACCTTGCAGTTTGACCTACTTTAAAAAAAACTTAAACCTGGCTGATATATCATGTCCTTTTACACATACAGCCTTGATATTTCACACATGGACACCTACCAAGACCTTTCACTTTTGACAATGTCCTTGAACCTTGTGACCTTGACCTTGGCATTTGACATACTTTTAAAAAACTGATGATCAGCAGTTTCTCCTTTTGCTTCAGTGTTTTCTGTGCTATGTTATACTCAAAATACATCTTAAATACCATCCATTTTGTCGTCTGCAACAGATTTCAAATTTGACCACCCTGAAAATTTGCTGTTGGGATCGGGTTAAGATGCTTACAAGTTAGTTTGTTGTTTTGGTATGTGTTGACATGGCATTGTATTCATTTTCAGGAACAACTTTACAAGATCTCATGTCGTGATGACACAAGGTTTGACCACTATCTGGCCAGAGTTTGGACATTAATACGGCGCTATCATGTGAGTATAGTACTATGAATAATTATGTCTGTTAACCCATTACAACTCACAGTTACACCTTTTGACACCTTTAAGATAAAGGGTTTTGAAAAGATTGTGAAAAATGAAATTTGGACAGTTAATACCAAACATATTCTTGTTGAAAATATGTAAAAACACTGTATTGTGTGATGATCTTATGAAATGCTGAAACTTTTCAGGAAACTTTTTGGTCACTTCTTGTTTTATTTCAGACCATGTTTGGAAGTCATCCTAACGAGGGCCTTAGCCTACAAGTGGCCTTACCATTGTCTGTGTTTCAGTCTTTACATTGTTTGTTTGACGAGACGATTCTAGTAAGCACCCACAACATAGGGTTTGATTAAAATTTTCAGAAATATTGCATTTTTAAAAGACATCACCCTTCTTATCTTGAGCTCTGTATATTCAATTTCAGACCATGTTTGGAAGCCATCCTAACGAGGGCCTCAGTCTACAAGGGGCTCTACCATTGTCTGTGTTTGAGTGCTTACATCGTGTGTTTGGTGTTACGTTTGAGTGTTTCGCTTCTCCCCTCAACTGCTACTTCCGCCAATATTGTTCTGCCTTCCGAGATACTGATGGGTTCTTTGGATCTAGAGGGTATGTCAGGCTTTTTCCTTTACTCTTAAATTAAGAGGGTCATTAGGACATCCATGTCTTCATGTTAAGGGGCTGTTTCTGTTATTTCTAGGGTCATGCTTGTTTACGTTAATAAAATGAGGAATTGAAAACAATGAAGAACTAGGAAAGAGAACTTCTTCATGCTTTCATTTATTATCATTGATGTCAACTGAAAATGAGAGTTGTAAGAGTGTCATTATGTAACTGTTAAAATTTCATTACAGAACTAAATCAATAATAGGAAAAGTTTTATCTGTCACAAACATATTCTTCAATTTCAGACCAATTCTAGATTTTTATCCCGTCAGTGGATCTTTCGAGGCAAATCCACCATTTTGTGAAGAGTTAATGGAAGCAATGGTAGACCATTTTGAGGTATGTGTCCTGATATTTGTTAGAAATTATTTCTACATTGTAGACAAATTCAAGATCAAATTAGTTGTGGATGATAAATTAAGATATTTTGTCTATAAGCAGAGCTATGGATAAGATGAGGTATTGGGCTGTAAATCCATTCCATTCCCACACAGACAATTCTAAATATACATTTCTTCAAGGACAGGGAATTGTTAGAGGATTTTGTTAGTTGTCAGGGAAGTTTGAAAATACAGGCAATGTTGGGGAATCATCAAGGAATTTTGCAAAAATAAGATGCGGTGTTATACATTTATGATTTGGATATGTCCTGTTAAATTTGTCTAAAAATATCGCAAGATATTAGGGTATTTACTGCAACAAAGCATGTCAGGGGATTTTCAAATTTTGTTGGAATTGTCAGGGAAATTTGTTTCCTCTCACTTGTGGCAACCCTGAATGATCCATCAAACCCGATGTTATGTGTATTCATTGGAATAATCTCATCAAGAAGATTCAAATGAGTACCAACAACATGGGGTTTGGAATTGAAATAACACAGAATGCCTTCACCTATTCTTATCTGTTAAAGCTAGATTCTTCAAGGATCAACAGAGCAACAGATAACAGATAATAACCCCATGTCTAGATGACTCAAATGAGTACCCAAAACATGGGGTTTGGAATTGAAATAACACAATGCCTTCACCTACTCTTATCTGTTAAAGCTAGATTCTTCAAGGATCAACAGAGCAACAGATAACAGATAATAACCCCATGTCTAGATGACTCAAATGAGTACCCACAACATGGGGTTTGGAATTGAAATAACACAATGCCTTCACCTACTCTTATTTGTTAAAGCTAGATTCTTCAAGGATCAACAGAGCAACAGATAACAGATAATAACCCCATGTCTAGATGACTCAAATGAGTATCCACAACATGGGGTTTGGAATTGAAATAACACAATGCCTTCACCTACTCTTATTTGTTAAAGCTAGATTCTTCAAGGATCAACAGAGCAACAGATAACAGATAATAACCCCATGTCTAGATGACTCAAATGAGTATCCACAACATGGGGTTTGGAATTGAAATAACACAATGCCTTCACCTACTCTTATTTGTTAAAGCTAGATTCTTCAAGGATCAACAGAGCAACAGATAACAGATAATAACCCCATGTCTAGATGACTCAAATGAGTACCCACTACATAGAGTTTGGAATTGAAATAACACAGAATGCGTTCACCTATTCTTATTTGTTAAAGCTAGATTCTTCAAGGATCAACAGAGCAACAGATAACAGATAATAACCCCATGTCTAGATGACTCAAATGAGTACCCACTACATGGGGTTTGGAATTGAAATAACACAATGCCTTCACCTACTCTTATTTGTTAAAGCTAGATTCTTCAAGGATCAACAGAGCAACAGATAACAGATAATAACCCCATGTCTAGATGACTCAAATGAGTATCCACAACATGGGGTTTGGAATTGAAATAACACAATGCCTTCACCTATTCTTATCTGTTAAAGCTAGATTCTTCAAGGATCAACAGAGCAACAGATAACAGATAATAACCCCATGTCTAGATGACTCAAATGAGTACCCACTACATGGGGTTTGGAATTGAAATAACACAATGCCTTCACCTACTCTTATTTGTTAAAGCTAGATTCTTCAAGGATCAACAGAGCAACAGATAACAGATAATAACCCCATGTCTAGATGACTCAAATGAGTACCCACAACATGGGGTTTGGAATTGAAATAACACAATGCCTTCACCTACTCTTATCTGTTAAAGCTAGATTCTTCAAGGATCAACAGAGCAACAGATAACAGATAATAACCCCATGTCTAGATGACTCAAATGAGTACCCACAACATGGGGTTTGGAATTGAAATAACACAATGCCTTCATCTACTCTTATCTGTTAAAGCTAGATTCTTCAAGGATCAACAGAGCAACAGATAACAGATAATAACCCCATGTCTAGATGACTCAAATGAGTATCCACAACATGGGGTTTGGAATTGAAATAACACAATGCGTTCACCTACTCTTATCTGTTAAAGCTAGATTCTTCAAGGATCAACAGAGCAACAGATAACAGATAATAACCCCATGTCTAGATGACTCAAATGAGTATCCACAACATGGGGTTTGGAATTGAAATAACACAATGCCTTCACCTACTCTTATCTGTTAAAGCTAGATTCTTCAAGGATCAACAGAGCAACAGATAACAGATAATAACCCCATGTCTAGATGACTCAAATGAGTATCCACAACATGGGGTTTGGAATTGAAATAACACAATGCCTTCACCTACTCTTATCTGTTAAAGCTAGATTCTTCAAGGATCAACAGAGCAACAGATAACAGATAATAACCCCATGTCTAGATGACTCAAATGAGTACCCACTACATAGAGTTTGGAATTGAAATAACACAGAATGCGTTCACCTATTCTTATTTGTTAAAGCTAGATTCTTCAAGGATCAACAGAGCAACAGATAACAGATAATAACCCCATGTCTAGATGACTCAAATGAGTACCCACAACATGGGGTTTGGAATTGAAATAACACAATGCCTTCACCTACTCTTATCTGTTAAAGCTAGATTCTTCAAGGATCAACAGAGCAACAGATAACAGATAATAACCCCATGTCTAGATGACTCAAATGAGTATCCACAACATGGGGTTTGGAATTGAAATAACACAATGCCTTCACCTACTCTTATCTGTTAAAGCTAGATTCTTCAAGGATCAACAGAGCAACAGATAACAGATACATGGGTGAAAGTTTTCAGGCATATGCCTGAAGTTCAGGTTTTTGAGTATTCCAAAATGCCCCATTTTCTCGATTTTTACTATATAAATACAGACTTTTCCAGGTTTTCAGGTTTTTGAAAATTTTGTACTTTCACCCATGCAGATAATAACCCCATGTCTAGATGACTCAAATGAGTACCCACAACATGGGGTTTGGAATTGAAATAACACAATGCCTTCACCTACTCTTATTTGTTAAAGCTAGATTCTTCAAGGATCAACAGAGCAACAGATAACAGATAATAACCCCATGTCTAGATGACTCAAATGAGTACCCACAACATGGGGTTTGGAATTGAAATAACACAATGCCTTCACCTACTCTTATCTGTTAAAGCTAGATTCTTCAAGGATCAACAGAGCAACAGATAACAGATAATAACCCCATGTCTAGATGACTCAAATGAGTATCCACAACATGGGGTTTGGAATTGAAATAACACAATGCCTTCACCTACTCTTATTTGTTAAGCTAGATTCTTCAAGGATCAACAGAGCAACAGATAACAGATAATAACCCCATGTCTAGATGACTCAAATGAGTATCCACAACATGGGGTTTGGAATTGAAATAACACAATGCCTTCACCTACTCTTATCTGTTAAAGCTAGATTCTTCAAGGATCAACAGAGCAACAGATAACAGATAATAACCCCATGTCTAGATGACTCAAATGAGTATCCACAACATGGGGTTTGGAATTGAAATAACACAATGCCTTCACCTACTCTTATCTGTTAAAGCTAGATTCTTCAAGGATCAACAGAGCAACAGATAACAGATAATAACCCCATGTCTAGATGACTCAAATGAGTACCCACTACATAGAGTTTGGAATTGAAATAACACAGAATGCGTTCACCTATTCTTATTTGTTAAAGCTAGATTCTTCAAGGATCAACAGAGCAACAGATAACAGATAATAACCCCATGTCTAGATGACTCAAATGAATACCCACAACATGGGGTTTGGAATTGAAATAACACAATGCCTTCACCTACTCTTATCTGTTAAAGCTAGATTCTTCAAGGATCAACAGAGCAACAGATAACAGATAATAACCCCATGTCTAGATGACTCAAATGAGTATCCACAACATGGGGTTTGGAATTGAAATAACACAATGCCTTCACCTACTCTTATCTGTTAAAGCTAGATTCTTCAAGGATCAACAGAGCAACAGATAACAGATAATAACCCCATGTCTAGATGACTCAAATGAGTACCCACAACATGGGGTTTGGAATTGAAATAACACAATGCCTTCACCTACTCTTATTTGTTAAAGCTAGATTCTTCAAGGATCAACAGAGCAACAGATAACAGATAATAACCCCATGTCTAGATGACTCAAATGAGTACCCACAACATGGGGTTTGGAATTGAAATAACACAATGCCTTCACCTACTCTTATCTGTTAAAGCTAGATTCTTCAAGGATCAACAGAGCAACAGATAACAGATAATAACCCCATGTCTAGATGACTCAAATGAGTACCCACAACATGGGGTTTGGAATTGAAATAACACAATGCCTTCACCTACTCTTATCTGTTAAAGCTAGATTCTTCAAGGATCAACAGAGCAACAGATAACAGATAATAACCCCATGTCTAGATGACTCAAATGAGTATCCACAACATGGGGTTTGGAATTGAAATAACACAATGCCTTCACCTATTCTTATCTGTTAAAGCTAGATTCTTCAAGGATCAACAGAGCAACAGATAACAGATAATAACCCCATGTCTAGATGACTCAAATGAGTATCCACAACATGGGGTTTGGAATTGAAATATAAAAAAACCCAATGTCTTTATCCCCTCTTATCTGTAGCTCTGCCGTTATATTTCAGTGTCTGCTGGGCGAATCAAAAGAACCATTATCCTTCATTGTGTTCATCCCCGAGTGGCGAGATCCCCCCACAGAGGCCCTGATGAGGCTTGAATCCAGTCCATTTAAACGTAAACAAGTCATTCTGCCACCTTTTGAGCATGAGTACAGGCATGGCTTTCAACATTTATGTTCAAAGTAAGTAAGATGTAATACTGGCCCATAGATTGGAATTGGACTTTTTTTAATTATGTACTTGATCAGATATTCGAGTATCAATTACCAATATTATTAGTGACAATAATTGGAAAAAGTTATATAGGAAAATAAGTCGACAAACTCAATTTTTAAATAATAATTACAATATTAGAAATAATTTCACCTTGATTTTGGTTGATGCATGTGACATCTGTAAGATTTATCTTTGAATTCATTCGTTATTGCAATGTTCAAAAACAATACATTTCTATCCGAGTGCTCAAGTCATGGATTGGAATGGGGATTGAGTAATTATACCCCCCAAAATCAATTTGGGGGGTATATAGGAGTCAGCTTGTCTGTTGGTCTGTCTGTTGGTCTGTCTGTTGGTCCGTCTGTTGGTTTTTCTTCAAAAATCTTCTCCTCCTCAACCATTGGACGGATTCTTTTCAAACTTGGCAGGAATGTTCCTTGGGTGACCCTTTTCAAAACTTGTTCGTGAAATTTTGATTCGTCAAAAATTGTGGGCGTGGCAGGGCGGGGCTTATCGGACTTAGAGAAATCATGTGAAAAATCTTTAAAAATCAATTATCAGGCCAATTTGAACCAAACTTGGCAGGAATGACCCTTGAGTGATTGTATTCAATGTATGCTCATGATTTTTTCATTCGTCAAAAAATATGGGCGTGGCAGGGCGGGGCTTATCCGACTTCGAGAAATCGTTAGATAATTCTTCAAAAATCTTCTCCTCCCTAACCACTGGGCCAATTCTTACCAAACTTGGCAGGAATGTTCCTTTGGTGACCCTTTTCAAAACTTGTTCGTGAAATTTTGATTCGTCAAAAATTGTGGGCGTGGCAGGGCGGGGCTTATCGGACTTAGAGAAATCATGTGAAAAATCTTTAAAAATCAATTATCAGGCCAATTTGAACCAGACTTGGCAGGAATGACCCTTGAGTGATTGTATTCAATGTATGCTCGTGATTTTTTCATTCGTCAAAAAATATGGGCGTGGCAGGGCGGGGCTTATCCGACTTCGAGAAATCGTTAGATAATTCTTCAAAAATCTTCTCCTCCCTAACCACTGGGCCAATTCTTTCCAAACTTGGCAGGAATGTTCCTTTGGTGACCCTTTTCAAAACTTGTTCGTGAATTTTTGATTTGTCAAAAATTGTGGGCGTGGCAGGGCGGGGCTTATCGGACTTCGAGAAATCATGTGAAAAATCTTTAAAAATCAATTATTAAGCCAATTTGAACCAAACTTGACTGGAATGACCCTTGAATGCTTGTTTTCAATGTATGCTCATGATTTTTTCATTCGCCAAAAAATATGGGCGTGTCAGGGCGGGGCTTATCTGACTTCGATAAATCGTTAGATAATTCTTCAAAAATCTTCTCCTCTTTAACCACTGGGCCAATTCTTACTAAACTTGGCAGGAATGTTCCTTGGTGACCCTTTTCAAAACTTGTTCGTGAATTTTTGATTTGTCAAAAATTGTGGGCGTGGCAGGGCGGGGCTTATCGGACTTCGAGAAATCATGTGAAAAATCTTTAAAAATCAATTATTAAGCCAATTTGAACCAAACTTGACTGGAATGACCCTTGAATGCTTGTTTTCAATGTATGCTCATGATTTTTTCATTCGCCAAAAAATATGGGCGTGTCAGGGCGGGGCTTATCTGACTTCGATAAATCGTTAGATAATTCTTCAAAAATCTTCTCCTCTTTAACCACTGGGCCAATTCTTACTAAACTTGGCAGGAATGTTCCTTGGTGACCCTTTTCAAAACTTGTTCGTGAATTTTTGATTCGTCAAAAATTGTGGGCGTGGCAGGGCGGGGCTTATTGGACTTAGAGAAATCATGTGAAAAATCTTTAAAAATCAATTATTAAGCCAATTTGAACCAAACTTGACCGGAATGACCCTTGAGTGCTTGTATTCAATATATGCTCATGGTATTTTTATTTGCCAAAAATGTGGGCGTGGCAGGGCGGGGCTTATCCGACTTCGAGAAATCGTTAGATAATTCTTCAAAAATCTTCTCCTCCTTAACCACTGGGCCAATTCTTACTAAACTTGGCAGGAATGTTCCTTTAGTATCCCTTTTCAAAACTTGTTCGTGAATTTTTTATTTGTCAAAAATTTTGGGTGTGGCAGGGCGGGGCTTATCGGACTTAGAGAAATCATGTGAAAAATCTTAAAAAATCAATTATTAGGCCAATTTGAACCAAACTTGGCAGGAATGACTCTTGAGTGATTGTAATCAATGTATGCTCATGATTTTTTCATTTGTCAAAAAATATGGGCGTGGCAGGGCGGGGCTTATCGGACTTAAAGAAATCATGTGAAAAATCGTTAAAAATCAATTATCAGGCCAATTTGAACCAAACTAGGCAGGAATGTCCCTTTAGTGATTGTATTAAAAGCATGTTCATGAATTTTTAGCTCACCTGAGCAACATGCTCAAGGTGAGCTTTTGTGATCACCCTGTGTCCGGCGTGCGTCGTGCGTTGTGCGTCGTGCGTCGTGCGTCGGAAGGCGTCAACAATTTCTTTAAACATCTTCTCCTCCTTAACCACTGGGCCAATTCTTACCAAACTTGGCAGGCATGTTCCCTGTGTGACCCTTTTCAAAACTTGTTTTCAAATTTTTGATTCGTCAAAAAATGTGGGCGTGGCAGGGCAGGGCTTATCAGACTTGGAGAAATTGTTACATAATTCTTCAAAAATCTTCTCCTCCTTAACCATTGAGTCAATTTTTACCAAAATTGGCAGAAATGTTCCTTGGGTGACCCTTTTCAAAATTTGTTTTCAAATTTTTGATTCGTCAAAAAATGTGGGCGTGGCAGGGCGGGGCTTATCAGACTTAGAGAAATTGATAAATAATTCTTCAAAAATCTTCTTCTCCCTAACCATAGTCAATTTTTACCAAAGTTGGCAGAAATGTTCCTTGGGTGACCCTTTTCAAATCTTGTTTTCAAATTTTTGATTTGTCAAAAAATGTGGGCGTGGCAGGGCGGGGCTTATCAGACTTAGAGAAATTAATAAATAATTCTTCAAAATTCTTCTTCTCCCTAACCATAGAGTCAATTTTTACCAAAGTTGGCATTAATGTTCCTTGGGTGACCCTTTTCAAAACTTTTTTTCAAATTTTTGATTCGTCAAAAAATGTGGGCGTGGCAGGGCGGGGCTTAACAGACTTTGAGAAATTGTTAAATAATTCTTTAAAAATCAAATGTTGATCCAATTTGTACCAATCTTGGCTGGAATGTTTCTTGAGTGACTGTCTTTACTGCCTGTTGATGAATTTTTAATTCGTCAAAAAATGAGGGCGTGGCAGGGCGGGGCTTATCAGACTTAGAGAACTTGTTAAATAATTCTTCAAAAATCTTCTTCTCATTAACTATTGAGTCAATTTTTATCAAACTTGGCAGAAATGTTCCTTGGGTGACCCTTTTCAAAATTTGTTTTCAAATTTTTTATTCATCAAAAAATGTGGGAGTGGCAGGGCGGAGCTTATCAGACTTAGAGAAATTGTTAAATAATTCTTTAAAAATCAAATGTTGATCCAATTTGTACCAATCTTGTCCGGAATGTTTCTTGAGTGACTGTCTTTACTGCCTGTTTTCAAATTTTTGATTCATCAAAAAATGAGGGCGTGGCAGGGTGAGGCTTATCAGACTTAGAGAAATCGTTAAGTAATTCTTAAAAAATCTTCTTCTCCTTAACCAATGGATAAATTTTTACCAAACTTTGCAGAAATGTTATTCGGTTGACCCTTTTCAAAGTTTGTTTTCAAATTTTTGATTCGTCAAAAATGTGTGCGTGGCAGGGCGGGGCTTATCAGACTTAAAGAAATCATGAAAAAAATCTTTAAAAAATCAACCCTTGGTCAAATTTAAACCAAATCTGGCAGATCTGTTTCTTGAGTGACTGTTTTCAATGTGTGTTTATGAATTTTTTGATTTGTCAAAAAATGTAGGCGCGGCAGGGCGGGGCTTATCAGACTTCGAGAAGTTATTAAATGAATCCTTGAAAACTTTCTTCTCCTTAACTGTTGGACAAATTATATCAAATTATCCAGGAATGTTCCTTGGGTACCCATTTTTTTTTTTTTTTTTTTTTTTTTTTTTTTTTTTACGAATTTGTGATTGGTTGAAAATGTGGGCATGGCAGAATGTTTATACGACTAGGAGAAATGACAAGAAAATTCTTTAAAAATCAACTGTTTGGCCAATTTGAACCAGGGATGTTGCTTGAGTGACTCTTTTTAACAATAACATTGTTTGTGAATTTTTGATTTGTTAAAAAAATTTGAGTGTGGCAGGGTAGGGCTTATCAGACTTCAAAAAATCATAAAGAAATTCTTCAAAAATCAACCATGGGGCCAATTTAAACCAAGAGAACAAAATGCTTATTGAGTTACTCTTTTCAAACACTTGATTATGAATTTTTGATAGGATAATAAATGTTGATGAGGCAAGGAGGGGCTTATCATATTAATCGTATTAATGCCTGTAATGTATCATTCTGATGTTTCAAAATTGTAAATTGTTAATTGTTAAAGTTTAATCCTGATTATAAAAATCAAACTGGAACAGCACATGATATTCTATTTTAAAGGTGTATGCAAATGCTACTACATGCAATATGATTGAATACTAATGTGACTTCATTGTCTTCATTGCAAATTATGAAACTTAATTTACAATAGTTTGATACGACATACATATTTGTTTACAACAAAATTTATATTGTACACCATCAAATACAGGAAGAACTCAGGTGAGCGATATCAGTGCCTTTCAGGCACTCTTGTTTATTTGTCTAAAAACATATGGGCGTGGCAAACTGGCAGGGTTGGGCTTAACGAAGTCATGAGAAAATTCTTTTAAAAAGCAATTATAGGGCAAATTTGAACTAAATCTTATGTACCTTGAATGACTGTCTTCAATACATGTTTGTGATTTTTTTATTTATTGAAAAATGTGGGCCTGGCAGGGTGGGGCTTGTCCGTCTCTTACAATTAACATATTGATACTTTTAACATTCTTCATTCTGATGTTTCAAAATTTGAGTGTAAAAGTTGAATCGGCTTATGAAGATCAAACTGGAACAGAGGTTGATATAAAATAGTAAATATGTATGCAAATGCTACTAAATGCCATATGATTGAATGCTAATGATGAGACTTTATTGCATACATTGGAAATTATGAAAACTTATTTTACAATAATCTAATGTGACATGTTTATTTGTTTACAACAAAATTCATATTGTTCACAATTCAAACATGTATACATCTGGCACTCTTGTTCCAATTGAACAGCTCCCAGTTCAAATGAAATCAACTTCTCAAAATGCACAAAAGCTGCGCTTTTGGGGGGTATGATCACTTTCAGTGATATTCTAGTTTGATTAGTAAAATGGTTACTCGGTATTGAAAGATCGGGGACATATTGTTTTACCCTTGTTCGTCCATCTGTCAGTCAGAAACTTAATGTGAAAACTTGACATTGGCCTTTTCGGGGCCATTGGTGTTTCACAAACACATCTTGATCTATTTCCAGAGATGAGATGAATTTCAAGGCAGTCCATGGTACATTGGTAGTATTTCTGCAGAATGATGCAGGTTTCCACAAATGGGGGCCAACTACAGAAAGGGTGAAAGAACTTTTATTGGCAGCAAAACCAAGAGAAGCTGTGTAGCACTGTGCCATAGTGTTGACCCATTACCCTTTTCCAAACAATAGAATTTTAGGGTGGTCCAATTTAAAAGGAGTGGCAGATCACAAAATAAATTATACAAAATGGAGAAAATATGTATGTTATAGCCAAGAAAATATTGAGGCAAAAGGAGAAAGTGCTGTCCACCAGCACTTTCTTCTTTGGTCTCAATGTTTTCCCAATGATTTTCTAATAGACACTTCAAAACCAGCTCTTGTTTGATCCCAAAATTCTAGACTGGTTCAAATTGAAAGATGTTGCAGATGACAATTTGAACCAATAAGAAATTTACATTTCCTGTAATTCTGCAAAGCTACAAATAAGAAGGAGCGACAGCTTTTCAAAATTGAATATTTTATTTGTTCATCAAACCCTATGTTGTGGTACTAATTGGAATCATATCATCGAGACAATTAAAATGAGTACCCACAAAATAGGGTTTGGATTTGAAATAACATTTTTAGAATGTCTTCACTCCTTCTTATCTATTTGTTTGTTTCTGGGTAGAAAACATTGTGGGATTTGAAGAAATAGCTTGTCATATGCAATTTCTTTATTTTCCACAATGTTTTCGCAAAACTTTATTTTGTGGAGTGTCAAAAAGAGTCATTGTATGGGAGTGGGTTAAAGTTGTTTGATCATTTTTTAACCTAATGAGTTTGAACGTTTATGGTGTACATAATATGATCAAAATGCAATGTTTTATGGGTATGAATGTTGAATCTTACGTCCTATTTATTGTTAAATTGAATATTGTTTATGTTTGATAGTTTTATAAATAGTTTCTGTACATATCGAATTTTTATAGAATATGTGTCTAAGTAGGTAACTTGTTATGAAATCGTTCCTTATTACTTGATATTATGAAATTAAAAAGCAAAGGGGTTTGTTTACAAATATAGAAGGTAAAGTAAAAATTGCTGATGGTAAACAGTATTTTTAGCTCACCTGAGCAACATGCTCAAGGTGAGCTTTTGTGATCACCCTGTGTCCGGCGTGCGTTGTGCGTCGTGCATCGTGCGTTGGAAGTCGTCAACAATTTCTTTAAACATCTTCTCCTCCTTAACCACTGGGCCAATCCTAACCAAACTTGGCAGGCATGTTCCCTGGGTGACCCTTTTCAAAACTTGTTTTCAAATATTTGATTCGTCAAAAAATGTGGGCGTGGCAGGGCGGGGCTTATCAGACTTAGAAAATTGTTAAATGATTCTTCAAAAATCTTCTTCTCCTTAACCATTGAGTCAATTTCTACCAAATTTGGCAGAAATGTTCCTTGGGTGACCCTTTTCAAAACTTGTTTTCAAATTTTTGATTCGTTAAAGAATGTGGGCGTGCAGGGCGGGGCTTATCAGACTTAGAGAAATTATTAAATAATTCTTCAAAAATCTTCTTCTCCTTAACCAGTGAGTGGATTTTTACCAAAATTGGCAGAAATGTTCCTTGGGTGACCCTTTTCAAAACTTGTTTTCAAATTTTTGATTCGTCAAAAAATGCAGGCGTGGCAGGGCGGGGCTTATCAGACTTAGAGAAATTATTAAATAATTCTTCAAAAATCTTCTTCTCCTTAACCATCAAGTAAATTTTTACCAAGGTTGGCAGAAATGATCCTTGGGTGACCCTTTTCAAAAGTTGTTTTCAAATTTTTGATTCGTCAAAAAATGTGGGCGTGGCAGGGCGGGGCTTATCAGACTTAGAGAAATTGTTGAATAATTCTTCAAAAATCTTCTTCTCCTTAACCATTTACCGGTAGTCAATTTTTACCAAAGTTGACAGAAATGTTCCTTGGGCGACCCTTTTCAAAACTTGTTTTCAAATTTTTGATTCGTCAAAAAATGTGGGCGTGGCAGGGCGGGGCTTATCAGAATTTGAGAAATTGTTAAATAATTTTTTAAAAATCAAATGTTGATCCAATTTGTACCAACATTGGCTGGAATGTTTCTTGAGTGACTGTCTTTACTGTGTGTCGAGAATTTTTTGATTCGTCAAAAAATGAGGGCATGGCAGGGCGGGGCTTATCAGACTTAGAGAAATGGTTAAGTAATTCTTCAAAAATCTTCTTTTCCTTAATGCATGAGTCAATTTTTACCAAACTTGGCAGAAAGGTTCCTTGGGTGACCCTTTGCAAAACTTGGTTTCAAATTTTTAATTTGTCAAAAAATGTGGGCGAGGCAGGGCGGAGCTTATCAGACTTAGAGAAATCATGAAAAAAATCTTTAAAAATCAACCATTTGTCAAATTTGAACTAAACTTGGCAGATCTGTTTCTTGAGTGACTGTTTCCAATGTGTGTTCATGATTTTTTTTATTTTTGAAAAAATGTAGGCAAGGCAGGACGGGGCTTATCAGACTTGGAGAAATCATTAAACAATTCTTTGAAAATTTTCTTCTCCTTAACCGTTGGACCAAATTATACCAAATTATCCAGGAATGTTCCTTAGTACCCCCCCCTTTTTTTTTTACAAATTGCTGATTCGTAAAAAATGTGGACATGGCAGGGTGGGACTTATTCGACTAGGAAAAATGATAAGAAAAATCAACTGTTGGGCCAATTTGTACCAGGGATGTTGCTTGAGTGACTATTTTTAACAATAATATTGTTTGTGAATTTTTGATTTGTTAAAAACATTGAGTGTGGCAGGGTAGGGATTATCAGACTTCAAAAGATCAGAAAGAAATTCTTCAAAAATCAATTATGGGGCCAATTTAAACCAAGTATAGCAAAATGCTCATTGAGTTACTCTTTTCAAACACTTGGTTGTAAATTTTTGATAGGTTAATAAATGTTGATGAGGCAAGGAGGGGCTTATCATATTAACTCTTTTGCTGCCAATGTCGCCTTTTGGCGACCTATTACAAGACTGCCAATGTCGCCTTTTGGCGACTTCAAAACAATACCTTAATTAGGTCATTCAAGGTCAAGGTCAGGGTCATCTGATCAAACTGCCTGATAAAAAGTATGCTATTCAACAAAATAGTTTATGTACAATCATTCATGAAGGTTTCAGGTTAAAATTCATCAAATAATAATTTTACTATATTATAAACTGATAAGCCCTGTTATGAAGTTTAAAAAAAAATGGCACTGGAAATAGCACAATTCCAGGAAATTTGGCAGCGAAAGAGTTAAGCATATTAATGATTGTAATGTATCATTTTGATGTTTCAAAATTTAATTGTAAAAGTTTAATCTTGGTTATAAAAATCAAACTGGAACAGCACATGATATTCAATATTAAAGATGTTACTACATGCAATATGATTGAATACTAATGTGAATTCATTGCATTCATTGGAAATTATGAAACTTTATTAACAATAATTTTATACGACTTATATATTTGTTTACAACAAAATTGATATTGTACACAATCAAATACAGGAAGAACTCAGGTGAGCGATATCAGTGCCTTTCAGGCACTCTTGTTTTCTTTTCCCTCAATATTCCTTACTGATTATTGTGAAAACTAGTGTTTTGTGTTGCCTGTAGGTGCTTTCTACTTTGAAAAAAGGAATGAAGAAACAGATGTTTAATATAAGTTGAATTGTGCATCTTTTACTTTTAATGATTAATTATTACTTTAACCCTTTCCCAAACAAGACCTGGTTTTGACGTTCCTAATAGAAAAGGCTTGGGAAAACATTGAAACAAAAGAAGAAACTGCTGATAACCAGCAGTTTCTCCTTTTGTCTCAATATTTTCTATGCCATATTTTACACATATTCTATCTTTAATACCTTCCATTTTGTCATTTGTGGCAGTTTTTGGAGTGGATCACCCTAAAATTTTGTCGTTTGGGAAAGGGTTAATGATTAATTGTTACTTTAATTACAAACTTACCTCAAGTGAAAGTAGCTTGACAACACTTACAGATTATTTGACCCTTTACCAAATAATTCCTGGTATGGATGTTCCGATTGAAAAAAAGTTTTAAAAAAATGAAAACATATGCGAAATAGCATTTTGTCTCTCCCAAATTATTTTATTTTCAATAAAACATGATTTGCTTTCCCTTTTTAACAATGCTTTTCAAAGCCTTTCTCATGTTTATCATGTTTTACATTAAGAAAAATCATTATTTTGGAATTGGATAAAATTTTGTTATCTTTGAAGGGCTAACATTTTCAAATACAATAAAATTATAGACTGTTCCAATTTGAATTTTTCTGCAGATGTCAAAGAAGATGATAATTAAATGTATGATTTGTGTACATTAGAGCACAAAAAATATGTAGACAAAGGATAAAAAGCTGGTTTTCATAATTTTCCTCATTTGAATGAATGTTTTTCCAAATCTTCTATTGAAAATGTCAGAGCTGTCTTTGTTTTGTAAATGATTAAAAAACATTGTCATTCTTGACCCATTACCAAATGGCAAAATTAAAGACTGGTCAAAAGATACTGCAGACGACAATTTCAAGTGAATGAAATTTTACATATTTTGGTCTTTTTGGGTAAAAACATTTTGGGAAATGAAGAAATTGCTTGTCACAAGCAATGTCTTCATTTACCACAATGTTTTCCAAATTTCTTTTCTTATATGGCAACAAAATGCTTCACTGTTTGGTAATGGGTTAAATAACAATAGAATAAAAGTCAACAGAGGTTGAAACAAGTCAATGTACATTTGTAAATAGAATCTTTAAATGGCAGCTTACATGTAAACTATCATATTTTAATTTTATGCCTGCATATTTGAAGATGGAAGGCATTTTGTTTCACCTTTGTTTGTGTCTATCTGTTTGTTTGTATGACAAAAACTTACTATTTTCATAGCATTGGCAGTAAAAATGTTTCTTAAATATGTCTTATTTTTTAACTCTTTTTCACAATAGACTTGGGTATATTATCATCAGTGATCTTACGACCAAATTGTATGCGAAATCATAATGTTGAATTTGTTCCATGATTTTTGATAATATGAGACCCTGGCTTTGACACAGATATAGAAAGAGTTTAGAAAACATTAAAGAAATGAAGAAATTGCCGATATTCAACAATTTCCTCTTTTTTACCCGAAATGATTTCTATGCTATTAACATATCCATTTAACTTTTGAAATAAATTGCTTTGTCAAATGCTGGTAAAATCCTAAAATCTGGGGCAGTATAAAATTTTCTGCATTTTTAAAGAGTTGAAAATGTTTTATCCGTGTCTCGAATGGAAAACATAATTGAGCTTCAACATTAATCAGATTCACATTTCTATTTTATATTGTTAGAATTTGTAGTTTCTGTTTAACCCATTACCATGAAATAAAGGCTTTGGAAAACTTTCCAGAAAATGAAGAAATAGCTTGTGACAAGCAATTTCTTCCGTTCGCACAATAATTTTTTACCCCAAAAGACCAAAAAAATAAATGTCATTCACTTGAAATTGTCGTCTGCATCATCTTTGACTTTTGATCAGTCCAAAATTTTTGCTGTCTGGTTATGGTTTAATTCCTATTCCTTGCTGTTTAGAACAACCCTGCTGTAAACCAGTTTAGATGCTTTTGTTAGGGTTAAGACTGAAAAAAATAACAATGTACAGAGACTTTTAACCCATTTCATATAAAATTTTATGCTGGTCTACATTAATTCAAAGAAGTTGCAGATGGCAATTTCAAGTGAATGAAATTTTTTGTCTATTGGTCTTTCTGGGTTGAAAATATGTAGGAAAATGGAGAAAAAAAATGTTGGTCGTAAGGAGTTTCTTCAATTTTCTACAATGTTATCCAAAGTCTTTATCTTTTTTGGGGTGTCGACAAGTGGCATTATAAGGGAAGTGATATAAATAGATCCTGTGTCATACTGTTAACCCTTTCCCAAACGACAAAATTTTAGGGGGGTTGGATATGAAAGCTGCTGCCAAGGACAGAATGAATATTGCTAAAGAAAGGAATTGTGTACAAAATAGCCTAGAAAATATTTAGACAAAAGGAGAAACTGCTGGTTATCAGCAGTTTCTTCTTTTGTCTCAATGTTTTCCCAAGCCATATCTATAAGGGATGTCAAAACCAGGTCTTGTTTGTGAAAGGGTTAAATTTAAAACATTCTTTGTTTTAACTTTCATTGTTTTGTCATCATTTTATTATTTTCACTAAGAAATCATTTTATCACTTTCATTAAGAAACCATTTTATCCTGTCATACACATTTATTTTTTGGTCTCAAAAAAAGTGGACCGTCTTGTTATTTTTCACCCTTTCCCATAGCACCCTGATTTTACATCCTGTCTGCAATAAAAGAAAATCAGAATTTGGAAAGCATTGAGGGAAAGGAAGAAAATAATGAAAACCAGAATTTTCTCCTTTTCTCCAAATACTTTTCTATCTTAATTTACTGATACAATTTCATAACACTATATACAGTCTTAAGTTCTCATTAGATTTGGACCAGTGAACATGTTGTTGTTTAGAGGCTTGGAATTATTGACTGATTTATTATCTCACCTGAGCACGAAGTGCTCAAGGTGAGCTATTGTGGTCACTCAATGTCCGTCGTCCGTCCGTCCGTCTGTCTGTCCGTCTGTCTGTCAATGATTTGGTGTTAACACTCTAGCATCCACAAAACTTGGTCAAAGCAAGTATGGTCATAAGTTCTCGGATGAGTTCGATTATCGGCCTGATCGGACTTGGGAAGTTGCCCTTGAACGTAAAAAATAGCTAGTTTTGACCTTGTTAACACTCTAGCATCTACAATTATTGATCAATCAGAACAAAACTTGGACATAATGTTGGAGACTATAAGATCTCAGATGAGTTTAATTTTCAGTCTGATCTGACCAGAAAGACGAGAGTTATGTGCCCTTGAATTTGACAAAATTGCCATTTTTGGCAGTTTTCGACCTTGTTTGCACTCTTGAATCTACAATTATAATTTAATCAAGACAAAATTTGGACACAATGTTGGGGATCATAAGATATTGAATGAGTTCGATTTTCAGTCTGATCTGATCAGAAAGTCAAGAGTTATGTGCCCTTGAACTTGACAAAATTGCCGTTTTTGACTGTTTTCGACCTTGTTAACACTCTAGAATCTACAATTATTAATCAATCAAGACAAAACTTGGACAGAGTGTTTGGGATCATAAGATCTTGGATGAGTTTCATTTTCAGCCTGATCTAATTAGAAAGTTGAGAGTTATGTGCCCTTGAACTTGACAAAGTTGCCATTTTTGACTGTTTTCGACCTTGTTTACACTCTAAAATCTACAGTTATAGACTAATCAAGACAAATTTTGGACACAATGTTGGAGACCATAATATCTTGAATTAGTTTGATTTTCAGTCTGATCTTACCAGAAAGAGGAGAGTTATTTGCCCTTGAATTTGATAAAATTGCCATTTTCGGCTGTTTTTGACCTTGTTTGCACTCTAGATCTACAATTATTAATCAATCAAGACAAAACTTGGACCCAATGTTGGGGATTATAAGATCTAGGATGAGTTTGATTTTCAGTCTGATCTGATCAGAAAGTGGAGAGTTATGTGCCCTTGAATTTGATAGAATTGCCACTTTCGGCTGTTTTCGACCTGTTTTACACTCTAGACTCTACAATTAGTAATGAATAAAGACAAAACTTGGATAAAATGTTTGGGACCATAAGATCTCAGATCAATTCGATTTTCAGTCTGATCTGATCAGGAAGTCGAGAGTTATGTGCCCTTGAATTTTAAAAAAACCTTGCTTTTCGGCTGCTTTCGACCTGTTTTACACTCTAGACTCTACAATTAGTAATTAATAAAGGCAAAACTTGGACACAGTTGGGCACCATAAGATCTCGTATAAGTTGGATTTTCGCAACGCTATTGACCGTAAGTTTGTTCTCAGTCTTAAAGTCATAAATATATGAATTGAACAAAAGTGTTGCTCATATCATTTTGGTTCAGGTGAGCGATATAGGACCATCATGGTCCTCTTGTTGATGTAAATATTTACTAAATTGTGTCTGTGTTATTGCAAAACCTCGTAACTCCAGCTGTAATTAAGCTGGAGTTATGAGGTTTTGCAATAACACCCACTAAAATGTTGTCCATTTTGTTTTTCTAAACAGATGAATTGAAGACTTACCATGTTAAAGATAAAATGTGAAAATTATTAGAAAAAAAAGATTAATGTGCAATAAATGTACAAATGGTAAATGACGTTTGTTACCAATGACTAGCCAATGACTAGCATGTTTCCAAAGAAGACCCGTATTTCTCTAATAAAAAGGCTTTGGAAACGTGGTGGCAAAAGGAATAACTGCTGATATGTAGCATTTTCTCCTTTTGTCTCAATATTTTTGTGCTAAATTGTACTCACATCCAATCTTAATCAACATTTTGTTGTCTGCAGTAGTTTTCATATTGGAACACCCTTTATTTTTGTCGTTTGGGAAAGGGTTAATGTGCAATATATGAGCAAATGACTAAATGACTCGTGCAACTTTACTTTTCTCTAAAAATGCCTTATAAACAATATGATAGAGCAGCAGATTAGAGGGGTTCTAATTTTTTTACTTTTAATCCAAAGTGTACATTGTGAGTACCCAGTTGAATTGTCTCGAGGAGATGATTCCAATGAGTACCAACAACAAGGTTTGTTTACCATCAACATATATGCGTTTTGAAGTCATTACTCCCTCTTGCCTGGATTTCTGATATTATGATGTCCATTATTGAGAGGTAGATCGTCGCCTTCCAAGATAAAGAAGTTCTGAGCTCAATCCTTGGTGACTGAGGCTGATCTTGGGTTCTCATTGACCAACGAATTCGGTACAAGCACTGGCGTATTTTCAAGGAAGCGGGATCAAAACGGAATAAAATAAGCTTCTAGCTTATGTCCCTATCAATGTAAAATAAACAAGTTTACACTAAAATGCTATGTCGAGCAATGTCAAGCCACACTGCTTTAACGGTAAGCACACACAATTTTGCAGGGCAGACTTACATTGTGTCATTCAACAATTTCTTTAACCCTTTCCCAAACAAGACCTGGTTTTTACGTATCTTATAGAAAACACTTGGGAAAACATTGATGATGATACTCAGCAGTTTCTCTTTTTGCCTCAATATTTTCTTGGCTTTTTAGCCAAGAAAAATGATAAGGCATTCTGCAAATGCCTTATTTATCAACATCAATTCTGTAGTCTGCAACAGCTATCAAATAGGCACACCCTAAATTGTTGGCGTTTGATAATGGGTTAACCTGAATGGCAGGCTTTTTGTGATTTAGATTCATAGATGTTAAAGATGACAGTTCTTTCCTATTGAATGAACTTTCACACTTTTAGCTCGTCCGAGACGAAAGTTGTAGTCTATACTACCTTCCAAAGCTTTGTTCACAACAGGATTATGACGGGTACAGCCTGACGAGGGTTGGATCATTATCATCAAATATGCAGAAATGTATGGCGTACCAAATGGGTCAAAAGTCTAGAGCGTGCACGCATAAATTATACGCATCGACACGTAAATTTTATGCGTCGATGCGTATACGTGGGTCATCCAATAAATAGTGAGATTGTTCCTATTGCAGAAATACCTTGACTTAAATGCTTTCAAAGTACCTATATTCCTTCAATATAAGATCTTCACTTTATAATGACAGAATTCAGTCAGCGGGAAATTCTTCTGATTTCGGTTGCTAGGCAACCAGAGTTAATGTGTCACATTAGACTGGCCACGTCTACTTCATATGCTTTTAACTCCTCAAAACACACACATCGTGATGATTCTTTTAACTTAGAACAATGATCAAAGTCTAGAGGACTTGTATACAGAACATTTTGAGGCTGTACTAAAATATTCCAATTATAGAGCGTCAAAAGTGACGTCACCCTACCTGCTTTTTGACGTCATGCAGAACCAAAGTCCTAGGTTCGTGCAGCTTTGGTCCTTTCTTGAAAAAGACAGATCTCAAGACAGGCATTAAAATATACAATAATACCGTACATTGATTTCTTTCCCAGATTTGACCAATTTTCAGATGATATGCGCTGATTTACATGGACAAAAATCGTCATTTTTGGACATTTTTCTTCACTTTTCGCTTCTAATTACCGACCAAAGGTGGGTTGCTTCTGCCCACTAATCCTTTCGTCCTTTAACTTCGGAACCCACCAGAAAACAGCTGTACATGACAAAGCTTTGTCAAAAATAATTTTTAGTTAGATTTGAAATATCTCCGTCCTAGTTTTGTCCTAAAATAACGCAATATTTATACATGCACATTGTTGTCTTCCACAAAGCCGCATGAGACTCGTCCATGTTACAATTGTTTGTGTCACAGGAAGTGACGTCATAAGCGTGACGTAATAATATAACAACATTTGGTGCAATTTTTCTATAGCTAATATGTTAGGCCATGTATGTGCCAAGTTTCATTAAATTCTGTCGGACAGTTTTTGAGATATGACAACAGTCTCACTTATTATTGGATGACCCTCGTATTTACGCGTCGACGTATAAAATTTACGCGAGCAGTTGAAAATTTTTTGCGTCGACGCGTAAATTTTCAACTGCTCGCGTAATATACGCATCGACCCGTATTTTATCTATTAACCAATCAGATCCTTCGTTTCATCCATCAATTTAATGGCATAAAAGGAAAGGTTTCTAAACGCCTCTCCCATTGGCCAGCCTCGGTTTCACATTTTTTACTCCTGTTCGCGTAAAATTTACGCATCGACGCATATTTTTTAAACTGCTCGCGTAAATTTTATGCGTTGGTGCGCATATTTACGAGTCGACACATAAAAATTACGCGAGCAGTTGAAAATGTATGCGTCGACACGTATATTTTAATGCGTGCACGCTCTATATATAGACTTGGCCTATTTAGTACGTCATAGAAATGATCACATGGAACACTTACTCCTCTATATCTCATTCTCAGGTTGTCGAAAAACAGCCACCAAACCGTCTTGTTCACGAACGAGGCTTTTCACGGGCGGTAATCGTATGACTGTTATTAGCTCACCAGAGCACGAAGTGCTCAAGGTGAGCTATTGTGGTCACTCAATGTCCGTCGTCCGTCCGTCCGTCTGTCCGTCCGTCTGTCCGTCTGTCTGTCAACAATTTGGTGTTAACACTCTAGCATCCACAAAAGTTGGCCAATCTTAATCAAACTTGGTCAAAGCAAGTATGGTCATAAGTTCTCGGACGAGTTCGATTATAGGCCTGATTGGACATGGAAGTCTGGAGTTATTTGCCCTTGAACATAAAAATAGCTAGTTTTGACCTTGTTAACACTCTAGCATCTACAATTATTGATCAATCAAGACAAAACTTGGACATAATGTTGGAAACCATAAGATCTCGGATGAGTTTAATTTTCAGTCTGATCTGACCAGAAAGACGAGAGTTATGTGCCCTTGAATTTGACAAAATTGCCATTTTGGCAGTTTTCGACCTTGTTTACACTCTAGAATCTACAATTATTAATCAATCAAGACAAAATGTGGACACAATGTTGGGGATCATAAGATCTTGGATTAGTTTATTTTCAGTCTGATCTGATTAGAAAGTCGAGAGTTATGTGCCCTTGAACTTGACAAAATTGCTGTTTTTGACTGTTTTCGACCTTGTTAACACTCTAGAATCTACAATTATTAATCAATCAAGACAAAACTTGGACACAATGTTTGGGATCATAAGATCTTTGATGAGTTTGATTTTCAGTCTGATCTAACCAGAAAATGGAGAGTTATTTGCCCTTGAATTTGATAGAATTGCCATTTTCGGTTGTTTTCGACTTGTTTTACACTCTAGACTCTACAATTAGTAATTAATAAAGACAAAACTTGGACACAATGTTTTGGACCACAAAATCTCAGATGAGTTCGGTTTTCAGTCTGATCTGATCAGGAAGTCGAGAGTTATGTGCCCTTGAATTTGAAAAAAAAACTGCTTTTTCAGCTGCTTTCGACATTGTTTATACTCTAGAATCTACAATTTTTTATCAATCAAGACAAAACTTGGACACAGTTGGGCACCATAGGATCTCGTATAAGTTGGAATTTCACAACGCTATTGACCATAAGTTCGTTCTCAGTCTTAAAGTCATAAAATTATATTAATTGAATTGAACAAAAGTGTTGCTCATGTCATTTTGGTTCAGGTGAGCGATATAGGACCATCATGGTCCTCTTGTGATAAATTTTCCATTACTGTAAACAAATACTGCGGTTAAGAAATTCCTTTGTATACTTTATTATCCATATTTAAAGACCTGCCTAAGATCCCTCATGGGTACTCTTCGACTAATTCTCATACTGGCCCGATTACTGCATTACGGCATATCTTAACCAAATACAACATTTACCTATAGTGGGGGAGCTTAAGTCCAAAAAGTGGCCGAATACTTTACTTTGTGATACAAGCACCAAATTTGGCACAAATGTTCCCCAGAGTATACTCTTTTAAAAAAAAATGGTTTACACGATGAAAAACCAATATGGCGGCCATTTTTCCAAGATGGCCGCCATCTCTAGAGGTAAAAAAATCGGAAAAAATACTTCATTTCGAGATACAAGCACCAAATTTGGCAAATATGTTTCCCAGAATATCCTCTTTTGAAACCATATGGTATCCACCATGAAAAACAAACATGGCTGCCAATTTCTAAGATGGCCGCCATCCCTATATGTAAAGAAAACCAGGAAAACCCTTCTTTTTGGAGATACAAGCACCAAATCTAATACACATGTTCATAAAAGTTCACTACTTTCAAAATATATGGTATCCACTATAAAAATCCAACATGGCTGCTATTTTCCAGGATGGCCGCCATCTTCATAGAAGAAAAAAAATCTGAAAAAAATAATTATCTTTGAGATACAATCATCAAATCTGACAAAGATGTTTCTTAGAGTGAACTGTTTTCAAAATGCGAGATATCCATAGTGAAATCAACATTGTGGCCATTTCCCAAGATGGCCACGTGTTTCCCTGCCATGTGTCATAAGCGACCTTTTCCCACATCCCGACCTAGTCATGTTATGCCGTGGTAGTTTGCATCTTCTGGCGTAGAAGTATTTCAGTAACGTACAGTGATAGGTATACAGTGATAAACATCGAGGGAATATTGTGAACCTTTGTGACTTTCTGTGCTAAGTGTGGGGAACTAAAGCTTTCTTTGGTAACTTTACATTTTCCTAAACGGCAAAGCTTAGGGATGGTTCAATTTTAAAACTGCTGCAGACGACAAAATGGATGATGAAAGAGATAGTGTTTGTGTGCAATTTAGCACAGAAAATATTGAGAAAATAGGATAAAATGCTGATTATCAGCATTTTCTTCTTTTGCCTCAATTTTTCACAAGCATTTGCTAACAGGGCCGCCAAATCAGGTCTTGTTTGGGAAAAGTTTTAAATTCTGAATTCTAATGATGACCTCAATTGATCGGTGTTTAGAACATGAATATCACATCATGGAAACATTAAGAGAAAAAGGAATTTCTTCTTTTCAGCATTTCCTTCGGTGATTTACAAAAAGAGATTAAAAACACACGGTAAAGATTTTTTGGGAAAATATTGAGAGAAAAGAGAGAAATAAGAAACTGCTGATAATCAGTATACTCGTACATTAGGCCTACATACTGCTGCTCCATATAGATCTTTTAGAACTAAATATGTGTCGACTGCAACAGCCTCCAAATGGGAGCAGTGTTACATTTCAAAGTTTGATTGTCAGAATTTTCTCCTTTTGGCTCAAAATTTTGTAAAACATTTTAGACAAATAATAATCTTCCTGGTTTGCAACAGTTTTCAATGTGGAACAGTCAATGCATTTTCTGTTTTGGGACAAGGCTGCTCCAGTTTGAAACCTGTTGCAGACAATTATTAATAGAGGTAATAGTTGTGCACAATTTTAAAGCACAGAAAATATTTGAGACAAATGATAAAGTGCTGGTAAATTCACATTTTCTTCTGCTGCCTCAATATTTTCCCAAGTCATTTATATGTATTAGGGACGTCAAAACCACGTCTTGAATGGGAAAGGTTTAAGAACACTATTTCCGAATTCAAAGCCAAGTTTTTCTACGAAGAAACATTGTTGAAATGCCAGTGCAGACATGGCGGTATCGGATCTAACTCCCAAACCAACGAGATCCAGACAGAGAGGTAAATAAAACTGATTTTTATTTTGACACTTTCTCAAGCACGTCATCATCAAATGATTTCATTAAGGTAATCCACCCGTCAGTAGATAACAAATACTTCATGCAACTTCGGCTTCATCCATGTTGCAAACGGAAATAGCAATGAATTTTAGGCCAAAAATAGACTGGCTTTACTGTTATGTATTGATAAACCGTCGGTGTCGTTACAAAATCTCGTAACTACGGCTTGATTCAAGCCGTAGTTACGATATTTCATAACCACACCAACGAAATACTATTTGTTTTCCGAAATGACGTCACGGTTAACAGGACAAAATCGTTCCCTATTGACGAGATTATCCGGATAGGTCAGCCCCCCCCCCCCCCTCCCCCCCCAAAGTTGGCTTAAAATGTCGAATTTTCCTTATTTTACACTGACATTCAAGGGGAAATCCAATTTAGCGCCCCAATATGCAGACACTAGGGCGTTAGCCCACCCAATATAAAATTGCTTCCTACGAGCCTGTAACTAGACTAATAGTACCCACTGGTGGTGAACTTGGCCAAAGCGAGGGACGATTTTCGCTACAACAAGGTATAGATATTTTGCGTTTAAATGAGAGTTTAAAGATTTTTAACTGTAATTGCAATGAATTTCGTCTAAAGATAGACCGAGTTCTCCGTTATGTATTGACAAACCGTCGGTGTTGTTATAAAATCTCGTAACTACGGCTTTATCGAAGCCGTAGTTACCAGGTTTTATAACAACACTGACGGAATACAATGTTCGCGAAAAAACGCCCCACGCTTTGGCCGAGTTCACCACCAGTGATTTAGGAAATTTACACCACACAGTATCAAACTCATAATAACCGTTATGCATGTGATGGTTCGAATCCTGCAGGTGTCTTTTACATTTTCCTCTGTTTACGCGGGTGAAATTTGTTAACACGCGCCACATAATATCGTAATTCAGGCCCGTAGGAATAAGGGGCTAGGGGGGGGGGGGGGGGGCTCAGCCCCCTTCCCCCAAAGTTGGCTTAAAATGCAGAATTTTCCTTATTTTACACTGGCATTCTAGTGAAAATCCAATTTAGCCCCACTCAATATTCAGACACTTGGGCGTGGTTAGCCCACCCAATATAAAATTGCTTCCTACGAGCATGTTACTAGACTAATATACTGAACAAAAGTGAAAACGCTACACTTGAAGAATTCTTATTTCTGGAAAAGTATCGAACTAATAGCAGGATATATAGTTTGACAATATTTCCCAGGCTTCCAGCAATCATTTTGTCGAAATTTCATTACCTCATCTCCTTTAATGTCAGAGTTACAGCCCTTAATGCGTTTAGAGCTAACTTCATCTCATTCCGCATATGCGCATGCGCAGAAAACACTTCATTATTTTTTCGGAATTGGCCATATCCGGGTTGCAAAAAAAACACTTAAAATCTCACTAATCTCTTGTAACAAGCTCTAAAATCAAGGTCTAATCTGTCAATTTTACGAATTACCTCCCTTTGACATAAACAAAGAGGGAATTCAAAATGTTTTGTATTCACAAATTTATCAAGGTTTTCGATTTTGGTTTTTTGCAACATCATGCAGGCCTTACAGGGGATTTTTTAACCCTATCTTCGACTAGGATTGTTGCCAGATATCCTTGCAATGGCGATTTTAATTTCCTATAGAGATTACATTGTAAAATTTTCAAGCTTTGGAACATAATGAAACTTCTGCTTTTCAAACATCATTTTCTAAACGCTGAAACAATGTTATGCATGCTTCTTTACATTTCCTGACAGGTAACTTTCCAGACTACCATTCTGTGCAGTCCGGCATGGTTTGCATTCTTCTGCTTGGATTTCTGAAGGTTTCAATTGTGTTTAAATTTCCGTTCAAATTGAACACCTGAAAATCGGACCCCTGACACATTAAAAGGGTCCGTTTTTCATCACCGTAATTAAGATCCACAAAACGTTTAGTGCTTGGCACAACCAAGTCAATGAGCAATACGAAACACTTTCATTTGATCTATTTACTTGTTGTATATAGAAGAAATATGACAAGCAAAGTAGGTGTAGCGTTTTCACTTTTGTTCAGTATAGTAAAGCATATGATATCGATTGGGTAATATGTTTTCGTTACTATTTTCAATATATCGTTAATAGGAAATAAAAAACTCGTAACTCCCTTTTTTACCAGCTGTAGTAACGAGATTTTGATCTTCCACTAACAATATTTTATTAAACAAGTATGTATATAGATAGAATCAAATAGTACACATGTATGCTATTAACCATTTACCAGACGTTAATATTCTAGACTTGTCGAAATTCAAAGAAGTTGCAGACGACATTTTCAATGTGATGAAACTTGAAAATTGTTTGACTTTTTGGGTAGAAAACATTGTTGGAAATGAAGAAATTGCTTGTCACAAGCAATTTCTTCATTTTCTACAATGTTTTCCAAAGCCATTTTCTTGTGGGTAGTCAAAAGGAGTCACTGTGTGGTAATGGGTTAACCATTTACCAGACGTCAATATTCTAGACTTGTGCAAATTCAAAGATGTTGCAGACGAAAATTTCAAGTGCATATAATTTTACATTTGTTGATCTTTATGGGTAAAAACTTTGTTGGAAATGAAGAAATTGATTGTCATAAGCAATTTCTTTATTTTACACAGAGTTTTCCAAAGCCTTTATCAAACAGAGCCATTGTGTGGGAATGGGTTAAACATTAAGAGCCAGGATCTGGAAAAACGTCCCTTAAGGCTTTTGAGCCCAACATAGATCTAGATCAGCCTGTGCATACGCACAGTCTGATCAGGATCCACGTTGTTCTCTAATAGCTTCTTCGTCACATGTAGTAACTTAAAAAGAGCAGCATGTATGCATATTTGATTACATTTGACAACAGGTTGATCTTCAAACTCAATTTTTGAAAAATGCTATAAGGGACGTTTTTCCAGATCCCGGCTCATTTTTATTCCATAAATGAAATTGCACATTCCACTTGAAGATGATGCCGACTATCAAACTAATTCAACTGATAAGCATTTACATGAAAGTTTGAGTATAGAAACATTTCGAAAGATGAAAATGATGATTAACCACAGTTCCATATTTTATCCCTATTTTTGGGTTTTATTCGGGGAGACTTCAAACAAGGTTTTACTTGGAAAAGAGTTAAACAATCAATAAGAAATTGTGTTGCATTAAAAACCTTTTTCCAATAAGACCCGATTTTGGGTCTGTTGACACCCGGATAATTCAAATATCTTTGAAAATATTGAGACAAAGGCAGTAAATTCTGATAACCTGAATTTTTCTCCTTTTGCCTTTATATTTTGTGTTATTTTCCTTGCAAAAATCCAATATCTATCAACATCCAATTTTTCGTTTGCAGCAGCTTTCAAATTGGAGCACCATACAATTTTCTCGTTTCGGAAAAGGTC
Source organism: Fragum sueziense (assembly GCA_963680895.1). Lineage (NCBI taxonomy): Eukaryota > Metazoa > Mollusca > Bivalvia > Cardiida > Cardiidae > Fragum > Fragum sueziense. The sequence goes on along the minus strand of OY804599.1, from coordinate 26,202,826 downwards.
TAACATCCGACCGTTTTTAATGACAAAACTATTTGTGAAAGGGAATGAAAGCTTACCCGCTTCCGTTTCCAACAGTAAAGTTCAAACAACTCGAGAGTATAGACTTGGAATGTTCCGTCAAGCTAAAGGGGACTTTCTTCCGCAAAAAAATATCAAAGTTTAGGCCCTGTCACACACAACTCCGCGTATACATCTCGTCCAATCCTTTCTTCTATAGGAACGTCAAACCCAGGTGGTGTTGGTGAAAGTGTTATTACGGTGTTTGATTCAACAATATTCCAAATACCAAATAAAATAAAAGAAAAGAAATTAAGATAAGATAAAAAAGATACAAATAAATTCATATAAAATTACTTATGCTAGAGCATTAAAAGTATCAAGGGAAAAGGATAAATTGCCGATGATCTGCAATTTCTTCTTTTCTCTCTATATTTTCTTAAACCATGTTTACTAGGGACGCCAAAACTCCGACTCTGTTTGAGCAATGGTCCTTTTTACCTGACTGGTCATTAATAATGAATGGATAACCTTTTTTGTTGACACAATTGAAATAGAAACATTTACAGCCATTGCTTAACTTTTTCCCAATCGACAGAAATTTGGACCGTTCCAACTTTCAAAGAGGATGCAGATGAAAAAACGAATGTTGATAAAGATAGATTGTTTGTAAAAAAAATGCAATACAGAAAATATTTTGGCAAAAGAGAAAAACGATAGCATAATTCTCCCCTCCCCCTTCCGTCCTTATGTTTTCTCAAGTTAATTTTCTTTAGGGACATCAAAAACAGGTCAAGTTTGTGAAAGGGTTAAACTTGTCTGCAAAAACACAGTTCTGTGGAATAATAATTCTTACAAAGTTGTTTTGTTTTCTTATCCGAGTTATTCTGCTTTCCATCTATCCTTTTCCTTCAACGTTTTTCCTTTTTCTTTCTTTGTATAATATTCTTGTTTTCCTAGTTCTATTTTTGTTTTGTTTTTATTTCTATTGCACATCTTATTTTTTCTTCTCGTCTTCTGTTTTGTTCTGTTATTCTTTCTTGTTCGATTAGTTTTGACTTTTAATTCTAGATAACCGCGATATTTCAAGTGACAATAATAAATTATTAACTATTTTTAGTGTGAAATTAAACAAAATGTTTAAAATTACACATAGTGATTAATTTAAGAATATACCTTTTCTAAACGGTACAAATTAAGACTGTTCAAACGCTGCTGGTGAGTTTTATAGAGAGATACTTCGTTTAAAATGCAACACAAAAATATTGAGGTAGAAGGAGAAAATACTGATGACCAGCATTTTCTCCTTTTGCTTCAATGTTTTCCAAAGCTTTGTCTATTAGGAGCGCCTTGTTTGGAAAACAATAAAGAGCGACTTGATACGTTTTCAGTATGTTATACCGAATGGGATATTGCTAAACTATTGCAAGTGCATATGAAACACATTTGCAGTTACATCAGTTTTGCACTAAACCTGAAGTTATATCCAGCTATGGACTATGATAATATTATTCATTGGCATTAATATAGTCAATAATGGGAGCATTTTCTATCGTTGGATTAGCTGACCAGCAAAAACATGGTTCAGACGCTAGGTAAGATTGATAATTTATATATCTATTTTTCTTCCAAGAGTACATATTTTAGGCGATCACCAGATAAACAGATTTAGCTTTTGGAAACTATTGAAAAAAAGGAAGAAAAAATGATGATTACAAGTCAGCATTTTTCTTTATACCTAGATATTTACGTGACTCCATCATACGTAATTATCTGTTGTTTTGTAACGTTTATTATGTTGTCTGCAACACCTTTAGATTTGGACCCGTCTAAAACATCATAGCACTACTCCTGTCATAGAACGACAAAATTCATAGGAAATAGTGAGGCAAGAGAAGAAATGCTGACTACAATTTTCCCCCCTTTTCTATAAAATTAATATCATCTTCTTTTGTCTGACAGTTTTCTCTTTATACAGCCTAGTATTCATATCTAGAAGTGAGTGAACGTGTTTATATTTTTTGTGGAAGCAGTATGCATGTTGTTTTCTCGTTTACCATTCATTTTTTGTCAGTTGTAACGTTACCCTAGTTATTTCTGTATGCACAATTACACCTTCATGTAGAACTAGGCTTGTTAGACATAGCTCAAAGACAACGTTTGCCATTTAACCATCTCCCCTAAACACATGCTTTTGATGTTCATGCTAGAAATTGTCTGGGGAAACATTGACACAAAAGAATAAAATGCTGATAGCAATAAGCCAACGGCAATTTTTTATACTTGTCTTAATTCAAGGACGTTGTAGATCACTGTGTTGTAAGTTGTACGTTAGATTTGTGTAGTTTGTACGGAAGTTTTGAGTGGTCAATCAAAGATGGCGTCGGGGGAAAATCGTTAGAGGTAGGTGTCTTAGTTTTTCGTCGATAATTTCCTTAAATGGCCGTATCTTGTCTTGATACTGATATCATTGTACAGGAGAAATGTATACCTATTCACGGTGCTATATAGCCAAGTACCAGTGTTGTCCTATCGTACTCAGTCGTTGTGCAAAGACAGCCCAACACGGAAAACTTTTTTCGAAGCGAGAAAGTTGCCCTTTTAAGGATGATTACATAGTAAACAGCGAACTAGGGAACACACTATTGCTCTAACTTGGATGTTTTTAACATGCTCTTTACTATGGTTACCGTTATTTTACACACAAATGTCTATAATGACCACAAACGCTGTGTTTACTAAATGGCCAAACAACGGTGTAGTCACAGTGAAAATATGCAGACACAACGGTGCAGTTTCTGTGTTATCTGTACGGTGTAGTTATTATTTTCACAACAAATTGTGAACGGTGTAGACTTGGTATGTTGTATAGGGCGAACTAGCTCTAACAGATAGCAGATCATCTGTTTTATCTCCCTCAAATACTTCGGTCTTAGAAAACTCAGATGAAAATGCCGCCATCCTCAAAGTAAATGAAAACAAAAGTTAAGAAAATATGTTTTCTCTTTTCTTCATTCTCCTAAGCCTTAAACAGTTCAATGTATGTTTGATTTAATTTTCGGGAGACATTTTTGTTATTTGTGATTGAATAAACATCTGACGGAAATGATAATCAAAAGGAATACCATCACAAAATATCAAATAAGACATACGATAACCGTCATTTTGAAGCCACGTTAAGTGCAACGGCAAATTTCTTGTTCATCCGTTCATTTGATTTGTAGATTCGAAATTTCGGCTCTGGCTTTGAATTTTTCTTTGTAACTGTTTTAATTGGTTATTACAATCAATTATTGTAATTAATGAAATGATTTCAACTCATGGAGTATGATAATTATTGATCGAAATGTATCTTGTTTTCAAATTGACCCCTCATTGAAAAGTCTGATTTTACCCAAATAAAGGATTCAATCAACAAAACATAAATTATAAATAACAAAACATAAATTATAAATTTGTGTCATAAACATTTGGGCCTTTTTTTCGTCTTGTTCGACTTAAGTAAATAAGTCTTGAAAATAGAATTCTGGTACTGCAAAATTCATTTTGGAATTTCATACGTAATGAACTTCTTCTTCAGGACTGACATTTTTCTGACCAAGATTTTTTGGGCTCACTCATAAAATGTAACCATTTGCAATGAAAAAGACAATATTCTATTCGCCAAAACCGTTTGACTATTGGAGTAAAACGCATTGAAGTACTACCAAGACAGTGTAACTTACACACATCCATAAATAAATGAAATGCAATGTTTTCCATCGAGAGCCGACCTTCATTGACCAAAATAAACAAATACCAAGTTGATCAACGCTTCTCAATGACTTAATCACATCTGGGAACAAACTGTTCATTTCAGCCATTGTTTTCATGTTCTCGTGGGGAAAGAGAAGAGACCCTTTACGTTTCATCTGTTTTAGCACGTCCAATGGAAATATCAGGAATTAAGGTCGGGGCTTTTTAAACGACTTTATGGGGTGTTGAACTTCGTCATTTTTTATGTTCAGGACTCATGCATTCAAAACCGGGGATATCATCGATAGAAAGAATCTTGTTAACTCCAAAATCCTTTTTTCTACGTCGATGAGGTCTATCTTGTGTATTCTATGCTCGCAAATGGGGATGATGTCCTAGTCTGACTTCTTGATAATATCAGGAATAATACTAAAGTTCAGAGTTTTCAAATCTTTTTGACCTGTCTGATCATTGATCTCCCCCGCCCTGCGCACTTTTAATATCTGACTGGAATGGTCCTGTTCCGAATGCTTCACAACATTTTCGAAATTCCCTTCGAAATGACAGTAGTAATAGGTGAACAGCATGGAACTGAAAATAAAGAAAAAAATAAAACGGACGCCAGCAGATTCTTGGTAATTTCTACTATTTGACCCTTACGGAATTGCTTTGACAAATAGCAAGGAAAGTAGATTCTGATATATTTTGATTAAAGTATATTTTGTAGACATATTGTCACCTTCTTTGCTGCAAAGCATTTACAAGTCAGTCACATAAAAAATTATTAACATAATTTTTGAAGAATTTCGGTAGTAATTGTAAAACATGATTCTCAGCCGTGAAAACGTTATCATTAAACATAAAAATATTATCATTCCAGAAATGATAAGTTCTGTATTACTTCAAGTCTACACCGTTCACAATTGCATTATGTCTACACCGTTCACAATTTGTTATGAAAATATAACCACACCGTACATAAAACACAGAAACTGCACCGTTGTGTCTGCATATTTTCACTTTGACTACACCGTTGTCTGGCCATTTAATAAACACGGTGTTTGTGGTCATTCTAGACATTTTTGTGTAAAATAACAGTAACCATAGAAAAGAGCATGTTAAACACATCCAAGTAAGAGCAATAGTTTGTTCCCTAGTTCGCTGATTACTATGTAATCATCCTTAAAAGGGCAACTTTCTCGCTTCGAAAAAAGTTTTCCGTGTTGGGCTGTCTTTGCACAATGACTGAGTACGATAGGACAACACTGGTACTTTGATATATAGAACCGTTGATAGGTATACATTTCCCCTGTATAATGATATCAGTATCAAGGCAAGATACGACCGTTTAAGAAATTTATCAATGAAAAACTAAGACACCTGCCTCTCATGCTGTATTGTTGTCGCCATCTTTGAATGACTACACAAACCTAACGTACGAGGGGTGTTCATTAAAGATTTCCCCTGACCTACTTTCAGTTGAGGTAGGAAGTTGAAATTGTACACATACATTACCGCACACCTCTATAGGTCACATGAAAAAATGCAGCTCTGAAATGTAATTTGTTTCTCATTTCCATGTGCTGAAGTTAAGTAAGGTAGCGTGATGGAGCAAGCAGTCATCAGTTTCCTGTATTTGAAAGGTCGCACTCTAAAAGGAGGAATTTGATGACATGAAAGAAGTTTGTGGGGATGATGTCCCATTATAAGACTTTGTCAAACACTGGAATATTCAGTTCAAGTGTGGACGTAAGTCTGTGGAAACAGCCCGAATCCTGGGCGCCCACAGTCTGTCATTGATGATGCCACCATAAAGTCAATGCAAGGTTTCGGGCACAATCTACGGTGTTCTACAAACAGGTCCCCAAAACTGCACCAAACAATGGCAGAAGTATGTCTGCATGGCTAGAGGCCATGTAGAGAAAGATTAATGTTTGTGCCAAGTTTCAATTCTCTATACTTATTGGAAGTAGGTTAGGGGAAATCTTTAATGAACGCCCCTCGTACAACTTACATCACAGTGTAGATGTTAAGTTCAAACGAATGCTTTTTTTTTTTAAATATTTTTGTCTTTTTGGATAGAAAACATAAGGCGGGAAATGAAGGAATTGTTTGTGACAAGCAATTTCTTCATTTCCCATCATGTTTTCAAAAGCATTCATCTTGCTGCTCTTCAAAAAACAATGGGTCAATAAAGGCATACATGTCACAATTATTTATTCCTTTGAGGCTCCGAAAACTACGGAATACTCTTTCTTACCTACATACAACACGAAAAAATAGTTAAGTTGAAGTTAGTTAAATTAATTTCTGACAATTGTCATACACAAAACTTCAAGTTTCTACATTTCTGTTACTATTTTGGTAGAAAAGTGGAAGTTAGTCATACTAATTTCGACTTTTCGTGTTGTGTGTAGGTAGAAAAGTGGATGGCGGAAAAAGGATTCTGTAGAAAACGTCTGCGACAGAGCGGTATAGAGCGTTTTAACTCTTTCTCAAACGACACAATTGTACGATAATCTAAATCAAAAGCTGCCACAGACCACAAAATTGGTGTTGATAAAGATTAGATTTATGCACAATATAGCATGGAAAATATTGAGTCAAAAGGAGAAAATGTTGATTATCAGCTTTTTCTTCTTTTGTCTCAATTTTTCCCAATCCTTTTTAATCAAGGACGCCAAAACCAGATCTGTTTTATTGAAAGGGTTAATTAATCAGCACAGACTAAAAGATGTGTTTGATTTATATTGTTACATAATAGAAAGAATTTTGGGTTTGCAGGCACGCCGAACATGTAACCTAATCATGTTCAATTAATGCATAATAGAAATCGCATCTGCTTCTTGAGCAAAACCGCAGCATGTGTTGCTCTGGAAATGCAGTGGAATAGTAACACTTTTTTTGCTTGGTTTCCAATTAGCCCTTTCGCAAACGGCAAAATCTTAGGGTGATCAAATTGAAAAAAAATGGAAGGTATTAAAGATAGAATTTGTATAAAATATGGCACAGAAAATATTGAGACAAAAGGAGAAACTGCTGGTTATCAGCAGATTCTTCTTTTGTTTCAATGTTTTTCCAAGTCTTTCAAATTAGGGGCGTCAAAACCAGGTCTTGTTTGGGAAAGGGTTAAACATTTCCTAAACAAGAACAGGGCCCGTATGCACAAAACATCTAAGTCATAGAAAGGGTTTATGACAACATTGAGATAACAGGAGAAAATGCTAACACAATAAAAAAAAGTTACACTAGAGACATCATTCTTTTGACTGTTTAACCCTTCACAAACAAGACCTAGTTGGCTTTGGCGTTACTAATAGAAAATTGTTTTGGAAAACATGGAGACAAAATGAAAAAGATGCTGATGATCAAGACTTTCTACTTTTTGCCTCAATATTTTTGTCATATCGTACACATTTCTGTCTTCATCAACATAAATTTTGTTGTATTCAGCAGCTTTCAAGTGGGAACAGTCTCAATTTCGTGTGTTTAAGGGTTAACCAACCACAGTTATGCTCCCTTTTCTCAGAACAACAAAAATGGACTATTCCAATTCCTATTTAAAAAGGACAAAACGGAATTCTATAAATCAAAGCACAGAAAAATATGTTGACAGAAAAGGGGATACGCTGGCTTTGAAAAATATTTGCTCTCTGAGCTTAAACCATTTCAAAACAAAACCTTGTTTTGTAATTCATTATAGAATAATTTTAAGTCTGGGAAAATCATTGAGGCAACAGAGGAAAATGCTGATTATCAGCATTTCCCATTTTTGCCTCAGCATTTCGGGAACGTCATTATGTACATCAATCATTTGTCGAACAATTTTGTGGTCTTCATCAGCTTTCAAAATGTCACGATCCATTTTTTCTCTTTGGAAAGGAGTCTAATATTTGTCTCTTTTTCGTCTCTTCCAGCCAAGCGTCAAGCTAAGCGGGCATGGGCGGTGAATCTGTTCCGAGTGCTCAGTTCTTCACAATTCGTACTGGGATTTTTACTGATATTCTTCGGGTCGTACAGTGTACGATATCATACACTAGACGTACAGACGGACATACCTTATTATACCGGGGCTTTCATAACAGGAGCTTTTGTAAGTATCAAATTAACACCCACCCAAAAAAACACATAGCCCAATTCAGAACATCGTCGCTTTTCAACAAAAATCTCGAAAACTGCGACATGCTGATTTGGAACAGCGTATTCTGTTATTTCCTTCAATGCCTTTAACCATTAGTATTGTCAAAACAGACAATGGTTTGGGGAAAAAAGCTTATTAATTTTATTCATTTAAAATGTAGGTTATATTATAGAAAATAATTACGCAAAAAGAGAAACGCATTTCGAGTGCTTAATGCAAAACTATTGTAACTACATTTTGTAAAATTTTACAGAGTGAAAGAGTGAAAGAGGTAAATGTTTTTAAAATGCTAAACATCTTTTTGATTATACCGAATTAAAACCCAATATTAGAAAAAATGCTGCATTCCTTCCTAAAGATTCAGAAAATGCAAAAAAGTGAATTTCTGACAAATATGTAGTTACAATAGTTTTACACTGGGCCCTCGATTTGCCTTATTTTTTCCGAGCCTTTTCTTGCAATGACGTGGAAACTAAGGCTTGTCAAAAGTTGGAAAAGAGTTTAGGGGTTGAATTTAGAAAACCGAGCGTTTTGCAATTTTGTTGAAAAAATAATATAGAATTAGGCAATACATTGTGTTAGAACTAAAATCTGCTTCGGGTCAAACCAATTTTGATCGCGAAATTGTTACTTTTATCCAGTTTGTAAATATTTGTACGAACAAAATTAAATTATTCATTGGAAAAATATGGATAAACAATATAAACTGAATGAGCAAAGGTCAATTTTGTTTTCATTTATGATAAAGAACGTTGGTCTTTCATAGATCCTTTTTACGCCAGCAATTTTTGAAATCCTTTCCCTAGCAAAACGTGGTTTATGCCCTACAAGTTCCTTTTCGGAAAAGGTTTGGGAAAATATTGGGACATAAGAAGAAAATGCTGATAATCAATATTTTCTGTGCTATAATGTACAGAAGTTCTTATTGGCACTGTTTGATTTGTTGTGTAAATTGCTTTCTGCTCTCAATATGGAACATTTTTACATTTTATAGAGTCGCTTTTCAACAAAAATCTCGTAACTGCAGCTTGTTTTAAGCTGCCTGCAGTTACGAGGTTTTTGTTGAAAAGCAGCGGTATGCTTTACCCTTTCTCAGACGAAAAACTTTAAGGTTGGTCCAATTTGAAAGCTACAGCGGACAACAATAAATTATTATGGATTGAGGCATAAGGAGTAAATGCTGATTAATAGCATTTTCTTTTTTTGTCTCAATGCTTTCCCCTGCATTTTATTTTGGGGACATACAGTCGACACTCGTTGTGTCGAAGTCATAGGAACCATCAAATTATCGCGACATATCCGAAGTTTGACTCATCCGATTTTTGCTCATTTTTATTGAAATAAAATTTGGCCATTTTTGTTGTTCATCAAGTACGTTCATAATTGAAATATAGTAGGAAAAGGAAAGAAATTGCTCGAAACGAGCAATTTCTATCCTTTTCCTTCTATATTTCTATGGCTGTTAATATTTCAAAATGAGTTTGTTTAGTATTTTAGATATCCTTTGATGATGACGGGCAATATTTTAACTTCGACTTAAGCGAAAATTCGACTAATCCGATGTCGACATAACGAGTGTCGACTGTATTATGTATAAATACAGGCGACACAAATGATAAGAAAATGGTTTCTTTGAGATTTTGGTGGGTTTGTTATCAGCAACCTCTTATGCAAAAGAATTATCCGATTACCACACAATGACTCTTTTTGGCTCCCTATAAGATAATGGATTTGGAAAACATTGTGGAAAATGAAGAAATTGCTTGTGACAAGCAATTTCTTCATCTCCCACAATGTTTTCTACACAAAATGACCAAAACGTTTACATTTCATTGCCTTAAAAATGTCGTCTGCAACGTCTTTGAATTTGGACCAGTCTAAAATTTTGTCGTTTGGTAATGGGTTAAAGGAACGAGTTTGTAATACCTATTGCCGCATATGCGTCATCTAATTTTCAGGAAAACTGTTATAAATAGGTCACAAGTTCACAACACATTTTACTAAGTTTTGAAATTGCACAAAACAGGGGGCGTTTGCATACTTCTTTATTAACCCATTACCAAACAATGACTCCTTTTGACTACCCACAAGATAATAACTTTGGAAAAGATTGTCGAAAATGAAGAAATTGCTTGTGACAAGCAATTTCTTCATTTTCCACAATGTTTTCTATGTAAAAAGACCGAAAAAGTAAAAAATTCATTTACTTGAAATTGTTGTCTGCAACATCTTTCAATTTGGACCGCCCTTAAATTTTGTCGTCTGGTAATGGGTTAAGCTGATAGTCTACAATTGACAATAATCTTATAATGAAATTATGATCCCCATTATCCGCAAAGATTGTCTTCATACATTCTGTTTCTTTGCTTTATTCATAATAAAAAAAAACATGAAACTGAAAAATCATTGATAAAATTCTCGACGAGCTACTATCATTGAAAGCCAAGTGGTTTTTTGTGTGTGTGTGTGGTTTTTTTTAACGAAAAATGGTGCATTGGCGAAAAAGACGATACATATTTTGCATCTGGCATTAGTAAATAATTTGTATTTCAACAAAGCAGAGGCTTACTTATTATCTGAGCCAAATTTTAAACAAAATAGCAATTTTAAACAACAACAAAAAAAAAAAAAAAAAAAAAAAAAAAAAAAAAAAAAAAAAACAACAACTGAGCAATCAAAAACAGACATCTTGTTCCTTTTATTAATTTAAGCTAGGCCTACTGTTTGCTTTATTACAGATACTGGTGTTTTCTCTCAGTGGTGGAATCGTGTTTTATAAAGGTTATAAAGCGAAAACAGAGTTACGGGCGATGACGGAAGTTAAAATATCGGTGAGTTAGTTAACCCATTACCAGACGGAAAAAATAGACTGCTCCAAATCCAAAGACGATGCAGATGAATGAAATTCTAAATGTTTCGGCCTTTTACATTGAGGGAAATTAAGAAATTGCTAGTCATAATCAATATTTAGAACACAAAGTCAGATATGCAATATGACCGGCAAATTGTAGTAGTTGGCACTAAACCATGGGAAATTATTCAACTATGTCCCAAAGTACATGCATGTCGTCTTGTAAAGGCTTTATAAGTAAAAAGCAAAATTAACTCTTACCCAAACAAGACCTGTTTATGACGCCCCTAAGAGAATGGACTTGGGCAAACTCAGTAATTTTATATAACGATTTATTTATAAGATATTGAGACAAAGGGAGAAAATACGTACTGACAATCATCATTTTTTCCCGTTTGTGTGAATATTTTGTGCTACATTGTACACATAAATCATCTAAACTAACATCTATACTGCAACATCCATAGATATTGAACAGTACAAAACGACTTAAAATTATAGGTTGAGAAAACTTTTCATGAACACGGTCCTTAATAGATGAGGAATGGGAAACATCAAGAGAAAAAAGCAAATGCTGATAGTCAACTTTTCACTACTTTGCCTATTTTCTTTGTTGTGTTATACAGATAGTCTATCTTTATCAACATCAATTTTGACACCTGAAGCAGTTTCCAAATATTGTCGTCTGTTTTGAAATTGGAGCAGTCAGATAGGCATATCGTCAGTGCTATTGCAAAACCGCGTAACTCCAGCTTGATTAAAGCTGGAGTTATGCTGTTTTGCAGTAGCACTGACGAATTATGTTGTTAATTAGGTTTAAGTTGGAAACATTTCTGTGTCATGTCTAAATCAAAATTTGTGTTATTTATTTACAGATGATGGTTTACATCGTTCTATGTCCACTCGTGACAGCGTCGTGCATTGTGGGAGCTGTGCTGACGCCAACTTACGGATTATGCATGCAGGATAGACTATGTTCTTATAACACGAACGAGAATTTCAACCTCGGAATGACAATTTTGTTGTTTACATTAGAGATTTTGTCACTAACATCTTGTATGATTAGTCTTGCCATGATCTGGAAATACGCCAAACTTCTGGGGGTTTCCTTTGGACAAAGCGGAAATGACGTCACTAAAGGTCGTCCAGGTGCTATCGAAATGGCGGCCGTCCAAGAGAATTCGGATGAAAATGTGATGAAAAAATGGGAAGAAAAAGTGGAAAAAGACGTGAATGTCGCGAAAGTGAATGAATATAGGGAAGAATGTAGAAAATCTGCCAATTTGACAGAAAGAATCAATAAAACGCCGGAAAAAGAGAGCACAGAAAGCATCCAAGTTATCGAACTCCAAAACGAAACAAAATCAAATGATGAAGCATAAATTTTATTTCACAAGCTAGGCTTACCAACGATACAGATAATTTTCGTAATCTCGTCATTGTTTTCATCAAATATGGATGTTAGGCTGATTTGCATATACAACTTTAACCCATTGATTAATCAATTTAAAAAAATGATTCATTCAAAAAGACATGATCATGATAGAGATTTGAAAAAAGCTAATAGGTGATTGCTCAAATCAACCAAATTCTTTATAACAAAAAATCGGGTATATCGATATCTTGGTGTGATATTATGTCCCCAACATAACGAGCGTCAACTGTATTTTGAGAATTTAAACTATCTCCGTGATGTGGCCATTTTTAGATTCATAAAACATCGGATTTTTTTCTAGCGACGTCGTTAGGCTACGTATCCGAAGTAATTCGGGCGCGGTTGTAAACACTCGGCGGTGGAAAGTTCCACCGCCGAATTTTTTCGACGTCGCCCGAATAATTCTGAAGACGCCCGAATATCATAAAGGGTAGGTTAGACTAGCTTAATGGTGGACTGGATGTTAGCCTAATTTGATCATTTTTAAGAATTGCTCACATTGAATCAATCTCAGGTTTTGACGTCTTGAATTAAAACATTGAGGAAAAAGAAGAAAATGCTGACGATCAGAATTTCCTTCTTCCCCTCTATAATTTCATTTTCTTTACTAGAAGGAACAAATACTCAATTTTCAAATTTAATTTATTCAGTTTGGGATCTGTGATTGCTTCTGACACGGACCAGTCTAAAAATGTGTCATTGCAGTTTGACTAGGAATTTTACAACTTTCATCACTTAAAATGGATATATACAGTATGCCATTTAAATTTAAATATTGTTGTTGTAAATGCAAAACTTCGTATCTCGTTTTTGGAAGAAAAAAAAAGTGTAATAACTTTTCTCAAACTGAAAGGTTTTACTTGAAATTTGGACATATTGTTAACAAATAATGTGTCATCAATACTGATCTGTAAAAAAATCTCAAAACCTGCAAAAATTGTCTCAACCGGGCACACACGGTTTTACTTTGAAATCAACATACGAGGTTTTACATTTACACAGACGATATGTAATAAAATATCAGTAATACAATGAAGTTTTAGCCAAATTCACCGAAATGTTACTTGTTTTATTAAAGGCTATATTCAAATTGTTGAATTATTGTACCAGAAAATCTCGACCATTCCAACATAATGATGCTTTTCGACGCCCCACAAGATAAGGGCTTGGGATAACTAGTGGAAAATAAAAAAAAAAATCTTTGAATTTGGATGTCTAAAATTTTGCAATTTGGTAATGGTTTTAACCCTTTTTAAGAAATAGGCCTACTGCATTTTAGAATGGACCAAATTCAAAGGTGTTGTAGATGAGGTTATATAAGTGTTAAAAACAATTGGTAGATGTTATAGCATTAATATATTGAGAGATAATTCAGGGTACAGGTAAATTGACAATTTTCATCATTTTCTTCTTTCCTGTCAATGTTTCCCGAAATGTTCTCTTAAATTATGGGAACATCAAACAATGCAATATCTCGGAAATTCACAAGGAATGTTAAAAGAAACAAATTAACCAGACGGGTAGAAAGGCGCACATTTGACGGTCGGGTTGGCTTGTAGCTGAGATATAACTTCCGCCAGCAGTTTTGAGAGGTCGTTCATGTTTGGGGCCGCGAACAGATGCTTGCTGCGTGGTCTGGACACGTATTTGTCGATCTCGGCGCTGCCTGTTGCGTTTGGCTTGCCGATGATGAGGGCGTATACATCGGCTATCTTGTGAAGGTTCTGGGCAGCGATGACCGCGTCTGTACCGCAGTTCGACTCCCCGTCTGTTAAGATCAGCACTTCACGTTTTATGTTCGGGTCGTTACGTGCACCTGTACAGAAAAAGAGAATGGAATGAGTCGGACAGAGCTCCAGATAAGAGGGGGTGATGACTTTTCAAACTGCAATCGTCTTGTTATTGTTGATCAAACCCTATGTTGTGGGTACTCATTTGTATCGTCTCTCCGAGACGATTCAAATGAGTACCCACAACATAGGGTTTGGAAGTTAGAATGTCTTCACCTCCACTTATCTGTAGCCCTGAAATGACGATCAAAGACAAAATTACATGTTCCGAATAGTACAGACAGCGAAGCCGAGTCAAAATGAACAGTATGTAAACACATATAGATAAAAAGAATTTCGAAGAATGTGACTATCTGAAAAATTGCTAGTTTTTTTATGACGGTGAGAATAATTTGAATAATACCTGGCCCCGGTTTCTCGAAAAAACTTAAGTACGTTCTCATGCTCAAATCTGAGCACCGTGCTCAAGTCGCACGAAATCCACGTAAACTTGAATCGAATACCCTTCAACGTTGGAGAGTATTCCTTTGAAGTTAAGCATGTTCTCATGAGAATATACTTAAGTCTTTTCGAGAAACCGGTGCATTGACCCATAAAAATTAACTTGTGGAACTATTGGTTAGTAACTTAGTAGGCTATATAATAAATATGTATTTGCTAGTATATGTACTGACCAAAAGTTCTAATCCACCACTTTACAAATGGTGCTATAACATATTTTTAAATTATCATCACATTAATATTTAAAAAATACTAAATTTTAAACGAAAGTCAGAAGAATAAATCTCATTTTTAGAATTTCACCAACTTGAAATTGTTGTCTGCAACGCATCTCACATTGGAACAATCCAAAATTTGACAATTTGATAATGTGTTAAGGCATACATTCTTAAATTGAACGCCGATGAAGGCGACACAACCTTTTTTGCTTTGGTTGGGGCTATTCCTACCTTTCGTTGTTCTAAACATGGTCTCTGCGTAATTGAACGCATTCCCTGTGCATGTATTTCTTCCAAGGTATTGCGCATGTCTCATTGCGTTGAGCACGTCGTGGTTGGTTTTCAGATCATCAAAATCGAAGATTTCCCTGATCGATGATGAAAATTCGATCAGAGCAGCTCGGTTGTAGGTACTGTCGAATGTCGCATTCTCTGGACATATCAGAGCCAGAAGAGTTGTCAACTCATACACTGACTGTCTGAACTCGGAAGTGCCGATACTTGAGGAAGCATCTAAGATGACTAGTAGGTCACGGTAGAGGCCTGTCTGGCTTAGAGCCCTCTTGTGGCTGGGGTTGGGACGAAGGAAACCCTCGATCAGTAAGGTGGCTGTTACGGGGATAGGCAGTGGTGTTTGAGTGACCGAGTAATCTGTGGGCAGAAAGTAGGCCTAGATAACAAATATCGCAACTTTTCAACGAAAACCTCGTAACTGCAGCTTGTTTTAAGCTGCAGTTACGTGGTTTTCGTTCAAAAGCGACGTTATATTGATTAAAAGTAAAATGAGCATGGGTCTTGTAAATTGATTCTTAGAGTAGTTTGAGAAAAACGAGTTTCCAGATCAATCAATGGCCAAATGCAGTCTAATAAGCACCCAGTTGTATGAGGTGTTGCCCGAATAAGCATTTTCCCGTCAAATCTGGGGCCATAACTCAATTTTTTTGTTGAAACGTTAGCGAAAGTATTTTTTTTTTCGTAAAATTAGGGGCCGAGACTAAAAAATATGGATGTAAGCCTCTCTTACAACCCGTCGTGCGTCTTTTTAAATCGTACGTTTTTAAACGCTGCAAAATCGCACGATTTATAAAGGCGCACGACGGGTTGTAAGAGCGCCTCATAAGAATTGTCCGGTCAATTCTTTGCTGCGTACAGTCTGCGTCGTGGATGCGTCCATAAAAATCGTACGTTGCACGTGCGTGCATCGCACGACTAAAGACGCAGACTGCACGCAAACTGCACGCAGGAGCACGTACGACCGGTTGTAAGAGAGGCTTAAATTTCGCAAAAATTGCGTCTAAAGCCTCTCTTACAACCCGTCGTGCGTCTTTTTAAATCGTACGTTTTAAAACTCGCACGATTTATAAAGACGCACGACGAGTTGTAAGAGCGCCTAAAGAATTGTCCGGTCAATTCTTTGCTGCGTGCAGTCTGCGTCGTGGTTGCGTCCACTAAAATCGTACGTTGCACGTGCGTGCATCGCACGACTAAACGTACGTTTTAGACGCAGACCGCACGCAGGAGCACGTGCGACCGGTTGTAAGAGAGGCTTAACTAGTAGATTTACGGTTGTCACGCCAAGCATGAAGCAAATAGGGAACGATTTCATACAGTAAACAATGACGTAATTTCGGACAAACAAATAGTATTTCCGTTGGTATAGAATGCATTGCCATTGGACAAAAAACCGTAGTAGGAGCTGTCCGGACAAGATTTTGCTGACAGACAGACCGACTGATTCTCGTATTACCCCATCCCAACTTCGTTTTCGGTACTTGCTATAGCATGGAAGGCATTAACCCATTTACCAAACGGCACAATTTTAGACTAGTCCAAATTCAAATATGTTGCAGACGACAAAATCAAATTTATGAAATTTATTCATTTATTTTTTTGACAATTTTGGGAGAAAAAAGATTATGGAAAATGAAGAAATTGCTTGTAACAAGCAATTTCTTCATTAACCAAAATGTTTTTCCAAAGCCTTTGTCTTTTGGGGGAGTCAAAAAGAGTCAACGTGTGGGAATGGGTTAAAGGAAAATGAGAAGCGCGTGCAGCTTCTATCGCTTCTTTTAACCTCATGAACCCTTTCGCAAGCAATGACAGACTTTAAGGACAGAGAAGAGAATTGATATATACTCAGTTCCATAAATAAGTGTGCACTTTATTTTGTTTCATTTCTCCTTTGATTCTCGACAAAAAATAATACAGTTTGCTATCATAATGTAGCTAAGAGTTCAAAGAAAATGACATACCCCTAAAGTTCTGTCAAAAGGACAGTTTGGGTTTATTTTTCTTAGATTAAATACAGGTGGGATAAAAATAAAAGTTGCAAAAGTACAAAAAAAATTGGTTACATTCAAATTTTGTTTAGATCAAGTGAATTGGAGTCTTTTTTGAAAATCTTTTATGGCCACCAATGCTGTCGATGCAAGCGAGTATGTGACGGTCGCCGAGAGCTCAAAAACCGCAATATCACTACAACAGGAATGTTATTTCATTTCCGAGTGAGAGCAATTGACAAAATCCTGGATATAGCTGATGTTTAGCAGTGATGGAACGTTCCTCGCTAAATGACCCACACATGTTCAATCGGATCCAAATCCAATGCCAATCGTGGCCAGGAAAGAACTTCAACATTGTTTCTGGTAATAAAAAAAAGATTCAATTCAATATCGATCGGTATTAAATAAATAATGTTCGATTAACTAGAGATAATCAAAACTTTATTTTGACCCGATTTGTGTACTTTTGCAACTTTTATTTTCATACCACCTTCATTTAACCTTAGAAAAACAAACTCAAACTGTCTCGGTGCCCAAATTTTTAATGTCTGACACTTTCTTGAGACTATAAGCGACACTATAATACCAATCTCGTTTATTTTAGTGAGAGATGAGGGTAGAAATAAAACGAAAAAAAGTGCACACTTATTTATGGAACTGAGTATAGATTGTTTAGGAAAATACTTTACGGAAACGATTTCTAGTTCGAAAGCTGCTGCATACAACAAAATAGATGTTGATAAAGGAAGAATAAATTGTTTACAATAAAGCTAGGGAAAATTGACGCAAAAGAAAGTACTGGTTATCAGAAATTTCTTCTTTTGCCTAAATATTTTCTCAATCACTTTCTATAAGGGACATTAAAACAGGGTCTTGATTAGGATAGAGTTAAAACTATTTACCAACGACCGTCTCTTCACGGACGTCTATTAAAGGTCCCGCACAAGCTTTTCCACCCTGGACGGGGTATTGCAGTATTTTCTTCTCTCGGAAAGAAATGCCATAACTAGACCCCTTGCTCCAATCGCTCCATGGAGACAAAACGCAGTCCGCCTTCTCTTCGAGGAAAAACGATTGTCCAGAGAAAATTGTGGCTAGAAAAACACAACACAGTAGGCACATATACATTATGACCTATTTGGTATCAGTGTTTAAGATCGAATTAAAATAATTCTGTCTAGGTCGTGTTTAAATATATAGCCCAAGATCTTATCACTCTTGACAAAAACCTCGCAACTATAGCTTGTTTTCAGCTGCAGTTACGAGGTTTTTGTTGCAAAGCGACGTACAATAGTGCATGGAATCGTATTATCAGTAAAATAGACCTAAATCTCAAAACAAAGTACGTAATATCGACGAGACACGAACAAATGTTTCTAGGAGTGTTAACCCTTGTTAGAGGAAGAAAATTTAGAAATTAGCTTTATTTGGATCGATTGGGCCGGTTTTAACGCCCGTTTCAACTCTTATGGCCATATCGCACAGCTGGAGCACCTAAGCGCATTTCTGTCGTTTCTTTCACCAGTACTATCACAAGATCCTTATCGAGCCTCCAGCTGATAGCCTATATAGGATTACAATTAAATCAATCCAACCATTGATGAGAGACAAATGCCATAAAGGGTGTTTTTTCGCGCCCATTGTTCTATCCCAAGACCCAATGAACGAGAGTCGAGCGGGAAAATGGAAAAGAAAACATATATAATTAATTTTGTCGTCTTCATAACATTGTATTTGATTGGATTGAATGGAGTTTTACGTCCAACTCAACTACTAAGGTCATATGGAGACGGGACCTCGGTTTAACCCTTTCCCAAACGACAAACTGTTAAGGCGGTCCTATTCAAAAGCTGCTGTAGACAAAAAGATCTGATTTATGTACAATACAGAAATTATTGAGACAAAAGGAGAAGCTGCTGGTTATCAGCAGTTTCTTCTTTTGTTTCAATGTTTTCCCAAGCCTTTTCTATTAGGTACGTCAAAACCAGGTCTTGCTTGGGAAAGGATTAAAGTCTCATCCTAAAGACTGGAGAAGCGGGGGATCTAACCAGCGGCTCCTGTATTGCAAGTCCAGTACGTTACCACTGCACCACCTCCGCCCCGACGTTGTATTTGAACTAGTCCTAAGACTTCGTCTTACTTGGAAAACGTTTAACCCATTACTGCACAGTGACGTCTTTTGACCCCCTCACTAAAAGGCTTGGGAAAACATTTTTGGAAAATGAAGAAATTGCATGTGACAAGCAATTTCTTCATTTACCACAATGTTTTCTAACCCAAAATAGAAATATTTTCAAAATTTCATCAACTTGAAATTGTCGTCTGCAGCACTTTTCTGTTTGGAACTGTCCAAAATGTTGTCGTCTGGTAATGGGTTAACCAGACGGCACAATTTTAGACAGATCGAAATTCAAAGATATTGCATACGACAATTACGGCATTTTCAAGTAAATGAAATTTAACTTTTTTGTTGTTGTTTTTTTTTTTTGCTATTGTTTTCTGTGCTATTTTATGCTCAAAACATTAATTACTCTACCATAACCAATTTGCCGTCAGCAGCATCTATCGATTTGGTGCAGTCCAAATTTTGGCCGTTTTGGAACAGGTTAATTATTGACCCATAAAATTGGCGTACCATAACCGATAAGCCCTTTCATATTGGATACTAGTTAGTCTCTATTTACAGCCATTACCAGACGGCAAAATTTTAGACACGTCCAAATTCAAAGGTGTTGCAGATGACAATTTCAAGTGCACGCAATGTTACATTTTGTTGTCTTTCTCGGTGGAAAACATTGTGGGAAATAAAGAAATTGCACGTCACAAGCAATTTCTTTATTTTACACAATGTTATCCAAAACCTTTAGATTGTGGGCATCAAAAAGTTCACTACGCGGAAAATGGATTAAAAAGAATGAAGAAACAATGTCACATATTTAAAAATAATTTAATGTATCATTAAATAATTAATAGCTGGGATAAGAATATATGACACAAAATGTCAATTTAGACAAGCATAGATCCAGATCAGCCTCTGCATTTGTAGGGTCTGATCAAGATTAATATTCTTCTCTTATGACCTCTTATCTATCCCTTAACTCTGCAATACGGTATTGTGGATCTGATCAGACTCAACTGAATCATATGCTGATATGAATGCATGTTTCTTTTAACCTTATCCAAAACAACAAAATTTTAATATTTTCTTTAAACAAATCATTCAATAGAGAACTGTATTTCCATATTTTATTGCTGATCAACATTTGTTCTGAATGTTTGGAAACGAAAATTTGGAAGAGTGGATTAGCAATAAAATAACAAAATTTAAGACTGGTCAGCATTTTATTGGATCAGTAAAAACTTTGCCACGTATAAAAATATTTATGCCATAAAGGCGCTTTTTCCATATTATTCCTTTCATTGAACATTTAGCACAATCAAGATGGCTAAGATACCGAAAAAACCGTTTAACAGATACAAACAAACTTTTTAAGGTTTGATAAAATTTGAGGCAAGCCTCAATAATTTCTCAAACCGTCTCTGTAACGGACATGAATAGAATGTCTATGTTTAACCCATTACCAGACAGCTTGTCACAAGCAATTCTTCATTTTCCACAATGTTTTCCAAGCCTATTTTTTGAGGGTCGTCAAAAAGTGTCGATCTGTGGCAATGGGTTTAAAATGGTTGAACACTTTCCTGAATGGCAACATTTTTCGGTCGTCCAATTCCATAGCTGCTGCAGATAGCAAAATGGATGTTGATAAAGACAGGATTTGTGTATGATATAGTAAAGAAAGCATTGAGGCAAAAGGAGAAAATGCTGATTATCAGCATTTTCCTCTTTTGCCTCAATGTTTTCCAAAGCCCTTTTCTACTAGGGATGTAAAAACCAAGTCTTGTTTTGGAAAGGGTTAACCTCTGTTCAAAACAACCAACTTTCAGGGTGGTCATAACTTGAAGATGTTGAAGACAGCAAAATTAATCTGACACTCAGAACAAAAATTTCTCTTTGATAGGGTGGAATCAGCATTTTCTTCCCTTTCTTCAGTATTTTCTAAAGCTTCAACACTTAGGTATGTCCAAACAAGGTATCGTCTGTGAAAGATTTACTCTGACATTGCATTCACAACAAGAATTGTTCCAGCTTGTTTATCGATCCCCAACTTTCTGCCATTTACCACCAATACAACTGGTGTATTGACTCGAATACTGTTGAAATTGAACACCTGAAATGGACAAAAAAGGTTAAACAAATTATAAAGGGAAAAGGAGAAATAATATCATTACTGTTGAAACTTGAAACCGAATATTAACCATTTCAACCTAGAAAACTGTAAACATTCCAGTTTGAAAGCTACTGCACACAACAAATTTTCCATATCCCTTTCTTTTTATTAAGGACATTATTCAGGATAGAACACAACTTGCATCACTTTGTAGAAACTATATAACGGGCCAGGGGCCTTAAAATTTAATGTATAATTAAAGAATTGAAATTGAAATATTAAAAACTAATCTTGTTTTGGAAATGGGTATGGTAAATAAAGCTTGTAAAATGATATAAGTTAAAGTGTGCTTATGAACTTTGCCAGGTACATGGGAAAATGTGCATATGGGCTTGTAAGTCAGGAAGATATCCTTGTACAATGTAGAGAACCACTTTTAAAGATAAAGAAAAGCTTATTTTGTTAACCCTTCCCCAAACAACAAAGTTTTAGGTTGGTTCAATTTGAATGTTGCTAGAATTTACAAAATGAATGTAACTAAAGGTCAAATATGTGGAAAAATAAGGCACAGAAAACATTGAGACAAAAGGAGGAAATGGTGATTATCAGCATTTTCTTCTTTTGTCTCAATATTTTTCCGAGCCAAATCTCCTATGGACTTCAAAACAAGGTCTTGTTTGGGAAAGGGTTAAAATACTTCCTTGTTTCTTCTAAAGGTTGTTTTATTTGCAGATTACGGTCAAACATGGCTCTTCAAGCAATAAGGACAGGGCAAGAGATAAGAGGGGGTAAAGGTGTTTTAGATTTGTTCACTAAAATTCAAATCTTATATCAGCGCTTCTGAAATAAGTTGCCTGAGCTGTCCCACTTGTCCGTTTACCTGTACGGACAAGCAGATTTTGAAAGCTAGATTGTCCGTGGACAAGTGAAAAATCAGGTTATAATAAAAAGTTTTGTTTTCTTTTTCTCACAATTTTTCATTCAATGTAATTACTGATAGTTAAATGTATGAATTTTGTTGTATGAATTTTGTTGTAGACAATACTATAAGACAGTCAGAATAGATATGAAATAAACAAATGAAGCTTTTGAAAAGTATATGGGTTTTGTACGGCAAGTTGATTTTTAATATGTACAAGTCAATTTTGGATCAACACTTGTCCATGGACAAGTAGATCTTCAAAATATTTAAAAAAAATGATATATTGTATTCTAATAATTACCTACATCAAAGGGTTTAATGCTCTCCCATTCCGACAAGTTAAAGCTTTTAGATGCAATTTCTTCATTTCGCACAACATTTTTTTCCCAAAATGAGTGAAATAGTAGTCTCATTCACTTGAAATTATCATCTACAACATCTTTGAATTGGCAAAGTCCATGTTATTCTGTCAAGGATGGGTTTTAACCCTTTACCAAACAAGACCTGGTTATGACGTCCCTAATAGAAAAGGCTTGGGAAAACATTGAAACAAAAGAAGAAACTGCTGATAACCAGCAGTTTCTCCTTTTGTCTCAATATTTTCTATCACATACTTTACACAAATCCTATCTTTAAAAAGATCCATAAAAGGTCATTTGTGGCAGTATTTGAAGTGGATCACCCTAAAATTTTGTCGTTCGGGAAAGGATTAAAAAGTGTTGGCAGGAGCAAATTTAAACACAAACATAGAGCTACAGGTAAGAGGCAGTAATGCATTTTCAAAATGCATTATTTCTCTTATAGTTCATCAAATCCTATGTTGTGGGTACTCATTGGAATTGTCTCAGCGAGACAATTCAAATTAGTACCACAACAAAGGGTTTGGATTTGAAACAAGAGCTTCACATTGCGGCGAATATAAGCCAGAGAGGGGCTTGTCAGTAAAATTGGACATTTTTTTTAAAGTCAAGGGCAGATAATTCAAATATGAAGAGTTATCTAAATATTGTAAGCGAATTGAACAACTAGACACCATAAAGATTCGTCATGGCAAGTTTGATTAAAATCTGGTTGAAACTGCATGTAGGGCTTGCCTCCACTAGAAAATGGGCATTTGTTTTTAAAAAAAGGGCAGATAATTCAAGAAGGAAAAGAGTTATCTAAATTCCATAAGTGGTACGCACAACTGGACACCATGGAGATCCATTTTGGCAAGTTTGATTATAATCAGGTTGAAACTGTAGGAAAAGTTGCACACACAAGAAAATAGGAATTTTCTTTAATTCAAGGGAAGAATTCAAACACAAAAAGTTATCTGAATTCAGTATGCAGTACACACAGCTAGACACCATGTAAATCGATTGTGGCAAGTTTGATGAAATTCTGATTAACACTATAGGAGGAGTTGCACACACAATAAATTGCTAACAGACAGAGAGACAGACAAACTGACAACCCGGGCCATAACATAATACAACCCATTGGCTGTATAACAAGAGTGCCTGAAAGGCACTGATATCGCTCACCTGAGTTCTTCGTGTATTTGATTGTGTAGAATATAAATTTTGTTGTAACAAATATATATGTCAGTATTATGTCAAATTACATTATTGTAAACTAGAATATCACTGAAAGTGATCATACCCCCCATTGATTTTTCACATGATTTCTCCTAGTCCGATAAGCCCCGCCCTGCCACGCCAACAATTTTTGACAAATCAAAAATTCACGAAAAAGTTTTGAAAAGGGTCACCCAAGGGACATTCCTTTCAAGTTTGGTAATAATAAGCCCAGTGGTTAAGGAGGAGAAGATTTTTGAATAACTATCTTACGATTTCTCGAAGTCTGATAAGCCCCGCCCTGCCACGCCCACAATTTTCACCGAATCAAAAATTCATGAGCATGTGTTGAAAACAGTCACTCAAGGGACATTTTTGCCAAGCTTGATTCTAATTGGCCTGATAATTGATTTTTAAAGATTTTTCACATGATTTCTCTAAGTCTGATAAGCCCCGCCCTGCAACGCCCACAATTTTTGACGAATCAAAATTTCACGAACAAGTTTTGAAAAGGGTCACCCAATAAACACATCTGCCAAGTTTGGAAATAATTGGCCTAGTGGTTGAGGAGAAGAAGACTTTTGAAGAATTATCTAAAGATTTCTTTTAGTCTGATAAGCCCCGCCCTGCCACGCCCACAATTTTTGACAAATCATAAATTCACGAACAAGTTTTGAAAAGGGTCACCCAATAAACATTCCTTTCAAGTTTGGTAAGAATCAGCCCAATGGTTAAGGAGAAGAAGATTTTTGAATAACTATCTTACGATTTCTCGAAGTCTGATAAGCCCCGCCCTGGCCCGCCCACAATTTTCACCGAATCAAAAATTCATGAGCATGTGTTGAAAACAGTCACTCAAGGGACATTTCTGCCAAGCTTGATTCAAATTGGCCTGATAATTGATTTTTAAAGATTTTTCAAATGATTTCTCTAAGTTCGATAAGCCCCGCCCTGCCACGCCCACAATTTTTGACGAATCAAAAATTCACGAACAAGTTTTGAAAAGGGTCACTCAAGGAACATTTCTGCCAAGTTTGGAAATAATTGGCCTAGTGGTTGAGGAGGAGAAGAGTTTTGAAGAATTCCCTAATGATTTCTTTAAGTCTGATAAGCCCCGCCCTGCCACGCCCACAATTTTTGACAAATCAAAAATTCATGAACAAGTTTTGAAAAGGGTCACCCAATAAACATTCCTTTCAAGTTTGGTAAGAATCAGCCCAATGGTTAAGGAGAAGAAGATTTTTGAATAACTATCTTACGATTTCTCGAAGTCTGATAAGCCCCGCCCTGGCCCGCCCACAATTTTCACCGAATCAAAAATTCATGAGCATGTGTTGAAAACAGTCACTCAAGGGACATTTCTGCCAAGCTTGATTCAAATTGGCCTGATAATTGATTTTTAAAGATTTTTCAAATGATTTCTCTAAGTTCGATAAGCCCCGCCCTGCCACGCCCACAATTTTTGACGAATCAAAAATTCACGAACAAGTTTTGAAAAGGGTCACTCAAGGAACATTTCTGCCAAGTTTGGAAATAATTGGCCTAGTGGTTGAGGAGGAGAAGAGTTTTGAAGAATTCCCTAATGATTTCTTTAAGTCTGATAAGCCCCGCCCTGCCACGCCCACAATTTTTGACGAATCAAAAATTCATGAACAAGTTTTGAAAAGGGTCACCCAAGGAACATTTCTGCCAAGTTTGGAAAGAATTGGCCCAATGGTTGAGGAGGAGAAGATTTTTGAAGAATTTCCTAATGATTTCTTTAAGTCTGATAAGCCCCACCCTGCCACGCCCACATTTTTTGACGAATCAAAAATTCACGAACAAGTTTTGAAAAGGGTCACCCAAGGAACATTTCTGCCAAGTTTGGAAAGAATTGGCCCAGTGGTTGAGGAGGAGAAGATGTTTAAAGCAATTGTTGACGACTTCCGACGACCGACGACCGACGCACGACGCACGACGCACGCCGGACACAGGGTGATCACAAAAGCTCACCTTGAGCATGTTGCTCAGGTGAGCTAATAAAAAAGTTAAATTGTCTTAACCCTTTCCGAAACAACAAAATTTTAGGGTGATCCAATTTGAAAGCTGCAGCAGACGACAAAATGAATGTTGATAAAGATAAGATATGTGTATGATATAGTACAGAAAATATTGGGGCAAAAGGAGAAACTGCTGGTTATCAGCAGTTTCTTCTTTTGCCACAATGTTTTCCAAAACCAGGTCTTGTTTGGGAAAGGGTTAACCCCCCCTCTTTTTGTTACTATGCAAACATGTAGATGCATTAAATATCCCTACCTTTCCCTTATGGCTGACATTGACATGCTGTATGAATGGCTCAGGTATTGCCACAGAGTCCCCTATTTTGACCCCAGTCCCCTGTGCTATATTATACACATTCACAGGTAGACATGTCTCATCTTCATCTAACATACAAAATGTACTGAAACAGAAAATAAACATGATGTGTTTGTGTGTGTTTCATATTTGTAATATCAAGGCCATATCTGATACAGTTCATTAGATATACACCAGATTGAATATTTGGTCCACAAAACAGACACAGATGCCAACAACACTAGGGCTGTGGAATTAGCACATTAAAGGCAAGTTCGCTAAAAATACTAAAATGACATGGCAAAAAAGTCTGCCTAAATGCTTTTCAGGGTCATGGGACTTTGTGTTACCCCCTGGTTCCACTGAGCCCGATTTCCAAATATTTGTAGTGCCTCGGGAGAGCTTGTTGTCACCGATTTACTAAAAATTTGATTTGATTTTATTTTATTGGGGTTTTACGCCGTTTTCAACACTACAAATTAGAGCCGACTTTCTTTGGTCCATCCATAGATGGGGCGAGTTTTCTTACAACACCAGTTTGTTCCGTCGCCATAGTTCATCGACAACAAATGCAAGTATTCGTAGTGCATCACTGTGATTCGTTGTTTATCGCCGAAATAAATATAGCAAAAAGGCCAAATCTGTCGCAGAATAACTCTGATTAACTAATCCGAACAACTACGATTTAGTACTAGGTGCACCGATTTTACGACGATTTTCAAAATCAGGAGAAAAATTTGCGCATGTTGAAATTTTTGTCCCGATTTATTTTTTATCCCAATTTCGTGCTGATTTGAATCAGGATGTACTACGATTCTCCCGAAGTAAACCAATTTTGTGCCAATTCTGAAATTTTTGAAATCAGGATTAGTAGAAGAAGAGATTCAAAACCTATGTCTCTATCTAAGCACAATACACACAAAGGCACAACAGATTTATTTGGCACAATACATGATACTTGCCAAATTAATCCATACCAAACAACCTTTTGATTTAATGAAGAAAGACCTTTGTAAAACATTGCATTTTTCATTCACCTCATTTGTTTTCCATACTCTGAATTATAAAATTCTACCTTCATTAACAATTCATGATGTTGTTTGCAATGTTTTTTATTAGTTAAAATTGATAACTCTGTTATTAACCCTTTCCCAAACAAGACCTAGTTTTGACGCCCCTATTAGAAATGGCTAGGGAAAACATTGAAACAAAAGAAGAAACTGCTGATAATCAGCAGTTTCTCCTTTTGTCTCAATATTTTCTGTGTCATATTTTACACAAATCCTGTCTTTAATAACATCCATCTTATCATTTGTGGCAGTTTTTGAAGTGGATCACCCTAAAATTTTGTCGTTTGGGAGAGGGTTAAAAAAAAATTATGCACTATACTTACAAAGGCACTACAGATTCATTTGGCACAGTACAAGCTACTTTCCCCAGCACAACACGCTCGCCGTTCGTACCAGGTTCCAGATCTTTGAACGAACATCGCATCAATTTGACTGATTTACCAGAGCTGCTTGTGTAACTACCCCCAGCATAGGGCCCTAATGCACTCTCCCGCGGGGATTGTGATAAGGTCTGTAGTCTTTTGCCTTTAACTTTTCCCTGATAACAATACACACATGTAAATAATGCAAACATCGCAGACCTTTGCCAGCATCGTTTCCATAACACAGGCCTAGTATGTTAACAAAAGTGTTTGGGTAGCAAGAAGTCAAGAAGAACAATGTTAAACCATTTTTTATTAGGAATATCAACATCCAGAACTGGAGAAAGATTAAACAAAAGACCTCTGCTCTGACTTTTGTGGTATTAGCTAGAAAATTCTCAATAACTCAAAAATCTTGAAAAGAGATAATCACTGTACCTTTGCCTCTATCATTTCTGTGACACTAGCTAGATAATTCAACAAAGTTTTCTCTTGACCTTCAGGGTCCTTCCAACCTGGGTCTAACATTGTGGCCGTGGAATAACCTTCTAATGCTGCCTGGAAGTCTTCTTCAAACCTGAAAACCTGTAATCAAAATGTTGTAGCTCAGTAGCTTAATCCTTTCCCAAACAATAAATTGTTAGGGTCATCAAATTTGAAAGATGCTTCACATGACGAAATAGATGTTAACAAAGATAGAATTTCTGCACAATATAGCAGAGAAAATATCAAGGCAAAAGGAGAAAATGCTGGTTATCAGCATTTTCTTCTTTTGCCTCATTATTTTTTCAAACAAACATTTTAAGAGACGTCAAAAACAGGTCTTTTTTTCATTTCCCAAACAGCAAAAATTTGGACAGTTCCTATCTGAAGACTGGTGCTGATGACAGAATGGATGTAATTCAACATAAAATTTGTGAATTACAAAGCATGGAATGATTGAGGCAAAAGAAAAAATAGCCGTTTATCAGCATTTTCTTTATTTCCTCAATTTTATAAAGGATGTCAAAATAAGGTTTAGTTTGGGAAATAATCATACAGAAATTTTCCTCCAAAATAAGGTCGATACAAGAGCCGTCAGAGACGGACAATGCTCCCCGTATAAGGCATTGTCACAATAAATGTATGCCATGGAGAGCAGTTTATTGTCAAGGGCATCTGATTTGCTACTCAAATATGAAATTTCATCAAATTCTGACCATTAGACTATGAGAAATTAGAGAAAAAGTGTAATTGACCTTAAGTCCCCTTTTCCCATGACAAAGCCTCAAATTCAAAAACTGTGAAAAGTACATCGGCATTATGTCATTGGTAGTTCACATGGTAAGTTTCATTTGATTTGGCCAAGGGTTATGGAGAAATCGCTTCGGACGGACGGATGGAATGATGAACAGACCGGACGGACGGACAGACAGACAAAGCGGCGACTACAGAGTGTCCCAAAAAAAACGGAACCCTATTTCAAAGTCAAATATTTTAAAGCGGAAGCATAGAATCTAATTTTTGAATTTGCAGTACTTAAGATACATTATTTTTGCATATGTGTTCTAAATTTCACTTCAAAATATGTATTGGTTCAAAAGTTATATGACATTTAATAAAGACACTAAAAAACCGTTTTAACACGAAATCGATTTTTTCGTCTTGTTTGTTCGTAAAAGCGCACTGACGGTTAGCTGTTGAGTTCTTTGCCGTTGTAAAAGTGCATACCAATTTTCTCAAAATTTAATAATATAAAAGTGCCGCATGTGCAAATTGAGTCCGTAAGGTGGTTGTTTGAAATAATTTTAACCCTTTCCCAGACAACAAAAAGTTAGGGTGGACTGGATTGAAAGCTGTTGCTGATGACAAAATTGACGCTGATAAAGACAGAATTTGCATAAAATACAGCACAGAAAATATAGAGGCAAAAGGAGAAAACGCTGGTGACAATTATTTTCTTCTTTTGTCTAAATACTTTCTCAAGCTAATTCTCTCATGGATGTCAAAACCAGGTCTTGTTTTGGAAAGGGTTAAAGTAATTGGTATTTGAGCGCTGACCGGCATATTGTAGAGTAATGAAATAAATGCATATGGTTATATGTATTATGAATCTTTGATACACTTCGATATTTTGTTGGTATTCATTTTATGTTTTGGTTACACCGCAGCTCTACTTTAACAGTTTATTTGTTAGCGGTAAAGATGAAACGAATATGCACTATTGTAGAAATCACTTTTGTATTATTTAACAATTGTGAAGAGTCAAGTGTAGGCGCGCGCTGCGAACGGAAAGATCGATATCGTGTTAAAATGGTTTTCCGGGTGCGCTCATTTGAACGCCAATATTTTCGAAACTAATAAACATTTTTTCAACCAAATTCTAACTGCTGATAGAAAACTGTCGTTTCTATTGCATATTAAAATTTGGTGGAGACATTTCACTTAATACATGAGCAATTCACTTTCAAAAATGGGTTCCGTTTTTATTGGGACACCCTGTATATGCTCTCCCTCCGGGGAGCATAAAAATTTGATTTGTTCAAAACAAAGTTTAAAGGACTGAAAGCATACAAAACAATACAGAGGGCCAAAGGGACAATTTTGTGAGTGAGATGCCCTACACATTGAACTCATTCCCATCCCAAAACGACAAAATTTTGGAGTGGTTCAATTTGAAAGCTGTTCAATACAAGACGACAAAATGGGTATAAATAACTATGGACATTGTGTACATCACAGCACAGAAAATATTGTGGCAAAAGGAGAAAATGCTGGTCATCAGCATTTTCTTCTTGTGCCTCAATGTTTTGCCAAGCCATTTTTATTAGGGTAGTCAAAACCCGGACTTGTGTGGGAAAGGCTTCACCCCATCACAAACTTGTGAAGTGTTTGCAATTACCCATATCAATTTTTAGATTAGCAGTATTCACCTTATATGACTCATTTAGTTTCTTTACAAATTTCATTTATTGAAATTAGAACTAATGAAATAATATTTCTTGCTTTTCTGATACTCAGAATTGTTGAATATTTCCCATTGATATTTCCCTCCACAATAGGGAAATTCTGACCCTTAAATTTTCGTCGGTGTGAAAATGTGACCCCATCATAATCAAGGATCTGACAGCAAACCCCTGCATTTTCATTACAAAAGATTTTTTCAAGTAACGTTAATCAGTGACATTAATCAATCTTAATTTACCTGATATTCAAACCATTAACGGATGGACTTGCCAAAAATGGAAGTTTTTACAGACGCTAGATGATCTTTTCAATTGAATGATATTAGATATTACTCTGTCCTTTTTGATAGAAAATATTATGGGAAATGAAAGAATTGCTTTTCAAAAGCAATTACTTCATTTTCCACAATGTTTTCAAAAGCCTTTATCTTATGGGGCGTCAAAAATCATGATTACGTGGAATTGGTTTACTAAGGTGTGTGAAAAAGTGTCATCATTCGGTGAGGAACACTTACTGATGCTCTGTTGTAATGAAGGTCTGCATTATTTTTGGCCACTGGATCTTTTTCCTGGAAGCATACAAATAAAAGATTATTTCACAGATATTCTCTTTTTCTCTGCAATTGAAATGTATTTTATTCAACAATTTACCAACCAGGCCTAGTTTCTAGGCTCCTAATTGTGAATTTTATAAAACATTAAGAGAAAAAAAGAAACTGCTAACAATTAGGGTTTTTTTTCTTTTACTAAGTCATATCTACATGTGTATCATCATACATTGTATTGTTGCAGCAGCTTTCAAATTGGAACAGCTCTATTATAGCCACAATGAAATGTAAACAAGAGCTGGACAAAAGTTAAGACTGTTCCAATTTGAAAGCTGCTGCAACCAATACAATGGAAGATGACATTGTGTTAGACCATTACCAGACATAAAATTGATTGTGCAAAGTTTCAACACAAAAGCATCAGTGAATGTTGATAACAGGAGCTTGCATGTGAAACCCCAACATTTCCCCATTTCTTAGCTTTTTGTGATCATCAGTGTAGACTAGGAAAGAGTAAAGTTAAAATATAATGTTGCTACACATAAGAAAGGTAATCACTATTTTAAAAGCAAAATATGATTTTTTGCTAAACAAACTCTATGTTTTGTGTATTCATTGGAATCATCTCCTTCAAACGATTCAAATTTCATTTTGGGTTTAACCCATTACAACACAGTGATACCTCTTGAATCCCCACAATATAATGGCTTTGGAAAACATTGTTGAAAATGAAGATACTGCCTATGACAAGCAATTTCTTCTTTTGTCACAATGTTTTATACCAAAAAAGGAAAAAAAAATATAGAATTTAATTAATTGGATATTGTATTCTGCAACATCTTTGAATTTGGACAAGTCTAAATTTTTGCTGTTTGGTAATGGGTTAAAAGGAAAATTTTAGAATGTCTTAAGACTTTACCCCCTTTCATATGTTGCTCCGGGTGTACTTACTGCTTGTTTGTAGGCACTCATAGCTTGACTCAATACTTTGGGGTTCTGTCCAGATGTGAAAAACAATGACAAGTAGGCATTACCTAGTATCACTGCAATAAAAACCATTTCTTTCTTTAAATCTTTCTTGTACTAAACTAGAAATCTATCACTGAAGGTGATAAAAATACCCCCGCCACCACCTTTGTTTGGACAAGCGTTTTTGTTGAATCAGGAGCCATACTCAGAAATTGTCAATCCAATTTTCTTGAAATTTGGTCCAATCAGGGGCAATAACTCAGAAAGTATCGGTCTGATTTCCATGAATTTTGCATCTTGCATATATACAGGTCCTAATGCATACCTGTGCCAAGTATGAAACAAATCGTTCAGTAACTGTAGGAGGAATTGTCCGGACAAGAATTTTTGTCAAATCAGGGGCCATAACTCAGAAAGTGTCGGTCTGATTTTCAATAAATGTGCGTCTTGAACATGTACAGAAGTTAATGCACACCTGTGCCAAGTATGAAGCAAATCGGACAGTAACTAAAGGAGGAGTTGTCCGGACAAGCATTTTTTGGTAAAATCAAGGGCCAAAACTGAGAAAGTAAATGTCAGATTTCCCTGAAATTTGCGTGTTGCTCATCTACAGGTCCTAATGCACACCTATGCCAAGTATGAAGTAAATCGGACAGTAAGTGTAGGAGGAGTTATCCGGACAAGCACTTTTGGGTCAAATCAGGGGCCATAACTCAAAAAGTAATGGTCCGATTTTCATGAAATGTGCGTCTTGCACATCTACAAGTCCTAATGCACACATGTGCCAAGTATGAAGCAAATCGGACAGTAACTGTAGGAGGAGTTGTCCGGACAAGCATTTTTGGGTCAAATCAGGGGCCATAACTCAAAAAATATTGGTCCCAATTTCCGTGAAATTTGCGTCTTGCACATGTAAAGGTCACATTGAACACTTGTGCCAAGTATGAACTAAATCGGTCCACAGGTGTAGGAGGAGTTATCCGGACAAGCATTTTTTTAGTCAAATCAGGGGCCATAACTCAGAAAGTATCGGTCCGATTTTTGTGAAATTTGCGTCTTGCAAATTTACAGGTCCTAATGCACACCTGTGCCAAGTATGAAGCAAATCGGACAGTAACTGTAGGAGGAGTTGGCCGGACAAGCATTTTTGGGTCAAATCAGGGGCCATAACTAAAAAAGTATCGGTCCGATTTCCGTGAAATTTGCGTCTTGCACATCTACAGGTCACAATGAACACTTGTGCCAAGTGTGAACTAAATCGGTCCACAAGTGTAGGAGGAGTTATCCGGACAAGCATTTTTGGGTCAAATCAGGGGCCACAACTCAGAAAGTATCGGTCCGATTTTCATGAAATTTACGTCTTGCACATCTACAGGTCACAATGAACAATTGTGCCAGTATGAACTAAATCAGTCTACAAGTGTAGGAGGAGTTGTCCGGACAAAGTTTTGGAGACAGACCAACAAACAAACAAACCAACCAACCAACCAACCATCCAACCAACCAACCAACCAACCACTGGACCGACAGGCTGATTCCAGTATACCCCCTCCAAACTTTGTTTGCGGGGGTATAATAAGCCCTTTCACAAATGACACATTAAAAGGTGTCACAGACAACCTTATTAACCCTTTCCTAAACAACAAAATTTTAGGGTGATTCAATTTGAAAGCTGCTGCTGACAACAAAAGAGATGTTGTTAAACATAGAAACTGTGTATAATACAGCACTGAAAACATAGAACCAAAAGAAGAAACTGCTGATACCCAGCAGTTTCTTCTTTTGGCTCTATAATTTCCCAAGCCTTCTCTGATAGGTACGTCAAAACCCCGTCTTGTTTGGGAAAGGGTTAACTCTTTCCCTGCCAATGTCGCCGATAAGTGACTAATAGAAAGACTGCCAATGTCACCGAACGGCAAATTTCAAACAATAGCTTATTGAAGACATTCAAGGTCAAGGTCAGGGTCATCTGATCAAACTGCCTAATAAAAAGTGTACTATCAGGCAAAACAGTTTATGCGCAATAATTCCTGAAAGTATCAGCTTAATATTATCAAAATATGATTTTATACTATTATATGAACTGATAAGCCCTGTTATGTAGTTTCCAAAGTTTTGCACTGGAATTAGGACAATTCCAGGAAATTTGGCAGCAAAAAAGTTAAATTGAAAATTCTCTGTAATAAATGGTAAAAAGTTACGTTGTTCAAAAAACCTAATGCAGATGACAAAAGACAGGAAAAGTTACACTGTTACATTGTTCCAATCTAAAAGCAACTACAGATATCATAAGAAAAGGTGAGAAAAGTTACATTGTTCCAATTTAAAAGCTAATGCAGATGAGAGAAATTAAGTCTGTTAAAGACAGAATTTGTGTACAATATAATAGTGAAAATATTGAGGCAAAAGAAAAAAATGCTGATCATCGGGATTTTCTTCTTTTGCCTCAATGTTTTCCCAAATAATTTATTTTAGGGATGTCAAAATTAGGTCTTGTTTAGGAAAGAAGTTTCCTATATCCTACATTTTTTTCCTTTTACTTCTATATCTATTCCCTATATATTTTCTAAGCTATTATTATGGATTTTATTTGACCTGTCACTGACCTCTATGCAAAATGTGTACATATTATGCATATAGCATAACATTTTTCAAAAAGACTTGTATCACAGTACTGTAACTCAGATATAACAGGTATACAAGAAAATACTACTGAATTGTTATTTTTAAAAAGCCCAGGCGTGTAATTCATTATATTAAAAGCTAAAGCTACGCCATGTGAAATGGAATCTGTAATTATACATTATAAACAGATGGAAATGACTTACACCATGATTGCCCATCTTGTAAATCTAGTTGGACGGCTTCTTTTGCTTTTTCCACACTGTCTTCTACATTCTTTGACTTCTGTTCTGCTGAATCGTTCAACTGTCGCAAAACCATTGACAGGTTTCGTAGTGAGATCTTATTCTTTGACTGTAAACAGACAAGTATGAAAGATTAGAATAGTTAGAAACAGAACGAACAAATCAAGACAAGGGCATTCTTGGATTTTAATCATAATGCAACAATGTCATATACTCATCAAAATCAACCATAACTTTCATCATTTTCATCAGCTTTCTTGTTCCTTTTGGTCTTTTTTTTTTGCCGAACAATTGGTTATTAAAATTTCCTACAGACTGAATCATTAGCCGTTAACCTTCTCCCAAACAATACCTGGTTGCAATTTCCCAAATTGAAAAAAAACTTGGGCTTGAGAAAACATTGAGGCAAAGACGAAAATGCTGGTAGCCAGCATTTTCTCCTTTTGCCTCAATATTTTCTGTGCTATATTGTACACTAATAGAATCATTTTTGAAATCAATTTTGTTGTCTGCAAATCCTTTGACTTTCTATATGGAGCAGTCTTATCTTGTGCCATTTGGAAAAGGGCTAAAATTCTTTCGCTTACATGTGTAAGAGCACCTGTGAAGCAGTTTTTTGCGTTGTTTACATCTCCACGTTTCCAGTAGAGTTCACCCAGATGATTCCATCCTTCAACAAGTTTGGGATCAAGTTTTACTGACTTGGACAAATATTCTTCAGCTTTTCTGTCATAGTCAGGCTTGACATTGAGGATCTTACCCAGCATCATAAAAAATATGGCTTTGTTTTCTATTTTGTCTGCAATGGAATACAAATTTTTCCGTGTCAGTGCATTTACTGCATTAAATATACGAGGGGTGATCCAGAATTAGCGGTACTGATGCGCTCAAATTAATATTTGTGTGTTTTTCTTAATGAAATTTGGCATAATACAAGTACTACTTATATTTGACACGATACGGAAATTTTGGCATTGTCTTTTAATTGCGTCCATGTTGAAAGCGTGTCCATAGCAACCAAGGTACGGTTAGGCGGGGCAGGGGTAGAATAACTTAGCTTTTTAATATTCTATTATGTTTTTCAACCCTTTCTAACAAAACGATTTTACTGAGACGCTGTGAACAAAAATAACTTCGTGCTATTCGATGACCAAAATTTGAACGTTTTTTCTGGCTAAACGGGAGAGCTGTGTGCCACTTTGCTTTGGTGGTAAAAGTCGACTAAGACGTTGGCAGAGTATTCGAAAGTTTGCAGTTTTTTAGTTTTGCGTATAACGCGGATATTCCATATTCAATACTTGCAAAGAAATGTAGAGAAACTCCTAAAACATTCTTTATCAGAATTTTTCACAGTTGTTTGGTACCGAATTTTCAAAAAGGGAAGTATATTGATGTAGGAAAAGAAAGGGAGTAGTTGCTAGAGGAGCAGTCTGGACGCGACGTCAACTAAAGCTGATAAGGGCATCAAAACTTGAGATCACGCTTCACCATCAAATGCATTTGTTACATGACGGACCTAAGTTATGGTAGAGAGTTTTGGATACTGACAGAAAATTTTAACGTGAATAGGCTCAGCTTTCAGTAGATTCCACATCTACCTAATGCAGAAATTCTGGGAAAACGTGTACAGGCGTTGAAGAAATTCTGTATCAAAGGTTTCGTCTAGAAGCAAATTCCGTGATAATATCCCAACAACATATTAATTTATGTGCGCTTGTATGACCTTAAAACACTTAGAATCACAACAACGGACGTCACCTGTCTCATCCCAAATCAAAGAAAGCTAAAATCATTCCTTTTCATCAGTTTAAGCTTCAGAGGAATTTCAGGTATTTCTCTGTATGAAATCTATGACGTTAGGTGCATACCTGCCCCGCCTATGCGTTATATACACAACTAGTTTTATTGTAACTTTTTTGTTTTAAGTCCGATTTTGATGATATTTGGTCCATTGATAGATTACATTTCATGCTGTAAAAAATTATTTGACTTCGATGGATTCGTATTGAAGTTATAAAGCCAGTACCGCTAATTCTGGATCACCCCTCGTATGTCTGATTTCATGATTGATAATAAGATTAATTACAATAGGTCAAGAAATAATTGGCTAGGTTTTGGCTGAAAAGAATTTTCTGACTACCCGGAAATGTTGATCCCTCTCATTTTCTGACTACTGGGAAATGTATCGTTAAAACTGATATTGACAAATACGACCTTGCAACACCCAATTTTGGGCGCTCAAGGCACAAGCTAGAAACCAACGTCACTCTCACGACGTCATCTACGTCAATGATGTCATCAATGTTGACGACGTCACCAACGTCAAAAAAACGTTGCTATACAAAGCTTAACACCATGCATGTATGCCACTTCTGTGAAAAGCAATACGCCCACAGAGGGTCCTTCCACAGACACGTGAAAACCGCGCAGGTTCATCTGCGCCCACTGCAATAGATCCTACAAACGCCTAGAAGATGCTGTAAAGCATGAAAAGAAGTGCAAATACAATATGGAAATCACCATCACTCTGGAAGCACCAGAACAAGAATCAAACCACCCCACAAACTTCGGAACAACAGATTCAATCCAACAATTAGAATTGGACAAATGGTTCCAGGAACTAGAAGATTCAACGAGATACATCAACCCCACAGACGGGCTTGCTATAGATAATCCACAAGCAGTTTGAATCCCCGACAGAAGTGACGAATTTATACAACCACATGAAGGTACTGACACTAGCCCGTATTGCCTTATGTAAATATAAGTATATTAAATAACTTTAATTCTATATTTATCTGTCTGTTTTCCTTGTGACGGGCAAATTATACTGCCCCCACGTCTCAATTATAGTTCAATTTGGATAGTTCAATTTGGATAGTTAACTAGTTCTCAAGATCAAACATCGCCACACTGACCAATAAACACTGGCATCATAGCCACTTGAATCCTGAGTCGACAACAGCCCCAAACTGGTACCAACCGGCACCACATACCCCTAATTGCTAAAAATAGCACAGAACCGGTGTCCCAGGGTAACGTGTCCCGACCTGCACCATATTCCATAACTGCTAAAAATAGCACAGAACCGGCTCCAACCGGCACCTCTTTGAGCTAAAAATAGCTCCAAACCGGCACCAGCCGGCACCACTCTCCATAGCAACTAGCTAGATCCTGGAACCGGCACCAACCGGCACCACTATCCAAAATGAGCTATAAATAGTAACACCGGCACCAACCGGCACCATACAGTATATATATATAGCTGCAACTCCCTAGTATCCACCAATCTTCACGAAGCAACTCATGCTTCACACCAAACCTCTGAAGAGTTCTAAAGCGAGAACGAAACCGGTCAGGGATACTATGCAGAAGAGTTCAAGCAACTCCCAGAAGACGTCGACAGACAGAAGCAAGTCTCAGGAAGACTTGCTCCAGGGGAAGTCTTCGACAGCCAACAGTGCCACTGAAGACATGTCATCGGGAAGCATGTCCGGGAAGACGTGCCCCAAACCAGACACGGCACCCACCAGCAAGGCTCCAAGCTTGACTCCATCTGGAGACTTGCCTCCTTGTGATAGAGTGCCTTCCCTACAGTCGAGTCAAACAACGAGCTTGTCTTTGGCAACCCGTCAGCCAATTCCTCATATCAAGAAATAATTGCTTCTGATAAATCTTTGGTTTTGATGCTTCAGTTACTGAGCAGCAGCCTTTGAAAATATTGAGCAAAGGAAAGAAAATACATACATTTATTGGTAATGATAATCAGCATTTTCTCCTCTTCCTCGAGATTTTTTTCGCATATGATCCTAACAACTTCCTACATATGTCGAAATCACCCACATGCTGCTCATTTAGAATTTGACTATCACAAAAATCAAAATTGTGACCTGTACCAATAATGCAGGGGACACATTCATTAAAATCAAGGTACGAATACAGGCCTCTTTCAAAATGGTAAAAAAGGTGTGTTTTTCAATGCTAGCACATTAGCATAAAGTTCATGTTGTTTTCTACACTATCATTAAAGTCTTCTTGTTTTGAATATCATAAATGAATTTAATAAATTTCTATGAATTAGATGCAGTAATAATTCTTTGAAGTTTGATATAGGAGTTTAACCTTTCATGTTATTGGCGAAGTCAAATGTCCATTCCATCTTTTTGACAACATCATCATTCTTTTGAACAGCCTTTTCAATGCCATTGTTTTCAAAATAGTGGTCTCTGTACTGATACAACTCATCTACTTTTTCCTGAAAAACAAAAGTTTTGTCACATAAACAATTTTTTACTCTTTCCTGAATAGGAAAAAAATTGACAAATCCAAAAAGGAAACCATTTTTTCCAGTTAACCGTGATGAAAATTTACTTTAGCATGTTGTCAAATATTTTTGGTTTATCTTCATATCTTGCTACATTTGTAGAAAGATGTGCGAACATGCGTGAACAGGTTGGGCAAGTTCAGGCAGAATCAATGATTCAATCATTTCCAACTACACTCAAGGGTCAAAAGTGATTCCACAAATGGCGGCCGTAAAATTTGCGTTTACAAAACCGGCGAGTTAAATTGTCCGGAATGGGGGTGTATTATAAACCATGGTGTATTTTACACATGTAAGTGATTCTCGCGTGATACTCGCGTGCTTTGATTCTTAAATTTAGGGGATTGATCTCCCTTTTGTTTATGTTTTCGTCTGCTGTCAAAATGGATCGGAAACGGAAAGAAATGAGCACTGATCACAAAGAAATGATCGTAAAACTGGCAAATGACAACATTAACTGTTCAAAAATCGCACAGATATTGGGATTAAATAGATTTACAGTGGGAAAATTTCTAAAAAGGTATAGACAAAGTGGTTCTATTGAAAATAAACATCGAAGTGGAAGACCGAAGAAGACCGACGATCGTGCAGACCGGCGACTTTTGCGCGTTGTGAAAGGCAATCGGAGAAAGACTTTAACTGACATTACAACAACTTTCAACTCACAAACACCAACTAAAATATCTCTCGAGACAGTGAAGAGGCGATTAAAGTTTTATGGTTTCAAGAGGAGAGTAGTGAAAAAGAAAATTGTAATAAGTCACAAAAACAGAGTAATGAGGAGGGCTTGGTGCAGAACAAGGTTGAATTTAACTGTTGAAAACTATTGGAGGAGAGTTATTTTCTCAGATGAAACTCAGGTTGTGTTAGGGAAAGACAGGAAAGTGTATATTTGGCGTAGAGATGAGGAAAAATGGGCCCCAAGGTGTCTTGGAGAGCATGCTGATCCCCACCCAAACTTGAAAGTGAGTGTTATGTTTTGGGGCTGCATCACTTACGATGGTGTTGGAACTCTAGTGCCTGTGAACGGTAACATAAACTCAGAAAAATATGTCGATATTTTAGAGACCAATTTATGGCCAGTTGTGACAAAAGTTTTTCCAAACAGTCCTTGGATTTTTCAAGATGACAATGCAACCCCCCATACATCCCGATTCACTTCTCAATGGAAAACAGAAAACCATATTCCCACTATTTTATGGCCTGCACAGAGCCCAGATTTGAATATTATTGAAAATGTTTGGAGAGCCCTTAAAGTGCAGTTGAACAGGCGTACACACACAATAAATACAAAGCAGGACCTAAATGATAACATTCTAGACATATGGACATCCCTCACTCCAGCCTATATAAAGACATTGTACCATTCCATTCCACGCCGAATTCGACATGTTTTGAGAGCAAATGGATGTATAACAAAATTTTGATGCAAATTTGGTAAGTACAAGTTGTTCAAGTTTGAAATTTTACCCAACAGTTGAGTTCTGTTTTGTTAAAATTTATGACGTCGGCCATGTTTTGTGGAATCACTTTTGACCCTTGAGTGTACATTGACAGCTTTGTAAAGATCTAGCACCTCGAAGAAAGGATTAAGATGTCATTCGTGCTTATATGGAAAATATGAAGGTAGCCTTTTGTCTCAAACGAGAATGTGTACACGTGGAAAAGATACTGCGGAGAAAATTACTGTTAAAATATCAACATCGGATTTTCCTCCACTGGAAGCCATGTTGTTGGTATGTGCTTGTTTCTACCATACCTTGAGATACGGGAAGCACATTTCGGTCAGCTTAATGATGTAAAATATGGTAAAAGAATGAGAAATAATTATACAATTAAATGAATTTAAAACATCTTTTGTAAATTCAATAGAAAATACAATTAATATATCATAATTTGTTCGATTCATTCTAAAATTTGAAATCAAACTCAACGAAATAGACTGGATTAAATTGACTGGAGAGCCTACCCTACAGATTGACCGAGTGTTACTGTCGGTATACAAGAACAGACCCAAAAGCAAGCATTTTTAGAATGGGAATGCTATTTTTCACCACTTTGGGAAATTAATTGATTGATTATCAATATCTATAGCAAATGGTAGAATGGCTGTGCATAGCCTAGGACTTCCTTACAATCCATATCCACAGCACTAACCATTTTCACTCAATCAAAATTGAATCAATGATCAATGTGAAAAAAAAAAATGCATCCAAAATTAACTGTACCCAGTCTGTTTATTTCATTTTCTCCCATAAATTTAGTCAAAGGTGTGTTATACTGGGAAAGCCGAACCCCTTACTTGTATGTTGGAACCCCCTCACAGAAATACTGGATCCATCGCAGTGATAAGCCGAAGCTAAAAAAAAAAAAAAAAAAAAAAAAAAAACATATTTTTTTTGATGATCATCTTTTTTTTAAAAGACCTTGCTAGAACATTATTGTCAAAACATCAATTTCCAAGATGAAATATCAATGGAGACCATATTCAACATTCATTTTTTATTTCGCATTCCTGATAAGCCATGACCATAACACTCATAGTTCGATGCTTTTCAAAACAATGTTAAAACTAATCTAAAAGATGCATCCAAGATGAAATATTCAAGCAGGCCTACATCCAGCCGAAAGTTTTTGCGAAGATTTTTTTAAAACATATTTCGCCATATTGTAAATAAGTATATTAAAAAGGCCGATGGTGTTAAAATGCCACACCCATAACATTGGCTATTAAAAAGCCTCTTCTTTTAATCGGCGGAGAATTACGTGACACAACATTTTCGACATTTTCCGATTGATAACAAATCCGTTAATTCATGGCCGATTTGAAAAAAAAAAGAGTTCAAAGCAGAGAAGAGACAAAAAAAAAAAAAAAACAAAAAACAAAAAAAAAAAAAAAAAAAATAGAAGCCAGGCGTATTCTGGTTTCGACCGACCTTTTTTAAACAACACATGATAAAGAAAAATAAGGGCCTATTGAAGACCAACCCAAATTTTGGTCGGTCGTCATTTTTTCCCTATCATGTGCTGCTTAAACTTTTCCCAAACGGCAAAAAATTGGGACTATTACCGTGATAAAACTTCTGGAAATGACTTAAGGTTTACGAACTGCTCGAGAATGAAATGCAGAGCCAGAGACGAAATTTGAAAAGTGCCAGTAATTCCTAAACTGTGTTAAATTTCCATTCCAAATACAAACATAAGCATTTTGTATGGTTTAGTATTTTGAATTAATTCATATTTATGGAAATATTTGACAAAAATGTTCAAAATTACCTCCCTTTCATATGAATATAGAGTAAAAAATATTTGTAAATTATTTTCTTCTTGAAGCATTATCTTGAAATCCGGCACGGTGAATCAACTTATGTGAAGTGTATTTACAAGTGTGTGTAATTTGGTGCATTTCGTATGGCTAGAAAGTGGTGTTTTCTTTCTCAGTTCGTAAACCTTAAATGTTACGCCCCTCGCGAAAATCCTGCCAATGGCTTGAAAAAATCGTTTATGAGATTTATACCTTTTCTGAAAGTACACCCTTTTCTGTGCATAATTGCCAAATTTCAGCAAGATTTGACGTTCCATGCCGTTTCTATGGCAATTTGAACACGTTTAGGGTATACTGATACATGTAAAAGGAACAATATTTGAGAAGAATTCTAAATTCATTTACTTACAAGTGCCATGGTTCGTTTGAACCCCACGAACCCCCCCTTGATCCGCCTTTGTAGATGCTGCTTCTATCAATCAATTTTGTTTTTGTTCAAGAAAATCGTCGTTGTAAATGCAAAACCCCGTATCTCGTTTTTTTTTTTTTTTTTTTTTTTTTTTTTTTGGAACATTTCAAATGGGAAGGAAAAAAGTGCAATAACTTTTCCTTTCCCAAACTGAAATGTTTTACTTGAAATTTTGACATAACTGTTAAAGGGACATTTCATTCCAATTTCAATTTTTTAAAGTATGTCTTGATGCCAAGATTGGCTTTTCTAATGAGTAGGCTATAAATACTATTAGTTTTTTTAAGTTGTTGCCAATAAGCGAGAAATACACATTCAAAGTTGAGACATAATCTATAAATTGCATATAAATCCGAACTGTTGTCCACAACATTTTGTTTAATTTTAGCACAGAAATATAAATTTCTCGGAAACGGCGCAATATATTGGCTTGAAATTTTCAGAATTTTCGTAAGGAACTATGCTCTTTCAGATGAAAATAAAAGTAATATTTATGACAAAACGTTCTGAAATGTCACTTTAACAAATGATTTGTCATTAATACTGATCAGTAAAATATCTCAAAACCTGCAACAACTGTCTGTAACCGGGCACACAAGTTTGTACTTTGAAAATTGCAAGAATCGACATACGGAGTTTTGCACTCCGACGAAATATTCTGTCTGGCTTTGAATTAAAAATGCGTATCTACTTCATATCAAATTTTAACAACCTGTTAGGAAATACCATCTGGTCTATGTCATCAGTGCTACAAGCGTTTATTTTTCCGTTAGAATCATATAAGCATTTCCCAAAATAAACCCTGGTTTTGTCGACGAAAAGGCTTTGTAAAAGATTAAAGGAAAGAAGAAATTGCTGACGAATTGCATGTTCTTCCTATCGCTCATTTTTTTTCTGCGCTATAAGGCGTACTGTTATGATTACATTATTATGCTTTTTGCAACATTGATTTAGATCTACGGTCATCTGCAAAACCTAATTATGACTGCCCTAAAATTGTGTTGTTTGGGAACGAGTAGCCTAAATGGGCAAAAAAACTTGCGTCTGTAAGCTAATCCAAGTGTTAGGAAAACCAAATATCCACCACAGGCCTACCTGCCATGTTATTATAACGTTTTCCCAAATAGCAAATATTTAACCTGTTCCAGTTTGAAACCGATATAAGTGTTGCTGATAAACAAAGGATAGGGCCTAATCAGCATTTTTAATTTCCTCATTTTGTCTTAATATTTTCTTCGAACATTTAAGCCATTAATGACACATGTCCTTTATTTAGTACGGTTATGGAATTTGGTTTATGTCAACAGTTATCAGTGTTGAATAGCTATTATCTCTTTATTGTGGCTGAAATAATTGTCTGTTGGATCAGGTAACACCAATTTAGAGATGAAACAGAAACATTTCATAGTCATTTACATGATAAGACTGTTGACGAAGGGACACATTTTTGGTGGAGTCAAAATGACAAAGAAAAAGTAGGCATTTTTTATGTCCTTGAAAAGCTGTTGATGAAGTTAATCCAAATTAGCAATTATAATGTAGATTGATGTCTATTTTATACAAGTCAATGCAAAAGTAATGTATATTTGATATATTTCCATGCTTTTTTCACTTGTGATACAATGTCCCAAATTGAGGACGATGGTCACTAGAGTAGGCTATACAAAATGTGAGTTTGTATGAACATATGTGTTTCGAATTCTAAAGTTTTTACTGACATTCAATCATCATTTATATTTAGAGATTCACTTTAAATGAGGTGCTTCATCTTCTGGAAGATGACAAC
Source organism: Fragum sueziense (assembly GCA_963680895.1). Lineage (NCBI taxonomy): Eukaryota > Metazoa > Mollusca > Bivalvia > Cardiida > Cardiidae > Fragum > Fragum sueziense. The sequence continues at coordinate 26,158,227 of OY804599.1, read as the reverse complement.
GCCCTTCAAGAAGCCCAGGCCCATAGGAATATGGGGACGTTTGGGGGGTGCTTGTTTACCAAATGCCAAATGTTCCTTCTTTTACACTGTAAATTTAGGGAAAATCCAATTTAGTCCTCCCAATATTCAGACCCAGGGGCTTCAGCCCACACGATATGAAAATGCTTCCGTAGTGAAGCCAATGTATTTTTGACTGCACAAGAGGATGCCACAAAAAGTGACGAGGACATCGGTGATGAAGATTTTGGTGGAAATATAAACAATCTGACATGAAATCAATCACGCGCAGATGCAACAGTGTCTGTACGACAAGTCACCAGACTAGACTTCAATACTATAGGCGAAGAAGATTCTGGCATTTCAACGGATGCAGGAAGTGACATATCAGAATCTGTTTCGGATTCGTCTTGCAGCACCATTGACTATGATGTTCAGATAACTGCGCAACCAAATGTGCATCCGAGAGGTGCTGCCAATCAAACAGTAAGACAAGCAAATGCACCCCTCCCACTGGATTAGACAATATATTCCCAATGATCAGACAGATATCTACTCTTACAATGTTCCACTGCACGACAGATGTGTCGTGGATTTTCATCGCCAGTTAAGTAGGAATATACTATAAACTTATAAATAAACATTGCTGAATGTGTTTTTGGATTAATAATCCCATAAAAAGGATATATAAGCCTCATGTGTTGTGACAATCTTTATGACGGAAAGTTGGATTATTTTTCAAAAGTGATACAGTCAAGGGACATAATTATTCGCCACCCTGCTAATTTTGCATAAATTTTACGCATAATTTTATACTAAAACTGATGTTAAATCCTCATTTTCTTACACACCACACAATATTTTATATCATTTTAAAGTATAACCAATTGCGGACAAAATCTGAATAAAAACCTTTTTTCAAACGGCTCAGAGTCATGGTTGCTAGGCAACTTAAGAAAATCGGTGAAAATTTCTGACCAGCCTCCATAAAATCGTTGCCATGGTAACATAAGTTTCACTAAAGATATGATTAATTGAAAAATCGATCTACAATAGGTAAACTATTTAGCTGTTATGTTTGCTGCAATATCCATAAAGTTTCTTCTGAGAAACAAATGTTTGAAATTTGTTTTTCGTTGCAAAAATACCAAAAATGCAAATTTAACATAGGAGTGAATGGAGCGTTGCATTTTTCTGCGGTAACTTGGCCAAATAATATTGTAGTACTTTGTAAGTAGCCATCCAATCTCATCAAAAATTTGTCACTTTTATATCTAATATGTTGTGCATATTTTCATTTGCTTAGTTATCAAAAAAGTCACTATCTGTTGCCATAGCAACGGGTTTATGGAGGATTGGCAGAAATTTTCACTGATTTTCTTATGTTGCCTAGCAACCGTGTCTTTGAAATATTCCGAAAGAAATTTCAAGCAGACTTTATCCAGTAGTGTTTTTACTTTTGAGTCATATCTATGTTTTTCTGCTAAGTGAAGGAATAAAGATTCTGTGGCAATTCTAGTCCAGAAAATCTCTCAATTTTTCAATAAAAAATAGGTGGGTGGCGAATAATTATGTCCCATGAGTGTATCTCTAGTGACCCATGTCCTAAATATGGGACACAACATTCATGAGCGACATCAACATATCAAAGAGCGAATTTCACCAGAGAAAACTCGGATTTTATTTGGGACAGGGCTAATTTCAGCCTCAGGTAGGCCTAATAAATGTAAATTTATCGTTGGTTGATAGTACTTGACATACTTTCGGTTTAATGACAATACATTGTACCAGTATCATCTTTCAAAAGGTAGATTATACTACCTGTGTGTTTGTAAAATGTGTGTGTATGGACGTACAGTCGTACAAACGGATGCCTTATAAGTGGAATCGACTTTGAATCAGTGCATGTGTGAGGATTACTTAAAATGTTGTAAACTTATTGTATGGTGTCAGTCGTGTCAACCTTACTAAGAATGTCAGAAAGTAGTCACTTATGACACACGTTTTTTCTAAATGCACGTTGCCTCTCGATTCCCCACCGTTGATGTCGGGCATCTGGTTGAGATGGCTCTACGGTAACCATCCTTTTAATAACGGTATCTGGTGGTACACTCAAACGTTGCCGCAGCTCTAATCCGACAAGAGGAAGATATATGGATGTGTAAACAAAGAAATATCCGGACACAGTCGATAAACAGAAAGCAGGTGAGGGTCAGAGGGTCTTAGGCCTAACGTATTCTTTCCGTCATCAGATAACAAATATTTCGTGCAATTTCGACTGCAACTTCGTTGTCATTCGTGGCAACTGAAGTTGACGAGGTTATCTGGGTTTGAAGAAAATCCGAGTAACCTCAGCAATTTCCGTTTCCACGAATGACAACGAAGTTGCACGAATAGTTTGGTATCTTATGATCAATGGATGGTATAGGCCTATCTTAATCCTTTCTCGATCAATTCCTGATTTAATCTTCGTATAGAAAAAGCATGTGGGGAAAAACATTGAGACAAAAGAAGAAAATGCTGATAACCAGCATGTTCTCTTTTTGCATCAATCTCTCTTCTGCTGTAGGCCTAGCATATTGTACACAAATTCTTTCTTGATCAAAACCCATTATTGGCGGCAACAACTTTGGTCCGTCTAGAATTAGATGGTTTAGGGTAGGATTAAGATACAGGTTTCCATCAGTCTCGGTCGAATAGACTTTTCTAAAGAAACGCGACCTCCGGTCATTCATGGTACAGTAACTCGAACGAATCACAGGTTAACCCATTACCAGACGACAAAATTTTGGGGTAGTCCAATTTGAAAGAAGTTGCAGACGACATTTTCAATTTGGTGAAATTCTAAAATTGTATTACTTTTTGGATGGAAGACATTGTGGGAAATGAAGAAATTGCTTGTCACAAGCAATTTCTTCAGTTTCCGCAATGTTTTCCAAAGGATTTATCTAATGTGGAGTCAAAATAAAAGGCGTCGCTGTGCAGTTATGGGTTAAAGACGCGGTGATTGGTCGGTGGGCTGTAGCCCCCCCCCCACCTACCCCCTTCCACCTTAGGAAATTAAATATGGGACCCCAGAATCACCTAAAATTATTTTTCTTTATCAAATACAATCGAAAATAATATACTGAGAGGCAAAAGAAAGTATACACTTTTTTGTTTTTCAATATCTCTTCCAATTTCCATCATATCGGCTCAAAATTTTGTACTTTTTATTTCTACCCATCAACCAATGATACACTTCTAATAGATTTTACCTGAAATTACTTGACTACTCATACTCTTGCTACATGTCGATTTTACAAAATTTGCACGTGCGACTTAGTGTAGCATCAAATATTGCCGTTAATCCGTATTTGATTTCTTTATTCTTTATCACAACAAATCACAACGTTAAATATCCTCTAACGCTATAACTCAATTTTCGGTGGCAGGTAGAAATCGATCAACATGCCACTTTTTTCAATAAGACCCATTTTTCTACGACGCAGCATGATAATGAAAGAAACGTTACACTATAATACACTTTATACACTCACTCAAGTGACTAAGGACATTTTACACAAATTTCATCAAATTCCGTCAATAAATTTTGAAGGAATGATGTCAAATATCTTGTTTTCATCAAGTCCCCTTTTGCCATGACACATCGTAATAAGGAAAAGCAATGACCATGTTCGCATGATCCTAGATGACAAGGCACTTTTTGTGAAAATTTTATCCAAATCCGTTCATAAATGTAGCGTCTGTATCAACTTAAATGATTGCATTAATTAATTGATTACACCCCCTTTTTCGATGACGCTGTATGCTATGAAAACACATTCGCAACGGAAGGAAAATCGGATAGACGGATTGGCAGAGAAGGCATCATCAATAAACGACCACATTCGGTGGCGATTAAACATCGTATATAATCTATCTATCGTTTTCTTAGAAAACATGAAATAACTAGGGTGTATACTTATTTTTGCCTCTCAGTATATAATATGATTTTTTCTCATTTTCTATCAATATTGTATAGAATATTGATAGAAAATTGAATTTGATAAAGAAAAATAATTTTAGGTGATTCTGGGGTCCCATATTTAATTTTCTAAGGTGGAAGGGGGTAGGTGGGGGGGGGGGGGGGGGGGGGTATAGCCCACCGACAAATCATCGCGTCTTTAACCTGTGACTCGAATTACCCCAAACAGCAGAAAATCAAACCGTTCCGCTATTGAAGACGACAAATAGGGAACGATTTTATCTAGTTAACCGTGACGAAATTTCGGACAAACCAATAATATTTCATCAGTGTTGTTATAAAACCTCGTAACTGAGGCTTGATTCAAGCCGTAGAACTTGCGAGATTTTATAACAACACTGACGGTTTATCATAACATAACCGATAAACTAGTCTATTTTTAGCACAAAATCCATCGATATCGAAAATTTGTACAGATAAAAACAGGTCAAGAAATATTTAACACAAGGGAAAAATGCAGCATTTCCTCTTTTTGCCCCACTTTTTTCTAAACATGCATTTATAAATTAGTTGAGCCTAAATTCACCACCGTTTCGGAAAGGACTGGGGCATGCGCTTGAATTTTAGATACAGGGTGAGCAGGAAGTGATTATAGCTGCTTTTCAACGAAAATTTCGTAACTGCAGCTTGTTTTAAGCTGCAGTTACGAGGTTTTCGTTGAAAAGCGACGTTATGTTTGTCGCAAATGCCACAGGGGCTATTATAGATTTTGTCCTTTTACAGCTATGATTATGACGGCTGACAAAAGTCGCACATCAAAGATAACATCTGATCGGATAAAACCTTTGATATGACCCCATAGGCTTTCAATAATTGATGTATTGATTTTAGAGTTACGGGCAAGAGAAAGTAATGTCAATATCAATTCTGTATTGATTATTCAATCCCTATTTTGTAATAACTTGTTTGAATAGTTTCATCGAAACGACTCAAATGAGTACTCTAAAGCATACAACATAGCCTTTGATAATACATTATCTATACCCAAATATGTTTTTTAAAATTATCTCTTATTATCTGCAGCTCTTTGTGATATCATAATGCCCTTTCCCTAGCCATTTTCCAAGCAACTCTTGGTCATTGACGCCTCAAATATAGTTACGATCATTGTGGAAACAGAGCAAATTGTCGCCGACCAATATTTTCTAGATAATCTATCCTCACATATTTCTATGCATTTGTCTTTGGTTTGTCTGAAGTGTTGATCTCAATTTAGTCGTCTAGCAGTTTACAAATGGAATCAACCATAGATCTATGTTGTCATTTGGGACAAGATAAATTGATAATTGCTTGCATGTGTGCATCTATTCTGTCACAGTTTCTGGATTACATTTGTTTTAAAATTGTTACTTAATATGATGTCTTTTTGTTGTTGTTTTTTTTTCTGTGTACTAGCATGATCGGCATTATCGCCGATTAAAAAAAAATGTATGAGAACGCATTAAAAGAAAAGTCGATGTAATGATCGATGCAAATCTAGAATTGTGTTGAATTATGAGAAAAAGACTATTGAGACAAAAGGAGAAAAATGCTAATCATAAGCATTTTCTTCCTTTGACTCAATATTTTCACAAGCCATTTTCTATTACGAACGTCAAAGCTAGGGCATGTTTGGTTTAAAGTTTACTATTCCCTTTTTCTATTTACCTTCATTCTTGTTTTTCAGGTTATCCGACATGCTGTGGAAACGCTTCTCGCTTCGTAGTTTACTTGTGACGAGCGCCGTCGTATTCACGATCTGTGTTATATACATTATCTACGACCGAACAGGCGGAAAGCAGTCAGTTAGGTCTTACAGAAGACGTACATTCGCATACAGACAAACATTAATAGCGGAAAATGAGAAGGTGGGTGTCGTTGACTACTTGAATAATTATTTCTTATTATCCTTTCTCCAAAGAATCTCGTTTTTTTACGTCTATATAAGAGACAAGTTTTGAAAGCATCGAGACAAAAGAAAGAATATCAATGCTAAAATCAGTATATCATTTAAGAGATATCCATGTTGTAATGTTTTAGTGTTTAGTTCGAAGTACACGTTGTTTTTTAAGGTTTACGGACTGAAAATGAAAACACCACTTTCTAGCCATATGAAATGCATCAAATTACACACACTTGTAAATATACTTCACATAAGTTGATTCACCGTGACGGATTTCAAGATTATGCTTCAAGAAGAAAATGATTAACAAATGTTATTTTACTATAAGCATATGCAAGGGAGGTAATTTTGAACATTTTTGTCAGATATTTCCATAAGAATGCATTAATTCAAAATTCTAAACCATACAAAATGCTTATGTTTGTATTTGGAATGGAAATGTAACATAGTTTAGGAATTACTGGCACTTTTCAAATTTTGCCTCTGGCAATGCATTTCATTCTCAGTTCGTAAACCTTAATCAGCCTCCTGCGATTTCACATTTTGTAACCTTTCTTTGTCTAATATCATTTGAATAACACCAACGACCAAAATAGAACAGGGGAGAACGTTGGACTTGGTGCCAAATTTTGCTTTTCATTTAATTTTATTTTAGTCATCGGCGATCCGACTTTCCAATCAGAAACATAGTGGAGACTTCCTGCCCAGTCCTGAACATGATGGAGATTTCCTGATACCATCTGACGATGTACTTCAACAGCTAGACGATGATGACTTAATGAGAATTTATTGGAGGTAGGCCTACTCTAACTTTCTTCATTTTATCCTGTTTATGCGCTATTTACCCATTACCAGATTGATTATCTTAGTCATCGTAATTATCCTGGCCGGCCAGTCCTGAACACGGTGAAGATTTCCTGGTACCCTCTGACGATGTACTTCAACAGCTAGACGATGATGACTTAATGAGAATTTATTGGAGGTGATCCAGTTTCTTCAATCTATAAAATATTCATTGATATATTTTGATCAAGTAATTAACGTGCCGCTGTTTTTCAACGAAAACCTCGTAACTGCAGCTTAAAACAAGCTGCAGTTACGAGGTTTTTGATGAAAAGCGACAATACAGACATTGGGCAGGAACCGGCCGAAGTTTGATTAGTTTAATATGGGTTCTTTTTCTTTTATTTTACATCGATTGGGATGAAAGTTAGGAGCTTATAAATATAATTAAGATTCCCTGGATTCTGCTTCCTTAGAAATGGGTCATTACCCGCACCGAATATGTGGACCAACTGAATCCAATGTAAACTTCATTTACCAAATTCTAACTGGAAATCTCTTGGTCGCGAAGTTAGCATGGAGGATTGCTTTAAACCTTTCTTAGACGACACAATTTTGGATAGTTCTAAAGCTGTTTACAGATAGACGATACAATGGTTGTTGATTAAGAAGGATTTGTCTAAAATTTAGCAGACGTGTGTCATGACAAAATGGAACACAAAGGTTATTTGAAGACAGGACCTGTTTTCCTTTATTTTATTTTTTATTTATTTATTTTTTTTGTTGTTAATTTCTTATTTCAGGTACATCAATAACATACAGATATTATGCAGGAATCAGTTCAGATTCGGATCGCTGGGTGACGGTGGGAAGGAGGTGTGTCTTGACCCTGACTATAGACCCACCAAGCCTTGCATCGTCTACTCATTTGGGTAAATATAAATTCAAAGGTGTTACAGACGACAACTTCAAGTAAATGAAAGTTTGCAAAGTTTGTTCTTTCTGAAGAATTGGCTTATCATGAGCAATTTCTTCGTTTTCCATAACATTTCCCAAAACCATTTTCTTGTTGGGATTCACAATTAGCCATTTTGTGGGAATGGGTTAAATAACTTAAATAACAAATAAACTATGTCCTGTCGTGGTTCATTATTCAGTTAACCATTGTGCTGAGTTATGCAACACAATAAATGATCCACGAGGAATCATAAATTAGTAGGAAGACATTTTTCTCAGACGGCCTCGCATTTTCCAGAGGGGACCAATTGCACTGGCATATGAAAATCACTTTGATAAGCCTTTTTTACAAATTCCAGACGGGGCCCCACCGTTGGATCCGCACATGATACTAAATCACAATCTTTCATGCTTATAGTAACATCGAAATCACCCACGCTTAGATCAACATTTGTCAAATTAGAAAAAATTGTATTTTTCAGGTCCAACTTCCAGTTCGGTTTTGATCTCACAGCACAAAACTTTCTGGGTTGTGACGTCTATACTTTTGACCCAAGGTAAATGTCCAATGGGCTTATATGAAAATGTGACCCGTCACTCTAAAAGGGACCTTATCCGAACTCAAAAAATCCAAATTTTGACAAACTTGTCAGACTCAGCATATTATGTCAAACAGATACTGTATGCGACAAATGAACATATGGTAAGATAGGGAAAATATTGCGGATTTAGAAAATTACATAAAAGTGAAAAGTGTCGACCCTAGTCTGGCTGCGCGGACTGCGCAGACTGACTAGGGTCGATACTTTTCACACTTCCTATAAGGTCCCTTTTAGCGTGACGGGTCACAAATATTTTTACCTAACAACACACTATCAGACTGGTCTAAATTTAAGGTTGCCGAAGACGATAAATGTTCGATAATAAAAAGGTGTTATAAAATAACACACAAAACAATTGAGGGAAAAGGAGAAAATGCTTGTTATAAACACTCAATTGTTTTCTCTAAAATGTTTCAAATTTGTTCTCCTATGGTGCCGTCAGCACGACTAATGTTCGGCGCACATCGAGTGTTTCAAGGCTCTCAACATAATACGGACGAGGTTAGATTAACAGAATCGCCCGAGTTGTGGCAAATGCGCGACTAAGAAAGACAACTGCGTGACCCTATGTTTTGTCTTGTGCAGATCCATTAGATACCATTTACGTGACTGCGTCAATTATTTGATTGGACAATGTACATGATTTGGTTGGAAACGGCGACCAATTAAAATTGAATTTCCTACAAATATTGACGTTTGACATTCTTCGTATTTTCGTATTTTGAAAATTCATAGAACTATTTTGTCTAAAATTATGCTTTGCAGTCTCAATTATTCTACAAAATTATATACTTTATAAAATACACTCACTGTTCTTTTAGAAAAATCACATTTCAAATATTTTTTTATTATTATTTTCCTCTCAGTATGAAAACACATGGACCTAGACAACAACAACCAATACCAAAAGAACTAAACTTTCATCAGATAGGATTGGCTGGCCACGATCACGTTACAGACACTTTCTGGGAAATGAAAACACTGCAGACCATAATGAGGGAAAACGATCATGAAAACGTAAGTTAACCCGTTACCAGACTACAAAATTTTAGACCGGTCAAATAGCAAAAATTTGTCCAGATTCAAAAATGTCGCAGGCGACAATTTCAAGAAAATGGAATTTTATATTTTGGAGTGTCTCTTGGTAGAAAATATAACGGGAAATCAAGAAATTGCTTGTGACAAGCAAATTCTTAATTTTCCACAATGTTTTCCAACGCATTTATATTGGTGGGCGTCAAAAGGCGTCCATATGTGGGTTTAAGTTAACTTTATAGCAAATTAGCCAGGAGCTGGTAAACGGGACCATATGATAATAAATTAAGACCAATAGGCCCTATGGGTCCATATCAGCCGGCGTATATAAGCCCCTCCCCCTGACAAAGATCCATTTTATATATTAGATAGAGGCTGTATAGTAGATTCTTCGCGAAATAAACTTTCAAATGCGCGTAGAATCTACTATACAGACTATATCTGACTTAGTGTTTGCTAGCGGTTCATAGGAGAAGGGGCGTGGCTATGTATAGGCATCACATACACCAGCCGACATTCTCGTTTATGCGAAATATAGCGGCGAAATTTCAAAATACACTGCAATTTCATTGGTCCAAAAAGTAATCATTTATAATTTCTTCATTATCAATATCAATTCGTCTTATATGCAAAACGTCGTAATTACAGCTTGATTTAACTTCGACGAAGTGTCAGTGTGATAATTTAGATTTTACTTGGATCATTTCTATGAATGCGTCTTTGTTAGACTAGCATTGGTCCAGTTGTTCATATTTTTTCCAATGAAATAATAAATCAAGAATATCTGCACTATTTTCACTATGGTGCCCAGTATTGGTCTGGTTGTTCTTCTTTAATTTTGCCATGATACATTGCTGCTAGTGTTATACAAATACGAAGACGCATATCACTGCTTTTAAACAAAAACCTCGTAACTGCAGCTTGTTTTTAAGCTGCAGTTACGAGTTTTTTTTTTGTCGAAAAGCGACGATATTTAGACTTAGTAGGCCTGCACTTTCGTTTCTGTATAACACTGACAGCATGCTTTTTATAGGCCCCTACGTAACAGTATAAGAGATTTTTTCTTCTTTCATCTTTTATAGCAAATCATCGACATATTAAAGATAGACATCGAAGGAGACGAATGGACATCTGTGCCAAACATTATAGAAACAGGAATATACAAACAAATCAAGCAGTTACTGATAGAGGTCCACGTGGGACACATGTTTATGGACCCTAATCGACCCTTTTGGGGTCACGTGGACCTGACAAAACAGCTGCGTGTGTTACGTTTACTTTACGATCATGGATTTAGAATCTTCATGCGGGATCGAGTTCTGGGAAGCCAGCTTAGACTCCATGCCCCGCCCCAACACGTTATTACCACACAGAATGAGATCTCGTTGATCAATATAGCATTCTTAGATAATGGGGCTTTATGATAGAAACATGGTTATTGCCGCTTTTCATCGAAAATCTCGTAACTGCAGCTTGTTTTAAGCTGCACTTACGAGGTTTTCGAAGAAAAGCAGAGAGATGCTTTTATTCGCCAACAATTCTGGCGTCATTCGCTCATCCAGACTTACATGGTATGTGAATATGATTCATAGCCGTGTTTAAATCATACGATGGAATACCCATATTTCGATTTTCTTGGGACGGCGAACTTTTTTGCAGTGTTCCATCGGTATCCAACAAAAAGAATGACAGCAGACGACATCCCGCAGCTCATTGGGATTCCCGCGACAAGTCTACGGTAATAGCCGAGTGATTCGAGAGGCGCCCAAACCAGTTATTAAGGGAAAAGGGTGAAACCAATTTTGGCCAGCTTCGCGAGTGATGTGTGTAATGGCATTTAGTTCGCCGGAAATATACTACATGACATCTTTTTTTAATTTTTCACAAAAAAAAATATTTTAATACAATATTTTATTTTTTTTTCATCAAATATGGTTTTACACGTCAATTTTTGATTTTTTTATTGAATTTCACCACGTTCTCAATAGATCTACCTTCTTGTTTCGACTTCGCCGTATTCCAAGTTTTGATGACTGTGACATGATTTACATTCATGTTTGCAAGATTCACGGTATCGGCCTAGTCACGAGTCTGATGAACCCCTCTTCACTAATAAAAAACTTGTCTATACATGAACTCCATTGCAGAAATCTTCGAACAGTGGTACTAAAGCCCCAAACACGAATTAAACAGTATGGAAAGTATCCGAAGAAATGACAAATTATTCGATTCCAGTATTTTTGAATTCCTTTTCCCAATTTTCTTCTTAAGGTATTCCACCCATCATTAGATACCAAACATCTCATGTAAGTTCGAGCGTCATCCGTGGCAACGGAAATTGACGGTAGTACCCCGCTGTGACGGACGACGCCCGGAAATTAACCAGGAATACCCTCGTCAATTTCAGTTGCAACGGATGACACCCGAAGATTCACGAAGCGTTTGCTGTCTAATGATGATTGTAATACCTTAATTAACCCATTAAAACACAGTGACGCCTATTGTCGCTCTTTAACACAATGGTCTTGGAAAACACTGTGGAAAGTGAAGAAATTGCTTGTGTCAAGCAATTTCTTCACTTCCCACAATGTTTTCTACCCCAAAAGACCGAAATATTCTAGATTTCATTTATTTTAAAATGTCGTCTGCGTCATCTTTGAATTTGGACGAGCCCAAAAATTTGTCGTTTGGGAAAGGGTTAACCATGTTCAAACAGAGCATCAAACCAAGTGGTGTAGTTACATCAAGATAAATCTAGTACTTTATTACCTGTTTACAGATCGATTAACAATTTTTAAACATGAAACAATGTTCAGCAATAAAACAACAAAACAACAACAAAAACAACAAGAGAACTTTTGCAAAGATAATCCGGACACTTTTATTTAGAAAGGTTCGATTGGGCTATCATGGTAGCCTACATGTTTACAAATTTTACCGATGTAAACAATTGATGACAATCTAGATGAAATATTGCATATGTTGGTTTGAATCTTGCAGGTGTGAGGCACCTGCAAGATTCAAACCACCACACGCAAAATTGCCGTAGTTTGGGGTTTGATGTACTGTTGTTGACATAGCCAGATTTTGAAAACATTATGTTGTAATATCTGGACCGCACTGTACCATAGTGTCTGATTACGATGTAATGGCGTCCTTTTTCTCAATATTGTCTGTACTATTCTATACACAACATGCGTCCATTTCGTCGTCTGCATTGTATTTCGAACTAGAACGGTCTAAAGTTCTGTAGTTTGTTTTAAAGTGACATTTCACATAATATTTCATTTTTTAAAAGTATGTCTTGATGCAAAGATTGTTTATTCTAATGCGTAGAATTGTTATCAGTTTTTTGAAGTTGTTATTTATAAGCGAAAAATATGCCTTTAAAATTGAGACAGAAATGACAAGTTCTATATAAATCTGAACTGTTGTCCACAACAATTTGTCTAATTTTAGCACAAAAATATATATTGCTCGTAAACGGTTCAATAGTTTGACTTGAAATTTTCAGAATTTCCATAAGAAAAGATGCTCTTTCGGATAGAATAAAAGTAAAAATTATGTAAAATAATTCTGAAATGTCACTTTAAGCAGTATCTTACATTTCCGTGCAGTAACTTTTATACGGGTTTAAATTCAAAGATGTTGTAGACGATAATTTTTAGTAATGGACTTTTACATTTTTTGGCCTCTCTGGGTAGAAATTATTATGGGAAATTAAGGAATCCTCATTTACCACACTGTTTTCCAATCCTTTTACCCTATTGGGCGACAAGAAGCTGCATTATGTGGTAATGGGTTTAGACAACTATATAAAATGATCTTAAACAAATGAAATAAAACATAACCAATAATGTTCCCTCTTTAGTCTAGTCCTTTCCCAGACAATACCTGGTTTTGACGACTTCATCAAAGACCTCTTGTGAAAATATCGAGGCAAAAAAAGAAAATGTTCTGTTATGTCCTGTGTAACAGCTTTCAAATTGGATCACCATACTATTTCGTCGTTTAGGGAACAGATGAAAATGTTTTTTCTCAAAAGGTCGTCGACTGACAGTTAGGCTACCAATTTTCTTTGCCATTCAGCCAATAAGTTCGCATCAGTCCTTTTCCCTGTAAGAAAATTAAATCAATTAGATGTGACAAGTAGCCTACGTCACATTAAGTTTTAACTAAAAAGTGTAATATTATTCTGAAAATATTTTTTCAATTAAACGCGCTATATCCGGAGAAAATTGTCACATTTTGCTAGGGTCGTTGGTTACAATGAATCAAACATAATCTTTTATTTTGGCCGACGACATGCGACTGACCCATATTCTTTTAAGCATCAAAGAAAAAGAAAGAACAACAAGAAACAACATCAAACAAAGAAGCAAAACAGAAGAAAACAGTCAATTTATCGACCCTATTTTATCCACACACAACCCCTAACACGGTGGGGATTGTGCATGATGGGATGGATAACGAATACGGACAAATTTGCCTCGCTTCAGGTAAGAAATTGTGTAATAATTTTCTTATTTCTGCGTCAATTTTCAAGCGGTTTGTGGCATGTACCCCGCATTACTGAGCTCTTTCCTCAGATATGTGACTTGTTTGTAGAATCTTTGTACTTTGTCCAAAAAATGATCCCAACCGACCAGAAAAACGACAAAAAAATCCAGGTAATTTTTCTAGACGATTGGGATCGATTTTTGAGAAAAGTACAAGGGGTTTCCAGATAAGTAATACATCTGAGAAAAGTGCTCAGTAAGGCGGAGTACATGCAACAAACTGCATAGAAATTGACGAAGAAATAAGAAAATTATTGCACAAATTCTTACCTGAAGCGTGGTTAATTTAGCCGTAGTCGTTACCATTTCGCTTTCTGATCGGCTGCGACAATATTTTGGAAAAAGTACCACGAGTTATCTAAAATGTCATACATCCGATGAAATAGCTCGGAAAGGCAGGGTACACGCAACAAACCTTTTGAAAATTGACGCACAAATAAGGAAGTTATTGCAAAAAATCTTACCAGAATCGAGATTATTTTGTCCGTATTCGTTATCCATCCCATGATGCACAATCTCCACCGTGCCTAACAAAACTCCTAATTTGAAAAAGGTCCAAAAAGGCATTTGAGAAAAACATTAATCCAAATCAGCCTGTGCATCTGCACAGTCTGATCAGGATCCGTGTTCTTCTCTAAAAGCTTCTTCGTGACCTGTAGTAACGTACAATTAGCATCATGGATCCTTAGTAGATTGCATTTAAGGTAAAATACCCGTAGAGGGGCCATTTTGAGATTCATAAAACGTCGGCTCTTTTCGAGTATCGTCGTACGTATCCGAGCATGTTCGGGCCTGGTCGTAAACATTCGGCGGTGGAAAGTTCCACCGCCGAATGTTTACGACCGAGCCCGAATAAATCCGACGTCGCGCGAATCTCATTACGGGTATTCTACCTTAATCACAAGCTGATCTGGAAAATTAGTTCTTTAACAGTTTCCCAAACAAGACCTGATTTTGACGTCCCTGATAGAAAATTCTTAAGAAAACATTGAGGCAAAAGAAAAAATGCTGATAATCAGCATTTTCTCCTTTTGCCTCAATATTTTCCGTGCTATATTTAACACAAATCCTGTCCCCATTAACTCCCAATTTGTAGTCAGAAGCAGCTTTTTAATGTGAAACCTCTAAAATTTTGTCGTTTGGGAAAGGGTTATAATGCTATAAATACCCCTTTTCCATATCCCCGTTCATTTTTATTTGGTCTAAAGATACAATTTGTCGGAGGTTGTGGGAGACAGGGATTATCCCTCTCCCAAACGACAATATTTGAAAGTTGATGCAGACGACAGAACGTATGTTGAAAGAGATAGCCTAAATGTCTGCACAATGTAGCACAGAAAATATTGAGGCAAAAGGAGGAAATGGTCGCTTTTAACAAAACCCACGTAACCGCAGGTTGTTTTAATTTGCAGTTACGAGGTTTTAGTTGAAGAGCAGTGAAATGCTGATTAACAGCATATTTTCTTTTGTCTCAATGTTTTCCTAAGTTATGTTCTATTCGGGACGTCAAAACCAGGTTTTATTTGAGAACGGATTCAATAAGGCTTTTCAATGGCAGCGACCGTTTGTCAATTATTCAAATGATTATAGTTCAAGATAAATGACATGGCAGAGCACACGGCAGAGCATCGCTAGGGATGCTCTGCCAGGTTATTTCTCATGACCTATACAATACCTTGATTTCCATTTCTCCTCTGAATGACATCACAAACCCATTTAGTTCACGAAGGGCCTCATACGTGCTTTCACTGATGTGAATCATCATGCCTAAATATGGAAATAGCAATGATTTTTGTGCTAGAAATAGACTGGGTTAAACGTTATACTTCGATAAACAGTCGATGCCGTTAAAAAATCTCGTACCTCGTAGTTACGGGATTTTTAACGACACCTATATACGAACTAATATTTTTTGTCCGAAATGTTGTCACTATTTACTTTATAAAATTGTTCTCTATTGTAACATTATTAAACAGACTTTCGTTCACATTAGCGAACTATGTATGGTGACAGCAATGATGAATCTTGCACCTATTAATATGACTCCTTGCAGAACAAGGTAGCCTATATGCCTAGTTCGTGCATATTGCTTTGGGCTCGACCAGTATCCTTTCTGACATTTGACATTTAATGTTGGCCAAAAATGCCAAATTTTCTTTATTTTACACTGAAAATTTAGGGAAAATACAATTTAGCCCCCCCCCCCCATATTCAGACACAGGGGCTTTAGCCCACCCAATATGAAATTGCTTTCTATGGGCCTGAGACAAAAGTAAAAGTAGGCTATGTCACCGATATGTATCATCTATGTGGGTCTACTGATTTTGGGCTAAGCGCCTTTTTTCAACTACTATTATCATATCGAGGCGGCTGGGGCACCTAACCATGTTTTCAGTCGTTTCTCCTACCAGTACTAGCGCAACACCGCTATCGAACCTCCAGCCGCTCGCCCAAATAGATGTACGATTCGTCTATTTGGGAGAGCAGCTGGGGACTCAGTAAGGATGTTGTGCTAGTACTGGTTAGAGAAATACCAGGAATCCATGGTTGGGTGCAAATGATCATAGCAGTTGAAAGAGTCGTCAAACCCCATTCAATTTCATTCAATCAATCGTTAACATTATTGTTTCAATTCTGCCGAAAAGGTTTTTTTTTCTCCCGAAAGTAAAACACAGATTACAATTTATATATGTTTACTAAACTGACACGATTTAAAAACGCAAAAAGTACTTTTACAAATGGTGTCTCCTACATCTTACAAAACCGATGTATAGCCATGTAAAATTGTAAATGTTACAATAATTGTTAACATAACAGGACAGAAAATGACCTTTAAACCCACAAATAATGCCTGAATGGACGTCAGATTATGCCAAAATGCACGTGCCTGGCATCGAACAGGACGACGACAGCGAACTCCGTGTTTTCACAGGCGATTTATCACCATGTCGCGATGTATAGGCCGCCCGCGATTACCAACCATAGAATTTGCTGTAGACCGAGCCGTCACAAATCTGTTGCGTTAGTGACGTTCACGTATACAATTATGGTGAGATACAGTTGTTACACGCAGCTGACCGGGATGTGGGTGGTCTGTAAATCTTCCCGTGTCGTTTACAATTGTCATAAGATTTGGAACCGTCGATTCGGCTACATTAAAGCGTCTAGCTACCTTCATTTGCGAAACACCGCAAATCAAAAGCCAAAAAAACTCGTTTCCTTTTTCGAAAAGTAAGCCTCAGCATTTTGTTCACAATTTTCTTTCTTTGTTCTCGTATGCTTTTAAAAAGTAAATCAAAGTGGCAATTTGTACACAAACAAGAAGGCCGTTGGCCCTAGGTTGCACACCTGAGATGGGGTTTTATAACAGATCAGATTTCTTACAGGTAATAAAGGGTCAAAGATCATATGAACGCCGCTATGCGATTTCAAACCATAGAAAACCCAGAAAAATACCTTAGTGCAATATCATATGTAACTCAAATATGAAGTTTCATCCAATTCGGCTGTAAGGTTATGGAGAAATTGCTTTGGACAGATGGAATTAAAATAAAACATACAGACTGACAAACAGAAATTAACAAATTGACCTAAATCTATGACCTTGAACTGACCTTATTATATATTTCAAATAGACCATCTACTCATGATAAAGAACACATTTACCCATACATTTGTTCAAATCCATGCATAAATGTTGATGCTATGCCCCTGATAAGCAGATTTTAACAAGAAGTCCCTTTTTCTGTAACAAGGTTTTGAAAAGCAAAGAAAAGCACCACTTAGCAATATCATAAGTAATGCAAATATTAAGTTTTGTCAAATTTGGCTCTGCAGTTATTGAGAAATTGCTTCTGACAGATTTCGTGTAATTTCTCTTTTTCTGTTGCCATGGCAACCAGAGTTGGGTTTTTTTATTAATTTCAATTCTGTTAGCAATTTTTTAAATGTGACCTCCTAAGGAATATTTCTGCCTAGTTTGGTGGAAATTAGCCTGTTAGTTTAGGAGGAGACATCATTCAACGATGTCATTGAGATTTGGTGGAAAATCTCCTTTTCTGTTGCCATGGCTACCACAGCTTTTAAAGGATTTCAATTCTTTTAGAATTTTTTAAAAGGAACCTCCTAAGAAATATTTCTGCCAAGTTTGTTTGAAATTGGCCAAGTAGTTTAGGAGGAGATGTTGTTCAAAGAAATTATTGAGAATTAGTCAAATTTCTCCTTTTCTGGTGCCATGACAACCAGAGTTTTAAGTCAATTTCAATTCTTTTAGCAATTCTGAAAGAGGACCTCCTAAGGAATATTTTTGCCAAGTTTGGTTGAAATTGGCCTGGTAGTTTAGGAGAAGATGTCGTTCAAAGATAGTATTGAGATTCAATCAAATTTCTCCTTTTCTGTTGCCATGGCAACCAGAGTTTTTTATGGATTTCAATTCTTTTTGGCATTCTGAAAGGGGGTCATCTAAGGAACATTCCTGCCAAGATTGGTTGAAATTGGCCTAGTAGTTTAGGAGGAGATGTCGTTCAAAGATAGTATTGAGATTCAGTCAAATTTCTCCTTTTCTGTAGCCATGGCAACCATAGTTTTTTATGGATTTCAATTATTTTAGCAATTCTGAAAGGGGGTCACCTAAAGAACATTCCTGCCAAGTTTGGTTGAAATTGACCTAGTAGTTTAGGAGAAGATGTCTTTCAAAGATAGTATTGAGATTCAGTCAAATTTCTCCTTTTATGGTGCCATGGCAACCAGAGTTTTTTTATGGATTTCAATTCTTTCAGCAATTCTGAAAGGGGGTCTCCTAAGGAACATTCCTGCCAAGTTTGGTTGAAATTGGCCAAGTAGTTTAGGAGGAGATGTCTTTCAAAGATAGTATTGAGATTCAGTCAAATTTCTCCTTTTCTCGTGCCATGGCAACCAGAGTTTTTTATGGATTTCAATTCTTTTAGCAATTCTGAAAGAAGGTCACCTAAAGAACATTCCTGCCAAGTTTGGTTGAAATTGTCCAAGTAGTTTAGGAGAAGATGTCATTTAAAGAAATTGTTGACGGACGACGGACGACGGACGCTGGACAACGGACGGACGCCGGACAAAAGGTGATCACAATAGCTCACTTGAGCACCTTGTGCTCAGGTGAGCTAAAAATCTTAGTGACTTAACACATGATCTGAATGCACGAGACACACGAGCATTTAGTGATGGGCGGTTCAGATGTCCGGATAGTTTACAGAAAACACGGCAAAATCGCTCGGGCGCGAAGCGTATACATTTTCTCATACATGTCCCCAAATATGGTGCCAATCAAGGCAATAGGAAAGGAATGGTTGGTTAATGAAAACGTGTTTTGCGTTTTTAAATTGTGTCAGTTTACATCTGACAGTATCTGTATTAGCCTTGACAAATTGTCCTTACACCATTGGCCATCAAACTTGGGGACCATATGTCATCGTTCGCACCTATGTTCGTTTCGTTAAATATTTTAACTGCATGTTTTGAACATACTTATTGCTGTAATTTCACGTTATGTTATGTGAACTTACTTTCACCATGCGATTCCATTCTACTTGCAGTGTTGATCGTGTCTCCAAACAGGCAGTACCGCGGCATGGATAGCCCCACCACACCTAGAATATAAAATATTGTAGCTTGTCATCAAAAACATCGTAACTACAGGCTTCAACAAGCAGTAGTTACAAGGTTCTCGAAGAAAAAAGACTATAGCGGTGCTTTTCAACAAAACCTCGTAACTGCAGCTTGTTTTAAGCTGCAGTTACGATGTTTTTGTGAAAAAGCGTTATGTGTCATAGTAACAATACCTGGTTCCGCAATTGTCTAAAATGCCGTATTTGCCCGTTTTCGTTATTTCTGCTATAGTTGTTCTAATGCTGCAAACAACTTGCCCACAGAATCTTTAAAGGGCATGATGTTGATGGGTATCGCGTTCACATACTAGTATATTTTAGCCGGATAAGTTATCAAAGTACTTATTTTAATATTTTAGATATTTTGAAGGAGCTCTGATATGCACGGATATTGCTTTTTGGGAGTTTAGTGTGTTTGTTGTGCCTAAATTTGAATTATTGCCCGATTTCAAAATAGTGCATGCCCAATTTCGAAACTAGGCACTACATATTTACATCAATCCGATGTAAAAAGTAATTTCAGGCCACAAGATGGACACAATATCTTTGGTAAAGCCACTTTTCATACTCACCGGCACAACAAGAACCAGTATGTATTCCTATCCTTGCCTTAAGATTTTCATCGGGTATATGGGGGATCTTGAAACTTCGAACTTCTTCTCGTATCTCCAGCGACATATCGGCTATTTCTCCTAAAACAACCATGATGATGACGATAATTACAAAATAATGATAGAAATACAAAGTCATTGTCATCGTTATCAGTTTAAGCAGTCGGATAATCTTCGATAAAGGATATGCAACTCATCACACATATTTTTTAGGGATCGTCGGGAGAAGTCAGTAAACCAACCCAGCATGATAAACAGATCGGACGCATCAGATGTCACATTTCAAAATATGAATATTTAGTAAGGTATATAAAGCGTACTTGATTAAAACATGTGAGAGCGAAAAGTTTTAATCCTTTTTATTCTACGCAGTTTGCCCAGACTGACTAGGTTCGAGACTTTTCGCACTTCCAAGACGGGTCACACATCTTAATGCGCCTTGTACATGTAGTTCTATAAAAAAAAGAATACTCACCAGCATGTCTTTTACCATTTCGTTGTGGTACTCCGCTAACAACCAAGTACGCATCACCGATTGTTTCCACCTGCCAAATAAATACTTTAAATTGTATTTGGGCTGAGCGTTATCAAATGGCAAGTCCAGATTACAGGACCATTGTTCCATTTGTGACCTGCATGAATACAGATAAGCATGCATTCATACAGGACGCATGCATTGAGTTTGAAATGGGCCTCATAAATATCAAATGTCACAAAGGTCACTTTAACCTACATATTCACGGTTCATATGTCTTGAAGAAACAAATTCTAAACAAGAGACGACTCGAATGCCAGTTTGGACGAGCGCACTGCTTAGTATATATGAGTATATCGTAAACATGTATTACAATTATTTCACATGTATAACTTTAATGAAATATTCTTTCCTCCTTCTATACACTTACTTTATATGCGTCATATTTATCGATGACGTTATCAAAACATGTGTATAAGTCGTTGAGAAGGTCGACCACTTGCATCGGAGTACTTTTTGCACTGAGGACGGTAAACCCGACAATATCCGAAAAGTAAACGGTAGCCGACTCGAACACCTCCGGATAAACAACTTCACCGAGTTTCAGTCTGTCTGCACAGCTCCTGAAGAAATGATATCGTCTAATAAAATAACGTTTGGGTCAGATTCTGGAAAGGGATCTGCATGTGATACAAATAAAGTTCCAGATCAGAGTGATCAAGACTCAGAATGTTCTCCAATATCTTCTTTAAGGCAAGTAGCTACTGTTAAGATAGCATCATGTGTCCCGATTAGCTAATACATACGCACTGAAAGCACTTACAATCTCGTCTTCAAACATGATAATTTCAATTGTCATAAGGACCACTATCCAGACCCCAGCGAGGGCGAACTCTATGGTAACCGACGACCACGCCAATGGATAAACAAATTGTTCCAACTTTTTCTGCCCACAAATGCACTCGACAATAATTGCAAAAGAAAACACTAAATAGTATTGGCTAATCAGTCGAACATGCAAACACATGCAATTGATTTTGTCTCAATGTGTCCTATTGTTTTTAACCCTTTCCCAAACAAGACCTGGTTTTGACGTCCCTAATAGAAAAGGCTTAGGAAAACATTGAAACAATAGAAGAAACTGCTGATAATCAGCAGTTTCTCCTTTTGCATCAATATTTTCTATGCTACATTCTATACAAATTCCATATCTATTTACACATATTTTGCCATTGGCAGAAGCTTTCAAATTGGAACAGTCCAAAATATTGCCGTTTGGGAAAGGGTTAAATTAAGAGTCTTCTTTGGGAAAGGTTTACGTTTAACTAATACCGAAGACACATACCGTGGTAACATTCTGTACAGTAGTTTATCCGTCTTCTGTTTTTCCTGGATCAATTCCTGTGTACGTTGATCTACTAGGTACTCCAAATTACTGGCATACTTCTCCAGGCGCTTCAGGACGATGTCCATGATGTTCCTACCGCTGTTTACGGATACACAAAAACCAGTAGAGAAATCATATCATTTTTCCAGGTCTATATCTAATACATATATCTTATCTGGATAGAAACATAAGACCTTTTAGAAGAAATGAGCACACAGAAGCAGGAAGCTTGTACAGAATGGTCTCTGAATATTAAGTTAGCTCTGGGTACAAAGTATGAATAAGCTCCTTACACAGCATCGAGCTTCAACGATTAACCTTATAACTATTTAAAATACTATTCACACTTTTGAAAATAGACGTACATACATATATTATGGTTTAATTGTTTTATGAATTAACTGAATGTAATCCTGTAGGGCAACATAAGGTCTTAATACACCGTATCCTGCATATATTAACTATAAAGTAAAATATGAGGTCATAACTCGTGTTATTCTCAAAATAATTTTGGAAAAATACACAAATTCTTCTCTTTTGAATTTATTCTTCGACATCGAATTAACGAGTGAATATGATAAAAAAATGAAATAATTATGAAAAAGAAAATCCCAAACCCACATTTCTTTAACATTTTTCTTCACATAAGACCAGATAACCTGTACTGTCGGTCTATCTTCTTCTCTATCGGACCAACACATGGACATGAGTTTCAGTATAACGGGCAGAATGGTGTCGTTGTTTTCACCGTGGTCATCAAATATTGTAGGACGACATGGCGGTGATTCTCTATTGCGTACGTGCATCACTATGTCTGGATTTAAAAAGTAAAAATATAAACAAATGAAACATTAAATGTGAGAGACAGACCATCCATACTTATTATATTGTCACATGTATCGGTGAGGGAATTAAGTGTCAAAAGCTTAAAGTACATGTGTACGTCTAAATAGTTGTGATATAATTAGAAATCAGATTAGTTGCCAGATCTCTTTATTTTTGAAAAAAATCAATTATGATTTCTATTTCTTTAATTCTGAAATCTAATTTAATCAATTGATTGCATACAGGTAATCTGACATACTAAATTAGTAAAATGAGCAAAATCACTTTATTTCCAATTGTATAATTATTATGTCTTGTGTGTAAAAGCAGTCAAATTAATTCCATTAAACTCTACCAAACAAGACCTGATTTTGACATCACTTGTTCAAGCCTTTACCAAACGATTGGTCCAAGTTGAAACCTTTTGCGGACGAAAAATTATTGTGTTTGTAAAATAAAAAAATAATTATGTTTATGATACAATAAACATTGAACGAAAGGGGAAATAGTGGTTGTCAGTATTTTCTATTTTTACCGGGTGCATATCAAAGCCCTTTTCATGAGAGTCATCAGAACCAAACTTAGTTAAAAATGTCACTCTGAAATAATCCTATAAAGTTATTGAGGAAAATAATTCATCTTAAAATGAAATTTCCCATCGGCTTACGATTGATTCCTTTTCTTATCAAGACCTTATCTTTATAATTCTCATAAAAAACGCTTACTTAGACAATGAAGCATAGGAAAGAACTGTTGACAACCAGGAATTTCTCTTTTGTCTTAATATTTTCAATACACTTGTCATGTACAAATAATATTTTACCAACATCCATTTTGTTGTATACAATAGCTATCAAACTATCGGAACAGTTTTTTTGTCATCTTCGAAATGGATATTCCTGGCCCAAATTCATTGAAGTAACTACATGTGCATGTACCAATCGCTACGCAATTCTAATTTTGTTCGTATTTATTCGAACTATTTCAAGAATTCACTATTATTCACATTAGATTCACTAGCTTACCTCTAAACGTCATCTTGGAATTGCCAGCAAACGGTCCTCGTCGATAGAATATTTCATGTAGTATAATACCGAAGCTATAGACGTCACCGGCCTTTGTTCCATAGTAGGACTTAAGATCGTCATTTAGCAATTCTGGGGCCGTCCAAAGCATACCTATGATTCAAGAAAGAAGATCTTTCACTTCGTTATGATCATATATGCGGAAAATTCAAAGAAATGATTATGACAAGTAATTACTTTATTTTCCACAATGTTTTTTTCTACTAGATCTACTTCTTTCAATCTGGAAAATCCAAATACTGTGTTCTCTGGTAATTGATAAAAAATGTCAGATCGAAGAACTGTTGCGAATAACATAATAGGATCTAGAAAAACGTCCCTTAAGGCTTTTGAGCCCAACATAGTTCCAGATCAGCCTGTGCATACGCACAGTCTGATCAGAATCCGTGCTGTTCTCAAGTAGCTTCTTCGTGACCTGTAGTAATTTAAAGAGAGCACCATTGGTGCAAATTGGACTCCATTTGACAACGGGCTGATCTTGAAACTCAATTTTGAAAAATGCTATAAGGGACGTTTTTCCAGACCCCGGCCCATTTATAATGTGCCATTTCTCAATAAAAAAAATGATGAACTGTAACCAAGCTTGAACATTCATATTTATGTCACTACTTATCATAGGATAACTCGAATCTTTGCTTTAGTCGAAATAGAAATCTGGTTCCGTTCTCCTTAATGGATATCAAAATGTCAAACAGAATTTAAATTTTGAAATTATTTTGAAATAAATGTAGCCATTGGCATATAGCATAAAAAGGAGTGCATTTTATCATGTTCTACTGAATTTCAATAATGAAAGTAAACCTGTTCGATGAAAAAGATCGTTTGATGCCACTTTTACAGAAACTGAACAAAAATCGGACATATCATACTTTTGTATCGCTCGTTTTCCCCTTCTACTTTAACAGCGTCCCGTCTGTTAGCGAATCTGTTAAGACCGTAGTCTGTTATTTTGAGTACCCATCGATTGTCGACCAGACAATTTGAGCTCTTCAGTCTGCCATGGGCACCAAGCTTAGACTCGTGAATATACCTTATACCCTGAAACAACGGTAGAACTCGTATGCCAAACAAACTTTCCGTTTAGCCCTTTTTCCAAACAGGACCTGGGTTTGACATCTATAACGGAAAATTTGGCAAAACATTGAAACAAAAGAAGAGAATACCGATAATCAGACTTCTCTCATATCGTGTGTAAACACAAATTTTATTTTGTTAACAACCATTTTGTCGTCTGCAATAACTTTAACAAGAGTGCCTGAAAGGCACTGATATCGCTCACCTGAGTTTTTCCTGTATTTGATGGTGTACAATATAATTTTTTTTGTAAACAAATATGTATGTCGTATCAAGCTATTGTAAATTAAGTTTCATAATTTCCAATGAAGACAATGAAGTCACATTAGTATTCAATCATATTGCATGTAGTAGCATTTGCATACATCTTTAAAATTGAATATCATGTGCTGTTCCAGTTTGATAATCAGGATTAAACTTTTACAATTAACAATTTACAATTTTGAAACATCAGAATGCTACATTACAGGCATTAATACGCTTAATATGATAAGCCCCTCCTTGCCTCATCAACATTTATTATCCTATCAAAAATTTATAACCAAGTGTTTGAAAAGAGTAACTCAATAAGCATTTTGTTCTCTTGGTTTAAATTGGCCCCATGGTTGATTTTTGAAGAATTTCTTTATGATTTTTTGAAGTCTGATAAGCCCTACCCTGCCACACTCAAATTTTTTAACAAATCAAAAATTCACAAACAATATTATTGTTAAAAAGAGTCACTCAAGCAACATCCCTGGTTCAAATTGGCCCAACAGTTGATTTTTAAAGAATTTTCCTGTCATTTCTCCTAGTCGTATAAACATCCTGCCATGCCCATATTTTCAACCAATCACAAATTTGTAAAAAAATAAATAAAAACGGGTACCCAAGGAACATTCCTGGATAATTTGATACAATTTGTCCAACAGTTAAGGAGAAGAAAATTTTCAAGGATTCGTTTAATAACTTCTCCAAGTCTGATAAGCCCCGACCTGCAGCGCCTACATTTTTTGACAAATCAAAAAATTCATAAACACACATTGAAAACAGTCACTCAAGAAACAGATCTGCCAGATTTGGTTTAAATTTGATCAATGGTTGATTTTTAAAGATTTTTTTCATGATTTCTTTAAGTCTGATAAGCACCGCCCTGCCACGCCCACATTTTTGACGAATCAAAAATTTGAAAACAAATTTTAAAAAGGGTCATCCAAGTAACATTTCTGCCAAGTTTGGTAAAAATTGATCCATTGGTTAAGGAGAAGAAGATTTTTTAAGAATTACTTAATGATTTCTCTAAGTCTGATAAGCCTCACCCTGCCACGCCCTCATTTTTTGACGAATCAAAAATTTGAAAACAGGCAGTAAAGACAGTCACTCAAGGAACATTCCAGCCAAGATTGGTACAAATTGGATCAATATTTGATTTTTAAAGAATTATCTAACAATTTCTCTAAGTCTGATAAGCTCCACCCTGCCACGCCCACATTTTTTGATGAATCAAAAATTTGAAAAAAAAATTTGAAAAAGATCACCCAAGGATCATTTCTACCAAGTTTGATAAAAATTGACTCAATGGTTAATGAGTAGAAGATTTTTGAAAAAATATTTAACAATTTCTCTAAGTCTGATAAGCCCCGCCCTGCCACGCCCTGATTTTTTGATGAATCAAAAATTCATCAACAGGCAGTAAAGACAGTCAATCAAGAAACATTCCAGCCAAGATTGGTACAAATTGGATCAACATTTGATTTTTAAAGAATTATTTAACAATTTCTCTAAGTCTGATAAGCTCCGCCCTGCCACGCCAACATTTTTTGATGAATCAAAAATTTGAAAACAAATTTTGAAAAAAGATCACCAAAGGAACATTTCTGCCAAGTTTGATAAAAATTGACTCAATGGTTAATGAGAAGAAGATTTTTGAAGAATTATTTAACAATTTCTCTAAGTCTGATAAGCCCCGCCCTGCCACGCCCTCATTTTTTGATGAATCAAAAATTCATCAACAGGCAGTAAAGACAGTTACTCAAGAAACATTCCAGCCAAGATTGGTACAAATTGGATCAACATTTGATTTTTAAAGAATTATTTAACAATTTCTCTAAGTCTGCTAAGCCCCGCCCTGCCACGCCCACATTTTTTGACGAATCAAAAATTTGAAAACAAGTTTTGAAAAGGGTCACCCAAGAAACATTTATGCCAACTTTGGTAAAAATTGACTCTATGGTTAGGAAGAAGAAGATTTTTGAAGAATTATTTATCAATTACTCAAAGTCTGATTAGCCCCGCCCTGCCACGCCCACATTTTTTGACGAATCAAAAATTTGAAAACAAGTTTTGAAAAGGATCACCCAAGGAACATTTCTGCCAACTTTGGTAAAAATTGACTCAATGGTTAAGGAGGAGAAGATTTTTGAAGAATTATGTAACAATTTCTCTAAGTCTGATAAGCCACGCCCTGCCACGCCCACATTTTTTGACGAATCAAAAATTTGAAAACAAGTTTTGAAAAGGGTCACCCAAGGAACATTTATGCCAACTTTGGTAAAAATTGACTCTATGGTTAGGGAGAAGAAGATTTTTGAATAATTATTTATCAATTTCTCTAAGTCTGATAAGCCCGCCCTGCCACGCCCACATTTTTTGACGAATCAAAAATTTGAAAACAAGTTTTGAAAAGGATCACCCAAGGAACATTTCTGCCAACTTTGGTAAAAATTGACTCAATGGTTAAGGAGGAGAAGATTTTTGAAGAATTATGTAACAATTTCTCTAAGTCTGATAAGCCCCGCCCTGCCCCGCCCACATTTTTTGACGAATCAAAAATTTGAAAACAAGTTTTGAAAAGGATCACCCAAGGAACATTTCTGCCAACTTTGGTAAAAATTGACTCAATGGTTAAGGAGGAGAAGATTTTTGAAGAATTATGTAACAATTTCTCTAAGTCTGATAAGCCCCGCCCTGCCACGCCCACATTTTTTGACGAATCAAAAATTTGAAAACAAGTTTTGAAAAGGGTCACCCAGGGAACATGCCTGCCAAGTTTGGTAAGAATTGGCTTAGTGGTTAAGGAGGAGAAGATGTTTAAAGAAATTGTTGACGCCTTCCGACGCACGACGCACGACGCACAACGCACGACGCACGCCGGACACAGGGTGATCACAAAAGCTCACCTTGAGCATGTTGCTCAGGTGAGCTAAAAATAGACCATTTTAAAATTGTGCAGTTTTGGATAATACTTAAGAAAGCAGGATATTATTGTCCACCCAAATTAACCAGGGACAACTTAATTTTCGTGCGCAAAGTCCGTTAGTTGAACGTCTTAACAAAACATTGCCGAAGTGGGGTCATTACATATGCAAATGTCCCGGGTAAATCTTGCTGGACTATAATATATACTATCACACAAAAGGAATAAGGAACCTGACATGATGTTATTGTTTGTTATATGGTGGCTGTTACTCTCTGTCCATCAGTAAACGTTTACTTAACGATTATGTACATGACTGCCGAAGTGGCTCTATATGTATACGTATATAGCAAACAACATCAGGCCATGGTTTCTCGAAAAAACTTCAGTACATTCTCATTAGCACATGTTCAACTTCAAAGGAATACTCTCCAACGTTGAATGGTATTCGATTGAATTTCACGTGGATTTCGTGCGATTTGAGCACGGTGTTCAGATTAATTTTGAGTCTGAGAACGTAGGCCTATTTTTTTTTTCGAAAATCAGGGTCTGGTTTCTAATCCAAACCCTATAATTATTATAATGTGTACTCAGCAGAATAATTGTGTAAGAATTATACGATTCTAGTGAGGGAAGCGGAGTCTGTTTTACAGAAGTCCCCATGCACACTGTTTTGTGAGTTTCTACATAAGTCCATTAATAGTGCCAGGCAATCAGGGATTTCATTGTTTCCATTATTTTACAATAATTCACAAATTCACAAAATTTACAATAATCCACAAATTCACAAAATAAAGTAGATTCTGTCCCAGGTGATTTCTTTTTCGAAATTCCATAGCACCGCCTTATATGTATCTCGATGGAATATTGTTTGATGGGCATGACGGCTATTCTTACATCCTTTCTGCAGTGTGCATGAGCTTTGAAATTGGAACATTTCATTTGATATCGTCTATGAAGGGGGATATAAATACCTGCACAAGGTCGTATGTCAGAGAATATTTAAACTTGGTATCAAGCTGAATTTCATCATTCTCTAAAATGTCCTGGAAAAAAAGAGACATGTTTCTTAATTTCAAAAAGTCTACACAATTCTAAACAATAATTAGTTCGAAGATTCTATCCTTCTAACAGAAGTTTTAGGAAACGTTCAACTCGAACAAAGAAAATACTATACTGCCAAACAAGTAAACATAAAAACTGCACCGTGTTTACTGTTAATCAATTTTTTTTCTCCTAAAATGTCCTTTTTCTCTTTGTTAGTAGGTAAAATCATTCAAAATCGCAATTACAAATATAGACAGGAAACTTTCGAAGGTGTATGGGTATTCATTGATTTATTAGAAAGTGCATGGGCACCCCAGCTTAATGGACTGGTAGATAGCATACCTGTAACGCGCCTTTCTGACAATACTGAAACACTGCACACGGTGTTGCTGTCTCGAAGCTTGCTCCGACAAACGTGTTGAGATTGTCGTGTATCATCTCTCGCATCTTAAACAAAATCAAAATTGTGACCCGTCATGCTAAAATGATCTTATGGGAAGTTCATAAATCCAAAATTCCAGAAACAAGTTAAGCTTAGCAGAACTCAACCAGATGACGTATTTGAAAAACATACAATATAAGAGGGATGGATTTACATTCCAGATTCATATCATTATTATAAAAGTGAAAAGTGTCTGCCCTAATCTTTCTGTGCGTAGGCCTACTGAGACCTGAGAATCTTTTTAAAAAGAGTGTGGATCTTGATAAGACTGCGCGTATATATAACTAAACCTGGATATATGATGGTTTCAAACGCCACACTGGTATTTTTCAAGATCCCAGCTGATCCCATAAGGAAACTGAATTTTCCTTCTGTCTACGTACTGTTTTTAAAACTGCTAAATCTTCGTTCGTCAGATTTACGGGCGCGTTCGGCAAACTTCGGATTACTACCCTTTGACCTTTAAACATGCCTGTCGTTGTTGTTATATTGGCATCAGTCCGATCTGAAACAACCACAATAAAAATATGGTTCAGACAACACATATTCATGAGCTGTGATATGGAAAAAGGAACTTTATAGCATATTGAGTCTACCATGTTTCCATATCAATCTGTGAATACCATATAAGCGCAAATGGATCGAAATCCATGCTGAACTAATGTAGTTGTTACACTTAATGAAGAAGATATCAGAGAACAACATACTCTTTTAAAACAGAGCACATTATCTCTTCATTCCATTTCGATAACATGATACTCTGTTCCCACGGAGTCATTTCACCTCTAATCTCGAGGCCTTGCGGGGTTTCGGTATCCAATCGTTGGCTGTAAACATCAAAACATTTGAAAGATCTGATACAAATTGTCATTGGCTGACGCTTCAAATTTCCGGTTTCAGCCAAAAATAGAACGACGTAATGTATACGTAATCATACAAGATAAAACTGAATGACTTTGATTCGATAATTCAAATATTACCGGCTTCAGCCAAAAATAGAAGCGACGTAATGTATACGTAATGATCATACAAGATAAACTTGACTGATTTTGATTCGATAACTCAAAAGATGTGCTATAATTAGATTATGACGACCAAATAGGCTGTTGGTGTATCAAAAACGACAGAGGTCATATTTGATGGCTTAATCAATAGACCTCGGCTTTGGGGAGTAAGAACAACAGGAATCTTAATCAGACTGTGTGTACATGTACACGTATCTGGATCCACGTTTCTCTCAAATGCCACATGAACCTCCTCTCAAATCCTTGCTCATATAATTTTATTTTGTTACGGAAATGGACATTAAAAAACTATTCCCTCGATAATTTTTTATGAGACTGCATCAATTCTCGCACGCAACGTGTGTACAACTGACCTGTCTCAAGTCGCTTTACTGTTTGTGATTGTGATCATTTTTTTTACCTCCGTCCTCCCTCTCCCCTCACCCCACCCCACCCCCGGATTTCTATGTTATGAATTGTTGATTATCTAATTCCCTAACTCTTATAATTATTGTCTTCTTTGATAACTTTGTTTTTAGACTAACCTATGATTTTGGGAGAAGGATTTTCAAATATTGTTTATACTCACAAGACAGTGAGACCGAGGAGGCTTTTGACACTGAACCACTGGAGAAGCCACTTCGCATGGTCACCTGCAATGAGTCGGTAGAGATTTCACAATGGACTTTCGCTAAATAGACCTACTGCAATTTCTGTCATATTTTCCTTTCATTCTTTGACTGATCCTCATTTCTTTATCATTCAGAGAAAGCCAGTACAAAACAAGATGTGTTGGTGAAACACAAATGCCCCCGAAATTGTTTTCGTAGAGGAAAGGGTTGATAAGGGTTAAGTGATGGCATTGAGGAAGGTCAAATTGCACGGAACAGATAGATATCACTAAAAGGAAGTTGCATACCAAATTGGAGCTTTGTATGTCGAACACTTTTGGAGAAAAGGCAAATGTTAAGTTTTCGGACAGACAGACAGATGGACAGACGGACGGACAGACAAACAGACGGACACGAGTAAAACAATATGCCTCCGATCTCTCGATACGGGGGCATAAGAATACATATGAAAAGATTGTTTACTTCGACATCCATCGTACTACTGACTTCAACAGAGTGATATCATTTCAAATCCATCGTACTACTGACTTCAACAGAGTGATATCATTTCAAATCTATCGTACTACTGACTTCAACAGAGTGATATCATTTCAAATCCATCGTACTACGTATCATTTCAAATCCATCGTACTACTGACTTCAATAAAGTGATACCATTTTAAATCCATCGTACCACTGACTTTGTTAGAGTAATATCATTTCAAATCAATCGTACTACTGACTTCAATAAGGTGATATCATTTCAAATCAACCGTACAACTGACCTCAATAGGGTGATATCATTCTTACATTCATCGTACCAATCACTTCAAAGAGAGTGATATCATATCATTTCAAAATTCACCAAACCATTGACTTCAGTAGAGTGATACATTTATCTTTTCAAAATTTATCGTAGATCTATCATTTACTTAAATAGAAAGATCATTTGTACAAACATTGTACCTCTAGTAGACCTATGCTATTTCTAAAACTATTGTACATACCGTTGACTTCAATATATTGATATCATTTCTAAAGGCAGTGTACCATTAACAGACTGGTGTCATTTCTTAATCATTTTCGTTAAAAAATCACTGTACCTTTGACTTCAGTATCTCAATATCGTTGACAGATATTTTCCATATACTTTGTAACATCACTCTGGAAATTTGCTTTTTTCTAGCGTGAGACAAAAAATCACAGAAAATTATTAAATTAATGGTAAGGTGACACAAACATTGACATTTTATTAATTTCTTTTTAAAACGTTGAGAACATGCATTTATTGTCATGTTAATCCATTTCCTGAACATGCCCTGGTTTTAACGATATCAACTAACGTGGCTATGGAAGCATCCATAAAAGAGCACATTAAAAAGATTTTAAAAGCAATCATTTTGCCCCAATGATTTCGATGATAAAATAAATAGATAAAACTTATCTGGTAACCCTTACTGTTTCGGCTGAATTTGGGACGTTCTAGAAATAGGTGTTTTGGAAAAGAGGGATAACAAAGAAAACAGTATTATTGATATATTCTAACAAAATATACTATTCAAAAATTTTTTAGTCGCCACTCGGTTTCGTTCATATTATTTTCTATTCTGATAATAAGAAATATTGACAATTTACTGAAAATGTTGTACTGGTACGTAACCTAAGGTTTAGACACGACGAGTTTCAAATGTATGATATTTAGCCCTATTTAACCCTGATCTTAGTCTACACTGCCTTTTTTCTACTCCATTATTGAGCTGATCTTATTAAAGCGTCTCTTTAATTGGCAGTTTGTTGGAAACAATATTAAAGGTTTAGGAGGACAAGGGTTAGATACCTGATAAGAAAGCCCGCACCAATGAGTGCCAGAACGGCCACAATCGAAATGCTCGTTGCGACTATACCACTGTTCAAGTTTGATTCTGAAACAATTAAAATATATGTGATAGAAACAAAAATAGCTCTGCAATAAAAAAAAGTATGATGTAGGCTTCCCTTTCAAAAACAAAATTATTCAGGTCAGTCCATTTTCTGAGCTGGTGTATACATAAATGTTGCGAAATGCAGAAAATTAGTACGGTGTATGATTCTTTTTAAAAATACATGTTGTAAACTGAGAAAAACTGGTGATAATTTTGCCAAACATTTTTTTTTTCATTCGGGGCACCGAATGACTTGTTTGGTTTAGAATGACACAAGGATTTTTGTAGATGATGATGGGCTATCATCCTTGAATGACCAGTTGATACGGCAACACACAAGTCCTTTGTTAACCTATTACCAAACGGCAAATTTTTAGACTAGTCCAAATTCAAAGATGATGCAGACGACAATTTCTAGTGAATAAAATTTTGATTATTTAGTATTTTTACGTAGAAAACATTGTGGTAAATGATGAAATTGCTTGTCACAAGCAATTTCTTCATTTTCCACGATTTTTTCCAAAGCCATTATCTTGTGGGGAGGGAGTCAAAAGGAGTCACTGTGTGGTAATGGGTTAAGCCATATTCCGACACTTCTTTCGGACTTTGTTCAGCAAGATTGGTCTTACATTGGGTTTGAAGTTTGCGTATTGTATATTATAGCATGCAAAATATTGAAGCAAAAAGGGAAATCAGTGTTTGCCAAATATGTTCGATAAGGATATAACAAAACAACTGCAAGGGGGGAAGTTAACAAACCGGTTGATAATACGACACACAGATCGTTTGAAAATCCACATTCCGGTACGTCTTTCGGGGGGTTGCCGTCCTTCGTATACCAGATTAGGCTGTCCTCGATATGTATAACCTGATTAATAAAACGAATAAAACAAATATGATAAATTATTGATTGCAAGTGTATTTCCAGGTCGTTAATGGTATGCCTTAGCGGACAGAAAACGGTTGTTAACGGAAGGAAATATTTCATTCAGTACATCGGCAGTAAGAAAATTTTGCACCTTGTTATCCGCGATCGGGCCCTTCGGTTCCTACATTAGAAATGCTCCAAATTGTGAGCAATTGCTTGCGAAACAAACAGAGCATTCTAATATATTGAAAAATGGGTATCTGTATAGTTACCTCAAATTTCGTCTGTACTGTGGCTGCGGGATATATTAGTCCATCATCGTGATACTGATCAACACGGAAGTCTGGTATTCTGTCTGCATTGTCACCCATGATGCACAGTCCCGTTACACCTGAACAGAAATATGTAATGATGAAACTTAAGGTATATGACCCATCATTAAAAACACCACTTTCTAGCCAAAGGGCATGCACCAAATTACACACACTTGTAAATACACTTCAAATAAATTGATTCATCGTGCCGGATTTCAAAATTATGCTTCAAGAAGAAAATAATTTACAAATATCTTTTCACTCTATATTCATATGCAAGGGAGGTAATTTATAACATTTTTGTCAAATATTTCCATAATCATGCATCAATTCGAAATTATAAATCGTTCAAAATGCTTATGTTTGTATAAATTGGAATGGAAATATTATACAGTTTAGGATTTACCGGCACTTTTCAAATTTCGCATCTGGCCCTTTGGTGCTAATGATGGGTTGTATACGTTAAGACAAATAATTTGGGGCATAAAATGCACTAGAACAACCCGGTGGCCGTCCGAGGATGCAAAGTTGACTGGTACATCGCACTATCTCGGCTCAAAAAGGGACCAATAACCTATGGCCCGTATTATAAATGGTCGTACGATTATTTTTTGCGTAGTTATTTGTAATACTAAACCTGATTGGCCCAATTTGATTTCTAGTGCAATCAGATTTCTTCTTACACAGTTTCAACAAAAAAAACATTGTCGTGAGATCGTTGACAATACTGGCCCAGGACACCAAGTCGAATATCTTGTATAGAGAACCAGATTGTTATAGTCGTTGTTTAAAACAACATGATTGAATACTTTAGTCGTATATCTTTTGGAGCTTTTATAGATATATTAATAAGTTTTTCATGTGGATACCTTGAAAAATTATATTTTTGGAAAATTCTAGGAAAGCTGCACCATCCTTTAGAATTTCGGATCTGTTTTCTTGGTTGAGCGTGCTGTTTACCCATAGACCATACAAGTAGATACCGTCATATAGAAACTGGGCGTCCTCGCCAGGCTGAAATACGTATGATATAAAAGAAATAACAATTTTGGGCACACTAAAGAGTTTTCAGGGCGAAAAATTTCATGTATTCCGCCAATCATCAGATAAAATCACTCCACGAAGTTTCGACTCAATAAAGTTTCGACTCTAACTTCGCCTTTTTCCGTGACAACAGAAAAGGACGAGGTTTTCCAGATTCAAAATATCCGTTGCCACGGGTGACATCGGCGTTGCACCAAGTGCACGTGCAATTTTCATGTATAATGAAGGGTGAAATAGTTTAATGGGGATATGCTCAAATTTGGACGTGAAAGTTTTTGAATTGGGGGGAAATTATTTTGTATGTGACGCGCCGTTCTATTTGGTATGCATTTGGAGTTTAGTCACTGGAAGTGTAAATTGCAAAAGGACATGGAGTAACGAACTGTTCCGTGACTTTTCATTACTACATATTGGCCGACTTCGATTGGCGATAGTTCTAGCTATAGTTTGGCAGTTCCGTCTTTTTTATTCATATCAGGTCGTTGTCAGCCAATCAAAATCTGTATTTGTCTCAATACTGAGGCCGACTTCGGATCAGACGATAGCTCGAGAAACCATCATTGGGAACCAGCGCTGTTCTGTCTTTTGAATTCCTCCCCGTTCTGAGTCAGCCAATCAAAATCTTTGTTTACCTCGACACTGATTGGTCCGCTGAGTTCCGAATGACGTAATGGCTCGAATTGTCGGACCACACTTTCCCTGTGGCCAGGCTATTGCTGCGGAAATGCCGTCAAATAGCTCGCACTATTGCTGTACGATTGGAGCGATAGCTACAATAGCTCCATTTGGAATACCTCTATTTAGAATTATCCGAGGTGTTCCAAATGCAATAGCTCGAGCTATAGTCCAATTGAAGTCGGCCTGATTATTTTGATGTTTTCATTCGGGCTATATGGTCGATTTCTTGAGCACAAATGTTAGTCGTATTGCGGGTAGAAAACCTGGGATATCTCAAACGTGTAAATGTATTAACTGTTAGGGGGTCTCTCAAAATGAAATGATTGAAAGAAAAGTACTCAGATATTTTTTTCTGTGTAGAATGTTTTTCGGCTAATTCGATTTCCGACTTGATCGAAAGGGTACAATTTAGTGAATAAATTCGGTGCCGTACCACTATTTCGTCTTGTTATTTATCGTCATGTAAAGATGAAATATAGAAGACAGAGATCAGAAAGAAAACTTTCAGATCGAACTATGTATGACGTATAAAAAGGTTCAGAAAAGACACATTTTCACAAATACAGGAAGCTGTTCTTACAGTTTCGCCTTGCTCCTTGGCTTCTGTACTATTCCACGGCATATCGGCCATCCGTTCTATAACGTCTATCTCGAATTGTGCCAGTGCTTGTTTACCTTCTTCACCGGTATAACGGGCTATAGAAAACTACAGACAACAATTATATCACAACTTTAAAGAGACATTGCATATTATTTTCTCATAAATTTTAGTTACATTTATATTTGAAAGAACATATTCCCTCATGACATTCTGAAATTTCAATCCAAGTTTTACGCCGTTTATGTGAAACTTATTTTTTTCTTAAAATTATACTAATTGGTGTACACAGCAGTTCAGATGTAAATGGAAATTGTCTTTTTCGTCTCAATTTTAGAGGCGTTTCTTTTTCTTATCAGCAGCAATTTCAAGAAACTGATAGCATTTTTAAAAATGCATTTGAATAACCGATCTTAGCTTCAAGACATAATTTTAGAAAAAGAAATGGAAATGTTATGTCCCTTTTAACAATTAAACATTTTAATTGGTGTCCCTGTATGAAAAGTCTTAAACATGGAGACAAGCGGAGATAGTGCTTTTAATCAACATTTTTCATTTTTGCCTCAAAATTTCAAGTGCTATATTTTTAGATACATTGCCCTGTACTTCGTCGCCAAATTGAACATGACCCGGTAGAAAAGGACGAGGTACGTGGAAACCACTTTGCAAATTGGTACACGGGCGGGCAGAAGAGGGATGGACG
Source organism: Fragum sueziense (assembly GCA_963680895.1). Lineage (NCBI taxonomy): Eukaryota > Metazoa > Mollusca > Bivalvia > Cardiida > Cardiidae > Fragum > Fragum sueziense. Next base: position 26,120,883 of record OY804599.1, on the reverse strand, counting down.
GCAGACTGGGACGATAAATAACAGGATGTTAAAGAATACCAGTTTTTGAACCCTTTCGACTATTTATGTTGGAAACTGGTCCTGATGACATTGTTGATCAACGTGGGTCCAAGATTTGACTTCGACATATTAAGCGGCTTCTTCGATATAAAGTCGAGATAAAAGGTGTTGACTAGCTGTATTTGAGCTGCTCAAGATCTGGAAAAGGGGCTCTTTGGTTTGTTTTAGATACGGATCGGTCCATGCAAATGCAGTCTCATCAAGATCCACGTTGCTTCGTAAGTATCTTCTGGCATTGATCAAGAGCAAATTGTACCCAAGTACAATCTGGCCCGGGACCAATCTGATTAAAATCCGTTATAAACTTTTCGGTAACATCTGAGACCCACCCATTAGGGATCATCTTCAATGACCTTTCCCTCAGACCAATCAAATAAACTCTTTCAAATTCTGAAAACGATTAAAACTGAAAACTATCCCACGATGACCTGCCGTTTTAGTACAAAACTACGTGTTTACACGTGCTTGTCATGGAAAACCATACACAACAACAGTTTTATTTAGATTGATTTAAATATACATTTTTGAAAATCCCGTGGTCAGTGGAGATGACTTCCAACTGGTGAGTCTCAGATGTTACTGTATGAAATAAGATGAAGCATATGGTTTTAATCAGATTGGTCTGGGACAATGTTTTTTCGAGCGATTGGGTGCCTTCCTTCAAAGACCCGACCCAATGATTTATCTTACCATTAATAGGTATTTCACAGCTTCCCTCACAATATCATCGTCGTCATCGCCGCGAAAGAAAACATCATAATCAAGAGGCTCTTTCTCCGTATAGATGAAAATGTAATCTCCGTTACACATGCCGTTCCTACAGAACTCAATAAAAACGTAACGTAGTTCCTTCAATGGGTCGTCATCGTCAGTTTCCGTGCAAACGAATATTACTGAAACAATGGGGAAATGTAACGCATAATGCTATTTCCTTTACAAAAAAAAGTGCACTTGTAGATTACTGAAATGGAATAACCAACACTATGTAAATGTGCACACTGTATTTGTAACGTATATCACATGTTAAAAATATAACACCCGTTATAAATGCGCTTGCTCACTATCGGTAGATTTTTAATTATGTAATGTATTTCCTTCATTGAATCACAAGCGCCAGTTTCTTTAAATATAAATTACAAGTCTTTGGAAAACGCTTACGTTAAAATATAACTTTCATTACACTTGCGGATCTTACGAGACTCTATTTCAAAAATGTAAATAAGTTCCTTCTGTAATTATGTAGATAATCGAAATGGTGGGACAAATATCTTATGATATTCCACTTTCTACTATTTTCTTTTGTTATAGACTTGATAAATTATTTTTTTATATTTTGTCTTCTCATGTTGTACAAGGCAGGATCCAAGATTTTTCCCCAGGGGGTCCAAATCCGAATTTCTGGCGAATATCATGGAAGTCTGGACTCCAACCTACCCGATTCCCCTTTAAGGTCCGCCTCTTGTTGTAAATATTGTATAATGTGTTGCAGTGACAAGGAACTAAGACTAAAAAATAAATTTATTTCAACGACAACATTTTTCCGCCCCTCGTATTTTTTTCATCTTTTTTTTTTTTTTTTTTTTTTTTTTTTTTTTTTTTTTTTGTCTACAAGAAATGAAACAAAAAAGAATATACTTCTACTATTCTGCTTTAAATTGTTGATATATTCAACCAGTTGATTCCGTGTAATAGGCAGATCCTCTGGGTGGTCTATGTTCTGTCTTATGGATATATTGAAGTTGGGAAACGTCTCTCGCATTGCTCGGGCGCTGAATGAACAAAAGGCTGGAAGAAAATTATACAACATTTATGCCTTTTCTATTATATTACGTTGTGGTATCCCTGATATAATCTGAAACGATCGGCACTGGCCTTTATGCAAAACATGGTCATAGAATTTTGCAAATGGTCCAAAAAACACTAAAGAGATTTGAATCATTGTACACAGATTTAAAAGTAATGCAAGAAAATACAATTGACTATACTGTTGGGGAAAGCTGAATTATGTAACTTCTGACAATAAAATATAAGACTGCGTCATGTCAAATGAAACCAGGGATATTGAAAAACACAATGGATCTTGACCAGCCTGTACATACGCACAGTCTAGTCAAGATCCATGGCGTTCTTCAATAGTTTTGTCATTACATGTAGGAAGTCTCGAAGAGAAGTGTAGTTCGTGATGAGTCTGCACCAAAGCAAAAACTTATCTGGACCCATATTGGTCTTAAATTAGACCTTGAGCCACCAATAACCCCTGCTTCCCCCCCACTCCCACCCCAAAAAAAAAGAATTTTGAAGGGTATGATTTTCTGAAAGCTTATAACAAATGCTACAAGATGAGCGTTGTTTGCACTTTGGCCGTTGGGGCTTTTGGCTGTAACCCTTATCTAAAACCCTTAACTTTTTTAAAATTCTTATTTAAATATACAGACAATTATTTGGTCATATCTTGATTAAATTTTAATCTACATATGTCAAAATGGTATCAAACAAAAACTTGCTCTTCAATTTGTAGTTATTTTATGCAAATTAACTCATTTGCATATTCATGAATATTAATGATTTTCTTTTGCTAATTTTTGATGAAAATTTGGTTAATACTTTCCAAATGAAGGCGTTTCTGTCCAGGGGGAATTTTGTAAACATAGTTTATCTTAAAGTACATTTTATTAGAAACATTTTGAGCCTTGTTTGCACTCTGGCTGTTGGGGCTTTTCTCCGTAACCTTTATTCAAACCCTTAACATTACCAAATTGTTCATTTAAATTTTGAAAAAGAATTTGGTCATATCTTGATTGAATATTTACACACAGGTGTCAGAATGGTATCAAATGAAAGCTTATGGCATGCTCTTTCATTTTCAGTTATCTTATGCAAATTAGCTCATTTGCATATTCATGAATATTAATGAGTTTTCCTAAAATTTCGATTTTCGACGAAAATTTGGTAAATACTTTCCAAAAACAAAGCATTTTTGTGCAGGGGAATTATGTAAACATAGTTAATCATCACGAAAATTATATAAGAAATATTTTGAGCGATGTTTGCACATTGACTATTTGGGCTTTTGGCCAAATCCCTTATCTAAACCCTTAACCCTATAAAATTGTTCATTCATTTCAAAATGTTTTTGGTCATATCTTGATTGAATATTGACCTACAGATGTAAGAATGGTATCAAATGAAAGCTTGTGATTTGCTTAATAATGTGCTATGAATTTTTTTGCAAATTACCTCATTTGCATTTTTATGAATATTAATGACATTATTTAAAACTGTGAACCTTTTTTTGAATATTTGGTAAACACTTTCAAAAACATCGTGTTTCTTCTCAGGGGGAATCATGTAAACATGCTTTAAATTAAAGAGCAGATTATAAGAAACATTTTGAGCAATGTTTGCACTCTGGAAATTGGGGCTTTTGGCGGTGACCCTTATCTAAACCCTTAACCCCATCAAATTGTTCATTCAAATTTTCAAAACGTTTTGGTCATATCTTGATTAAAGTATCGACCTACTGATATCAGAATGGTATCAAATGAAAGCTTATGGCAGGCTACCCCATGTGCTTTTATTTTTCATGCATATTAGTTTAGTTTCATTGTCATATACATTAATGATTTTCCTTAAAATTGTGATTTTTCCGCAAAAATGTGTTAAATACTATCAGAAACAAGGCATTTATATTCAGGGGTATTATGCAAACATGATTTATCTTAGAGAACATTATATAAATAACACTTTAAGCAATGTTCACACTGTGCCATTTTGGGTCTCTTAGCCAAACCCCTTATCTAAACCCTCAAACCTATCAAATTGTTCATTCAAATTTTCAAAACGTTTTTGGTCATAATTATCTTGATTAGAAATTGATCTACAAACGTCAAAATGCTATCAAATTAAAGCTAGTGAATTGTTTGTATATTTGCAATTACTTTATGTCGATTTGCTCATTTACATATTCATAAATACTATTGATTCTTAAATGTTTGGGACAAAAACACATTTATTGTGGAAAATCCATAACATGTATTATATTTGACAGTGCTATATGTTATAAAGTAACCCTGTTATGTTATGTACATAATAACCCTGTTATGCTTAGTACAATAAATGTTGATGATTCATTGCATTAAATAGAGTTTCTAGTATTGATCTATGTTGGTTTCCATCATGATAAACTTGCCCAAATCCCACAGTTTGAGTAATTCCAAGAGTGCCACCAAGTGCGATGTTAATCATTTTAGGTCACATTGTTCTAGAACAGTGCAATAAGTAAGTGTCTTAATATGGGATTTCACATGCTGATCTAAACCTGGTAGCATAGTTGTAGCATTTAAATATCAGAAAAGTATTGAACTGAAGATATCTATGGCCATCTAATGCCATCCTGGAAAACATATGCCATATTGAAAGAGATTGTATGGGTATCGTAAGGGAATTATCTTCAATTCATTGTGAGGTGGTACTATGCTGAAAGCACATATAAGAAATATCTGTAGATTAGGAAGAATATGAATATACATGTACATTCAGCATGGGCTGTCGGTAGTATGGATCAATTCACATCTGTTCTGATACAGACAAATCAATGCACCGTAATAAATGCAATAATTTTTTATCACAACCAGTAATTGTCTGTACTCTAGCTACATACATACATACATCGCGTACATCTCTTGATTTTATGCATACGATACATAGGCTTTACATGTGACACCCAAAGCTTAAATTATCTGAATTGAAAGTTCCTCAATAGAGCATAAAGAAATGGTAACATCAGTGTCCCTGATCTGTCAGCTACATATCAAATACCATTAAGGCCAACAATTTGACTTGGCTATGAGGAAAACACAAGGAAGGGCAATCCAGATGGAGAAAAAACATGCTGTTTTCTCCATGTGAATGGCAAAAATAAGGCCTTGATAATTGCTTAACAATGTTACTTTGCTCTATGTATGCAATTTGTCTACATTCCAGGATCTCTGTTCAGCCATAAAACTTAAAAAATAATTGGAATGATTAATTTTGTATGTGTATTAGAATAAAGTCCAGTAGTTTAGACACATTTTGTATCATTCTATGGCATATGATAAAATGTTTATGTTTAAAGTCCTATTTTGCGACAATTTTGGATTCATGTAGCAGTTTTACAAAGGATAACATTCTGTCAACTAAACTAGATATAAGCAAGAACACCAATACAATAAAAGAAATCAATTTAACTTATTTGCACTTATAACAATAAAGATTAAAAAGAACAAATGGAAACTAAATACATACATTGGAAATAAGATTAGTAGGTACAAAATATGATGGGTTGCAGACTTTAAAATCACTGTTACTTCCGAACAAAACATCAAATAGATTTCAAACAAGGCTTAGATGTTATTAAAAGAGTGAACATGGATATCAAATGGTTGAAAACTCACGAGAAATAATCAGACCTTTTGGTGCGTATTTAAAATAAAGACCTTGCAAAACAATAAAATTTTTTAGACAAATCATTAATATGCATGCTTATGCAAATGAGATAATTTGCATAAAATATCTGCATATTAAAGAATAAGTCATTAGCTTTTATTTGATACCATTCTTACATCAGTAGGTCAATATTCAATCAAGATCAGTTTTGAGTTTATTGGGTTTTTTACTACCAGGGTCATATCGCGGCGGCTGGAGCACCTAACCGTGGGTTCCTGGTATTTCTCGCACCAGTACAACCACAATATCCAAACCGAGCCTCCAGCTGCTCTCTCACATAGATGATTCACACCCATTGGTGAGAGACAAATGCCTTTTGTCAAATGTCAGAATGGATACTGGCCGAGCCGGGGTTCGAACTCGAGACCCCTGGATTGACAGACTCCGACGTAACCGACTGAGCTATCCGGGCTCGGCCAAACAAGATAAGACCAAACATGTTTTGAAAATTTGAGTGAACAATTTTATAGCGTTAAGGGTTTAGATGAGGGTTTTGACCAAAGGCCCATACCACCAGAGTGCAAACATTGCTCAAAATGTTTCTAATAAAATGTTCTTTAATATAAACCATGTTTACATGATTCCCCCAGAACAGAAACACAATGATTTTGAAAGTGTTTACCAAGTATTAGCAAATAGGTCACATTTTTCAGTAAAATAAGTAATATTTATGAATATGCAAATGAGGTAATTTGCATAAAATTTATAGCAAATTATTGAGCTAGTCACAATCTTTCATTTGATACCATTATAACATCTATAGGTCAATATTCAACCAAGATATGACCAAAAACATTTTGAAATGATTGAACAATTTATAGGGTTAAGGGTTTAGATAAGGATTTTGGCCAAAAGCCCCAATGGTCAAAGTGCAAACATCACTCAAAATGTTTCTTGTATAATTTTCTTGAAGATTAACTATGTTTACATAATTCCCCTGCACAAAAACACCTCGTTTTGGAAAGTGTTTACCAAATTTTCGTCGAAAAACGCAATTTTAGGAAAAATCATTAATATTCATGAATATGCAAATGAGCTAATTTGCATAAGAAAACTGAAAATGAAAGAGCAGGTCATAAGCTTTCATTTGATACCATTCTGACACCTGTGTGTAAATATTCAATCAAGATATGACCAAATTCATTTTCAAAATTTAAATGAAAAATTTGGTAGGGTTAAGGGTTTGGATAAGGGTTACGGCGAAAAGCCCAAACCGCCAGAGTGCAAACAAAACTCAAAATGTTTCTAATAAAATGTACTTTAAGATTAATCATGTTTACAAAATTCTCCTTGGACAAAAAAAGCCTTGTTTTAGAAATTATTTATCAAATTTTGGCCAAAAATAGAAATTTTAAGAGAAATCATTAATTTTCATACATATGCAAATGAACTAATTTGCATAAAATAACAACAAAATGAAGAGCAAGTCATAAGCTTTCATTTGATACCTTTTTTGACATCTCCCGTAGGTCAATATTCAATGAAAATATGACCAAATTAGTAATGTATTTTTTATGAACAAGAGTGCCATGGTCACAATATACGCCGCCCCAGAGACTAAGTTTTAAGGGGGCATAACTCAGGCAAAAATCAATGAACCATAAAATCCTTCCTTCATGCACATCTACCAATTGAGGTGATAACATTGACCAAGTTTCAAGAAGATCCAGCCAGAAACTTAGGAGGAGTTGCGTTGACGAGAAAAGTGGACGGACATTCGGACGGACGGACGGATGGACGGATGGACGGATGGACGGACGGACGGACGGACAGACGGAGAAGATGACGCCAATATACGTCCGCCTCCGGCGGCGTATAAAAAAATGATAGGGTTAAGGGTTTTAGATAAAGGTTACAGCCAAAAGCCCCAACGGCCAGAGTGCAAACTACGCTCAAAATGTTTCTAAGATAATATAATTTAAGAAAAAACATGTCTACAAAATTCCCTCTGGGCGGGGGAGCAAACATGTTTCTAGCTCAGGGACTAAATGTCATGAGGGGCCTTTTCCTTTTTCATCCTAACTCAAATAACCATTCGCCAAACAACTCCGATTTTGAAGCTCCCAGTAAAACGCCAAGTGGTATAATCAAATAATTGATTAATTCAGCTGTCATCTGCATTGCTCCTGCACACATATAGGTTCCGACAAATGACCTGACAGAGCATCTCTAACTATTAGCTACAGATGCTCTACCAGGTCACTTATCGAAACATATTTAAATGTATCTTAATTTACTCACCACACAAAAGGTTTTATTGTTGGCGATCGAATTTTAGAATCTGTACAAAATGTAGAAAAGACCAAATACATTGATCATCAATAAAATGGCCTTTTTTGGCCTTTTTTCACTAATTAAAGTTCGAATACATACGTTTATCTAAATTAAAAAGAGATAGCAAGTTGTATCACGAGTACGTACTTTCACCCAAGTTGAATATTGCCATATTTTGCCATCCAAATTGTCTAAAGAAATTAACCATGGCGAACGAGACGTCGGTGATGGGGCCGGCCGATCGTACTAAGGTCGTATAGAGATCTTTGTCCTTAAGTTCGTAACTCTGACCTGCCCATGTCATATGTGGTAAGTTCATGTAAGATGTCAGGTAGGATATCACTTCAGTTACTGAAAACAAAAATGTTTGAGTAAAAATGATTTTTTTATAAATTAGATTGGGTCAGTGGTATTTGATACCAACATGAATCTAGATCAGCCTGCACAAACGGGCCGGCTGATCAAGATCAATTTTGTTTTCTCCGAACGCATCCATGTTCTGTGGCAGATGTTATAGAATAGTTTGTGTCCTTAGTCATCCAATCAAAATGATCGTTGACACCGACTTTGATTGGTCCATTGATTTCCATCCGGGTATAATGGTCCCAACCATGGGTACTAAATAGCACTTAGCTCTGAATTTACGCTAATGAATACCATTACTGCGAAAGTCCGAAGCGGAGTCAGTCTTGGCGACATCTACAATCTGATAATGATGTTATGGAACAAATAACTAATTATACATATATAGATGTAAACAAGGGGTAAAACGTTCGTAATATTCAATACAATTTTGCATGCGTTGGTTCGAATCTTGCAGGTGTCCAACGCCTGCAAGATTTGAACCAACGCATGCAAAAATACAGTAATTTGGAGTTGTTGTTTTGATAACAATTGTGTTGTTTACACAAGTAAATTTTCTAACGTGTGGCATAATATCTTAAAGGGGGACCAGCTAGGCTGTCGAAAATGCAAATGGCACAAAAATTACAAACCAGATATAACGTATGAAATTACCAACCTGAAGGGGTAGATCATTGAATGTCCATTGTTAGCACTCATCGAGCTTTATTTAATTAAGTATGAAAATCCAAGTCAATGAATAACGTGCGGATCCGCATTTTATTGTGGGGGAGACGGGGGCCAGTCCGCCCTCGGGGTATGTTCGGCCAGTGGCTCTGTAGAGCCTCTGGACAGAGATAGAGAGCCCGGAACCAGATTGTTATGTCCCTTATGGGTGAATTCAAATAAAATGGCACCAAAAAATTATTTTTTTCCAATTTTTAAATTTCAATTAATCATTTTGGTCTATATGTTCTAATATTGTACATAGATCAAATTTCAATAACCTAAAACGGAATTGAAAAATATTTAGACATAAAAAAGTTTCAGATTTTTTAATTTAAGAAAATCAACAGAAAAACATGAAAGTACATATATTTACAAAGTAGTGTACCCTCACATAATGATACGAAAAATAATAATTTTTTCAATCCAAATTGTAATTTGTGAATCAATAAGGAATTCTAAGCAAAAAACCTAGTTTTTCTGTCATAAATCTGGTGAAAATATGACTTTTTACACAAAATTACTAGTGATTTTTTCATACACAGGTCAAAAAAAATTTATTATGATAAAGTTTGGCCTCATATAGACGTCAGACCCAATTTTCTCAACAAAATAATGAATTCAGAACATGTCTGCAAAAAATCTTGTACAATTGTTATGTTTGAACTAAAATCTAGACAATCCAAAACTTGCATCTTTTGTCACAAATGTGTTGCACTCCAGACATTATTAACCTATTCGGATAATTTATTATCCTCCTTGTACTTCTTTTTCAAGTAAAATAGTAAAAATAATTCACAAGATTACTATTACAAACAATTTTATACTCTTCCATGTATTTCAAATAATGAATACTTGTAATCATACGAAGATAGTTCAATTTTCTAAGAAAATCTTTAACTTCGTGAGTATTTTTTTCTAAATATGCACTGGATAGGTATAAAAAATTACTTATATTATACCTTGACATGTAATAAGCGCTAACTAAACAAGAACAATTAATTATCTTACATGGGTGTGCTATAAATGTTGAAAAATGAAAGTTCTTTTCTTTTAAATAATTTGTTGCACTCCAGACATATTCACATGTTGACAATATTGGCTAATTTATGATACAATTCGCACTTCTTTATCAAGTAAAAAGGTACAAATAATTCATGTGATAACTATTACAAGCAATGTTACTCTTTTCCTTGTATTTCAAACTATGAGCAATTGTAATCATACCAAGATAGTTCAATTTTCTAAGATTTAAATTTCTAACACCTAGAATGAAAACCAATCACAAAGATGACAAAAATTTGTGCCTAAATTGTTTAAATATATGCCCTCTTTCAAAAAATCAATATTTGATGATAACACTTTCTATAGATCAGGCCTTTTTTAATTAAGCCAAAAACTTGTTGCACTCCAGACAACATAAATACTGGTCTAAATCAAACACAAGTCTGTGCCTAAACTGGATTTCTGGTGTGAATAATCTTTGAGTCTATGTTATCTGAAAAAGAGAACAATAGTTCATTAAAAAGTCATATATAGTGAAAGAGGGGTTGTTAAACTTCAAATGTTACACTCCAGACAAACATGGGTGAGTTTATTTAAGGAACAGTCAGGAGTTTTTGTCCTTAAGTAGGTATTCGAAATCATATTTGTTCAAGGCTACAAACATTTTTGTACATGGATTATCATAAAAACTTGACTTTTCAGTCATAGAATTCCCACAGTATTCAATTATTTCGAGTTTCTCTATATTTGCCGTTGCACTCCAGACAGGGCACGACTTTTGTTCTTAAGTGAACCTCAGCGAACCCTTTGCACACAAACACTAACCACATACAAAATTCAAAACTTAAGATGTTTAAGTTAATGTAAAAAGTCTTACTTTTACACACATATTATTATTCTTTTATTGTTATGTATTTGGAAAAAAAGAAAGTTTTTTTCTGTTTACAAAAAAGCGTTTCACTCCAGACATTTTTTGCATGTTTTTTGGGCATAACTTTAAAACCGTTAAAGATATTTCAATGAAATTTTGCATGAACATACAATACACTAATTAACATCACATGGTCCTTTCAATTTGATCAAATAATCTATTCTTTTTAGTCTAGATGAAAAAATATGCTTGGTGCCATTTATTTTGAATTCACCCTTATGACGAAAGCTGATCGCAGAAAGTTTTGGGTCGCATTGAATAGAAAAACATAGAAATTCGAACACAATTCTTATTTTTTGTTGCTGTCAGTAAATTTTCCACATTTGTGTACAATTTCAATTATAGTAAGATGCGCCGTGATTTAGATTTCTTTTTAGTATATTTATGATGACAATAAAGTCCTCTATCATAATACAACTTAAGATGCCGATTTTATGTCATCTAAAAGAAGTTGTAACGTGATGTTTTCACGAGGTCTGTGCATTGAAAATTGTTTTTTCCATGTACAAATAAGAGTTCCCGAATAGTTCAGAAGCATAAAAACCTAGCAGGTGTCCCTTTTACCGGATTAGAGGCCTACCTCTTGAAGAAGGTGCTCCAACAATAAGATTGACCTGTTCATCCCCGGCTAGCTCTACAACATAACCCAGTCCCTCCTTCTGTCTTCGAGTGTGTCGTGTTATGATCCTGTGGACAAAAATGGACATTTTAGTGTTAGCGGACCTACCTCTTGAAGAGGGTGCTCCAACAATAAGTTTGATTTGGTCATCTCTGTCTAGTTCTACAACATAACCCATGCCCTCTTTCTCTCTTCGCGTCTGTCGTGTTATGATCCTCACGGTGGAGATTGTGTATCATGGGATGGATAGCAACTACGGACAAAAATAATATCGATTCTGGCTAAACATTTTGCAATACATGTAACTATTTTTCATTTTGGCATCAATTTTCAAAAGGTTTGTTGTATGTACCCCTTCTTATTGATCTCTTTTCTCAGATATATGAATTATTCTTGGAATCTTTTTACCTTTTCCAAAACAAAATGATCTTAGTCAACCAGAAAACGAAATGAAAACGACTACGGACAAATCAATCATGCTTCAGGTAAGAAATTGTGCTTTAACTTTTTTTTATTTATGAGTCAATTTTCAAGCAGTTTGTTGTAGAACACATGTACCCCACCCTTCTAAGTTCTTTCCTCAGATGTACGAGTTGTTTTTGAAAACTCCTCATACTTTACAAAAAAAAACTGATCCCAACCGACCAGAAAAACAATCCGATATTTTTCTCGATTTTTTTGTAGGTTGGGATTTATTTTTGCAAAAAGTACCAGGAAGTTTTCGGTAAGTCCTACATCAGAGGAAAAAGCTCAGTAATGCGGGGTACATGCAACAAGTCGTTTGAATATTGACACAGAAAATGGTAAGTTATTGCAAAATGTCTTACCTGAAGCGAGGCAAATTTGTCCATAGATTTAGGCCTACCCATCCCATCATGCACAATCTCCACTGTGACCTGGAAATTTTTGACAACATGGATGGACAGGATTTTTTTAAAATTAACATTTTCTAAAACAGCAAATTTTAGAAAGGCTTAAATCAAAAGCTTCTGCAGATCCAAATGATTGATATTTAAAAAAATAGATTTGTGTTCAATATAGCATGGCAAATATTGAAGCAAAAGGAGAAAATGCTGATTATCAGCATTTTCTTCTTTTGCCTCAATATTTTCTCGAACAATTTTAACATGAAAACCAGATATTGTTTGGGAAAGGATTAAACTACGATTTATTGTTCATCAAAGCCTTTAAAGTGGATGCTCATTGTTATCGTCTCTTCTATACGGTTCAAATGAGTACCAACAAGATAGGGTAGGAATCTCAATAATCATTTTAGTATGTCTTGATACTCAGTTATCTCTTGGTCTATTCTTTGCCAATCCATTTCCAAACAAGAACGGGTTTTGACATCCCTTAAAGAAAAGGTTTGAGAAAACATTGAGACAAAATAAGAAAATGTTGATAATCAGCATTTTCTCTTTTTGTCTGAAATATTGTCTGTGCTACATTTTACATAAATCTTGACTTTAGAAGCAGCTTTTGGTCGTCAGCAGCAGCTTTAACTTGGCGCGACTACCGTGCACTTTTGTTGTTTTGGAAAGGCTTAAAGTAAGCCTATCCCTGAACAAGCCTTGATTTTTTACGGAAGCCATAATTTTCTGTCGCTTTTAATTAAAAGTCACAGAAGACGTATACAATTAGAATGTTATTTCAGACAAACATCTTTCATAATTTAACAAAAACTGATAGTCAACAGTTTAACGTACGACATGCATTCAGTCTTGGTCGATCTGTACTCGCTGTGACGTCGCGCACGGTATTGCGACCAATTTTTGTAACGTCGAAATATAGAAAAACGTTGCACGTAAACGTTGCGCGTAACGAATATTTCTTTATCATCCGTGTTTTCTTTTCCTTATATCGTAGGGAAAAGTTGTTTAATAAGTCATTCGTATAACAGGAGAATAAATAAATGAATTAATTTCTGGATTATGGTTTGTGTTTTAAAATGAAATCCATACCTTAAGTTGACATTGTTTTTGAATAATCGTTTGGCATAGTTGTATTTCCGCGACATTAAAAACACTGGCGGTATTAAACCATAGGCAAAAAAACTTTTTTAAAACATAATTGATTTTTGCAATTACTTTTTCGCAACAAACATACAAAATCAAAACTTTCACCACGAAGAAAAAATTGTCTTAGGTATGTGTGATTTCTGTTGTCTGTGTGTCATTTGCTTATTACACGCCGTAAATATTGTGTCATACAGAGTCGTTTATTTTGGTTTAAAAATGAAAAAAAAAAGAACAATAACTATTATAGCTTAAAATTAATCAAACTTGTTTAGTTATGAAACAATACGTAGGCCTACTTGTAAAACCTGTTTACGAGTGGATAAATGAAACACGGGCCTTCTCGTATAGAGAATAGTGGGATTCGTGTAATCATGAGGGAATAATCTTAAAGAGACACACGAAGAAACTTTAACATATTTTTGTTACTTTTTTAACATCTTAGTGTGCGACAGAAAGCAAAGAACTTTACATTTGATCATAACCGATGTCCTTAACACAATTTGCGTTTGTTATAGATTCTCTCAAATGTTCAGATAATTTGTTCAATACCCGAATAATCAATCGCTTTCATTAAAGTCGACGTTAAACGTCCATTTTGACGTAAATTTAAGGGGGTGGACATTTCTGTTTTACCTGGGAAAAATTCTGGCGTTTCTCCTATAATGATGATACGCATCTACATATTACATCATTGTAAAGATATTGTAATGAACTAACTTGTATTCGCAATATCAATGTTCAGAATTTGGCGGATTACAAAATATTCATGTCGAAAGGCGCACCAAAACATTTTTGCGCGAAAAAACGCAGGGGGTGGACATTTCTGTTTTACCTGGGGGAATTCAAATTAAGACATGAAAACGGCGTAATAGATCGTTCATATTTCATACATATATTGTCGGTATGATGAACTTGATTGTGCAAGAGGTTTGAATGAAAATAATACGACTGTATTCATTTCAAAGACAGTGAAAAATCGCGTTTCAATGAAAAATTCCAGAAAATGGCTCACGTCACGCGCCAATGCGAGCTTGTTTTTTCGTTATACTGACTTAAATCTTTGCTTGTATTTTATAAAAATCGTATCAAATGATAGAAAATAGGATAAACAAAAGTTAAGTATTATCTTTAAACAAAGTTTTACGCCGAAAATACAAGTTTTGCTCGGAGTAATCAAATTCTGTGATTTTTTATGTTACACGTCACGCTTTAAAACGGGGGTCTTTTCCGTTAAATTATAACCGAAATTCAGGACTTTCCGGTGTTTCAGGTCCATGTAAAACTATAGACAGACAGGTTCATGTATACGGAAACATTATCTACCAAGAAAACGATTCTCAATTAAATATGTGTTTTTAACCAGTACAAGTTTCATTCGTGAACCGGATTTTTCACGACTGGTCGCAATAACGTGCGCGACGTCTATAAGTAGGTCAAAAACACGTAAAAATATTTAGCCTACGAGGGTTGATTGATAAGCACTGAGTCTCACATAGAAATGTTTCAATTGTAACTGTACAACGATTTTATTTTCCAACATTACCCCCTTCTTTGTCTATACACTTTTGTCAGCGATGTTTTAAGGCCTCAATGCCACTTTTGTAGAACTCCTTCTCCTGATCGTTCAGAAAGGCCTCTACTGCATGTATGACGTCAACATTTAACTGAAAGTGGGTACCAGCAATAGCTCTTTTCAACTGTGGAAACAGGTGACAGTCTGGTGGAGCAAGATCAGGTGAATAAGGCGGGTGTTCTACTAAATCAAACCCACAGTCTTTGATGGCAGCCATGGCAATGGCAGATTTGTGAACAGGGACACTATCCTGGTGGAACAGTACACCTTTGCTAAGGTTTCCACGGCGTTTGAGCTTGATGATTTCTCTCAGTTGCCTTAAAAGTGATGCATAATACTGTCCATTAATTGTTTGGCCCTTTATTCATGAACTTTATTGACCATTTCTGGTGTTGCAACGGAGACAGGCCTTCAAGGGCGAACGTCGTCCTCAAGACTCTGCCTACCACGTTTGAACTCCCCTACCCATCTCTTTACTGTGGCATACGAAGGGACATCATCCCTAGTCCATGGGCCCATAACCGAAACCCTCCCCCCCCCCCCCCCCCCTAGTGGGATTTTTGAAGACCTATATTTTCTTGAAGCTTATGATGTATAGTAATGAATTCAGGTTGTTGTTCAATTTAAAAGTGCTGGATAAGCAAATGGCGGGCTCGTTACCATGGCAACCGTCCATTTTTCTACAATCCAGCGCTTGGATCAATTAATTGCAATAAAATTACTTATTTTTGTCATAAATCTTTCAAAATAGTTTTAGATTATTACCAAGATATTTCTCTCACAATATAGATATTTTTTAGAAAATTTGCTAATTTGCATATTCATGAATATTAATGAGAAAGTAAGAAAATGTGTTTAATTTGCTAAAAACAAGACTTTACTAGTGAATTTAAACCTCTCTACCAGGTAGAATTTTTGAAGATCTATATTTTCTTGAAGCTTATGATGTATTTCAATACATTCACTTTGTTATTTGATTTAAAAATGCTGGATAAGCAAGTAGTTGGCTTGTTACCATGGTAACCACCCATTTTCATTCGTTCCGGCGCTTGGATCAATTAATTGCAATAAAATTACTTATTTTGGTCAGAAAACATTGAGGCTAGTTTTAAAATGTTGTCATTACAGTTCTCTCACAACCAAAAGATTTTTCAGATTGCTAATGTGCATATTCATGTATATTAATGAGATTGTGGAAAATATGTGTTTAATTTGCAAAAAGACGACTTTACTAGTTTACTAGTGAATAGAAACCCTTCCCACCATGTGGGATTTTTTTAGACCTATATTTTCTTGAAGCGCAGGAAACATATTAATGAATTCAGGTTCTTGTTTGATTTAAAGTGCTGGATAAGAAAATGGTAGGCCTGTTACCATGGCAACTGCTCATTTTCCTACGTTTCAGTACTTGGATCAATTAATGGCAGTAAAATATTTTAAAATACTTATTCAAGATATTTACTTATTTTGGTAATAAAACATGAGACTAGTTTTAAAATTTTGAATAGACATTTTTCTTGAAATCATTTTTATTTAGCTAATTTGCATATTCATGAATATTAATGAGAAAGTAGAAATATGTGTTTAATTAGCTAAAACAAGGCTTTTCTATGGAATAAATATGCTGATGCGATACGTTTTTATAATGCTTAATGTTTCAAATGAATAAGAACACTAATAGATCAATAATAAGTTCATAAACCATTCATCAGCTACACAGAACAAGCAAATACGAGCTTTTTCGCATTCACAACTATTTTCATACTTTTCTGTAAATGGCAAATAAATTCTCAAATATTCTCTAATAATGTTAATGACTTTCATTTTTGCATCTTTTTCCCTAAATTGTTTACTTGTAATGTTTGAAAACTAAAATTTCATGATTTATCTATTAAAAGGGAGAATCTTAACAATATATGCTCTGAAAAATTACCGTATAAATGGCAATAAAATTCCATTTAGCGCAAATGACATGCTGAAAACTTTAACCTGCTTTCTTTGATTTTTTTTCTATGTGAAATACAGTTTTCTTTTACACAAGAAACTTTATTTTGTAAAAGTTAAGTACTAAAAAGCGTTTTAATAATGAATTCCCATTGGAGTACATGTATGGTCACCTTTGATTTATACCATGTTTGCCTTGTAATCCATGCTTTTTTACATTTTGCTCCAAGTTTAAACTTAACAAATACTATTGGAGACATGCGGTGCAGTAGAGAAATCTTCCCAACCACTTCTATTGATTGGAATGCTATGTTACAGGAACACAGTTTACCAGATATATTCTAATAAGCGATAGTTGAAACTGGTCAATTTAATATTTGCACTGTCATGTGCGTTAATTGGTGATTTAAAATTGCCTATAACAGCAACTGAATTATTCATTTCTTTATCAAATTGCATTCGAGTGACATTGTTTTACACCTTTATAATTCAGAATACTTATATGTGAATGTGATAATATAAACAGTTATAAATTGTACATAGGTACCTTATTGGTTGGATACCAGTACTTCGAAGACACTTGATTTGTGAGGAATCCCTGTATTCGTGTAACAAAATGTGATTTTGAAAGATTTAGTTTAAATAGCAAACACAATTTCTGTTGATTATGATGAGAGGGAAACACATCATATTCCAACTTCTAGTGTTGTAATATATCGCTTGCCGAAGATTTGAAATCCTTCGTTTTGTTATCAGTTTTTAGATATGCTCGTGCATTTCTTAGTTCATTTCAAACATCTTCACAACAAATTAGTTTTTGGAATTCTGACTTTTGTGGAAGACAAAAAGCTAACCTCATAATGAGGTAAAATCCATAAAACACAAGGGCTAGCTATGAATAACACATATAATCAATTTCCAATCAACCAAGGAATCCACGATTTATATATGTCATTATATGTGCACAAACTTGTCTAAATATACGGTTATTAGAAAGCCTTTTTCACAAAAAAAAGGGAGAGCCTGCTATGGTTCGACACTTGTATTGAAAAGGGACTGAGGGTAAAACATGCATGATGAGTTTACCGGTCTTCTGTACCATCTTATTCTCAAGTAAAATATCGTGGTGGTGGTGGTGGTGGGGGGAAGCAGGGGTTATAACGCGACAGAGAAACTTAAGAAGATGCTCATGTAAATTAACAGTGAAGAAGCCATTTTTAGCGTGGCAAAAGTCTTGGTATTGGTGTTTTGTATTAAACATATCCACCCCACAAAAAAGAGCTTAAACGCTTTATGACCAAAATAAGCCTTAACGTCTTTATACCCTCTATAACACCTATTATCCAAAGCGTCCCTTGTCCATGTAAGACTTAAAACCTTCATGCAAAAAGATAACAATGATGTACTCCAATGTGGACTCATTATCAAAGAATCGGGTACATGGTTTCTGTCAAAGAGGGAAAATGCTTATCTCTCCTAGAAAATAATCAATTTGGATTTTCTTCAGTACTTAATTTATGGGATTGGGGATTTATTACCATTTATACGGTAATTAGGACCGTTTTGGAAATATATATTTTCAAGGTTATGTCATTTATTTACTTGTTAAATCATGTAGTTTTAATAAGAAGTTGAAATACATTTGAAAATACAATATTAAGTGCAGAAGATTTGCAGAAATGAAAAACATTTACATCACTTTTGCATACTTGAGATTTTGGCAGCCATTTTGAAAATTAAAAAAATGACAAAAAAGCCTATTATAAGCATGGCAACACTTTTAGATTTAATTTACTCAATTTTAAGAAATGGTCTCATTTACATACAGAACATGATTACAAATTATAGGGCAATGATATTTCGATATTTAGTCAAGTGGTCATTTTGCGGCGGCCATCTTGCAAAATCATTTGAAATGTCGAATATATCCGACAATATCGATAGTCAACACTTTGGCTTTTATTACAAGGCATCTAATAAACACTTTAAAACAAATTCTAGCAATTATTCGCTGTGGAAATGATTTCCAAATGCAAAGTAAATATAAACAAAGGCAATATCTATACTATTTTCTCTTGTTTTACATATTCAAGGGGCATAATTCGTGCTAATTTTGGTGTGAAATTATCTTTTACTATTTAACGATATAAATTGATAAAATCTATAAGAATTTTGGTCATTTGCGCCTAAATTTGGGTTATTTTCACTGTGTTGTAAGTTGTACGTTAGGTTTGTGCAGTCATTCAAAGATGGCGACAACGATACAGTATGAGAGGTAGGTGTCATAGTTTTTCATTGATAAATTTCTTAAACGGTCGTGCCTTGCCTTGATACTGATATCATTATACAGGGGAAATGTATACCTATCAACGATTCTATATATCAAATTACCAGTGTTGTCCTATCGTACTCAGTCGTTGTGCAAAGACAGCCCAACACGGAAAAAAATTTTCGAAGCGAGAAAGTTGCCCTTTTAAGGATGATTACATAGTAATCCGCGAACTAGGGAACAAACTATTGCTCTAACTTGGATGTTTTTAACATGCTCTTTTCTATTGTTACCGTTATTTTACACAAAAATGTCCAGAATGTCCACAAACACCGTGTTTACTAAATGGCCAAACAACGGTGTAGTCCCAGTGAAAATATGCAGACACAACGGTGCAGTTTCTGTGTTTTATGTACGGTGTGGTTATATTTTCATAACAAATTGTGAACGGTGTAGACATAATGCAATAGTGAACGGTGTAGACTTGAAGCAATACAGAACGTATTATTTCTCGAATGATAATATATTAATGTTTAATGATAACGTTTTCACGGCTGAGAATCATGTTTTACAATTACTACCGAAATTCTTCAACAATTATGTAGATATGTGACTGGCTTGTAACTGCTTTGCAGCAAAGGTGACAATATGTCTACAAAATATACTTTAATCAGAATATAGAAAGAATCTAGAGTCTGCCGGCGTCTGTTTTCCTTTTTCTTTTTTTTTCAGTTTTATGCTGTTGACTTGTTACTATTGTCATTTCGAAGGAAGTTTCGAAAAAGGTTGTGAAGCATTCGGAACAGGACCATTCCAGCCAGATATTAAAAGTGCGCAGGAGGGAGGTCAATGATCAGACACATCAAACAGGTTTGAAAACTCTGAACTTCAGTATAATTCCGAATATTATCAAGAAGTCAGAATAGGACGTCATCCTCATTTGCGAGCATAGAATACACAAGATAGACCTCATCAACGTAGAAAAAAGGATTTTGGAGTTAACAATCTTTCTATCGATGATATCCCGGATTTTAAATGCATGAGTCCAGTACATAAAAAATTACGAAGTTCAACACCCCATAAATTCGTTCAAAAAGCTCCGACCTTAATTCCTGATAATTCCATTGGACGTAGGCTACTGAAACAGATGATACGGATAGGACTCTTCTCTTTCCCCACGAGACATAAAACACTGGCTGAAATGAACAGTTTGTTCCCAGATGTGATTAAGTCATTGAGAAGCGTTGATAAACTTGGTAATTGTTTATCTTGGTCAATGAAGGTCGGTTATCGATGGAAAACATTGCATTTCATTTATTTATGGATGTAAGTTCTACTCTCTTGGAAGTACTTCAATGCGTTTTACTCCGATAGTCAAACGGTTTTGGCGAATAGAATATTGTCTTTTTCATTGCAAATGGTTACATTTTATGAGTGGGCCCAAAAAATCTTGGTCAGAAAATTGTCAATCCTGAAGAAGAGGTTAATTAGGTATGAAAATTCCTAAATGAATTTTGCAGTTCCGTAATTCTATTTTCAAGACTTAATTACTTTAAGTCGAACAAGACGAAAAAAAGGCCCAAATGTTTATGAAACAAATTTATAATTTATGTTTTGTTATTTATATTTTTTTTGTTGATGGAATCCTTTATTTTTGATAAAATCAGACTTTTCAATGAGGGGTCAATTTGAAAACTAGATACATGTCGATCAATAATTATCATACTCATTGAGTTGAAATAATTTCATTAATCACAAGAATTGATTGTAATAACCAATTAAAACAGTTACAAAGAAAAATTCAAAGCCAGAACCGAAATTTTGAATCTACAAATCAAATGAACGGATGAACAAGAAACTGGCCATTGCACCCACATCTTAGGGTAAGTCACTAAACATGGCTCTAAAATGACTGTTATCGTATGACTTGTTTAATAGTTTGTGATGGTATTCCTTGTGATTATCATGTCCGGCAGATGTTTTTTTTTTTTTCAATAACAAATAACAAAAAAATGTCTTCTGAAAATCAAATTAAACATACATTGAACTGTTTTAGGCTTATGTGAATGAAGAAAAGAGAAAACGGCATATTTTCTTAACTTTTGTTTTCGTTTACTTTGAGGATGTCGGGGTTTTTATCAAGGGAAAGAACTGCGTTTTAAAGACCAAAGTATTTGAGGGAGATAAATCAGATGTGCAGATGATCTGCTAGCGGTTAGAGCCAGTTCGCCCTATACAACATACCAAGTCTACACCGTTCACAACTTGTTGTGAAAATAATAACTACACCGTACATAAAACACAGAAACTGCACCGTTGTGTCTGCATATTTTCACTGGGACTACACCGTTGTTTGGCCATTTAGTAAACACAGCGTGTGTGGTCATTCTGGACATTTTTGTGTACTATAACGGTAACCATTGAAAAGAGCATGTTAAAAACATCCAAGTTAGAGCAATAGTTTGTTCCCTAATTCGCTGTGTACTATGTAATCATCCTTAAAAGGGCAACTTTCTCGCTTCGAAAAAAGTTTTCCGTGTTGGGCTGTCTTTGCACAACGACTGAGTACGATAGGACAACACTGGTACTTGGCTATATAGCACCGTTAATAGGTATACATTTCTCCTGTACAATGATATCAGTATCAAGACAAGATACGGCCATTTAAGAAAATCATCGACGAAAAACTAAGACACCCACCTCTAACGATTTTCCACGGACGCCATCTTTGATTGACCACTCAAAACTTCCGTACAAACTACACAAATCTAACGTACAACTTACAACACAGTGATTTTGGATCCCATGAATGTGTATAAGGTGAGTTATAAACAAGTATTTTTTGTAATTCAAGGGGAGATAATCAATCGTTCCGCATATGCTTATCCAGCACTTATATATCAAACAACAAGTTGCATTTGAAAGGGAATTCATCAAGCTTTACAATGATATAGGTGTCATAAAATCCCGGTAGGGGGGACCTAGGGTGTAGCTAGCCCACGGACTACCCCTAGTGTTGGTATCTTATCAGCATGGCTGGCCTTCGAAGTTAGACCCTTTTTATACAGATATTGAATCACTGCTCTTTCAGCAACATTGTCCATTTTGCAAAAGTCACTTGCCCGGTTTACTTTAGAGTGCTACCTCTTCAACATAAAATGACCAAATGACACCAGTTTTCGGCTGCGCTTATATAGCCAGAGAATACAGGGACTGAAAATGGACATACTTGCTTGGCTCCATCTATGAAAGGCTCACTACTTCCCAATCAACCCTCGTACTAAGAAATATCTTATGAGTATGGTAAATCTTCACGGGTTTACCATATCAAGAAAAAATTCACACCTAATTCGCGAAGTCTTTTTGAATCAAGTCTGGGTAAGGTGGGGCAAAACGCCCCCCCCCCCAAATTGTTTTTGGTCATTATCTTAAAAACAAATGGCGATATAGATGTATTTTTTGCAGTGTTACAAAGCTTTAAATCATCTGAACATTGTGACATGTGATTTTGGCTTTGCGCATTGAAATGTGCTTTTATAGGCAAAAATAATATTTTTTCAAAAGGGGCGTTTTGCCCCACACCTGGTGCAAATCGCCCCTCGCGGTGGGGTAAAACGCCCCCGGGGGCGTTTTGCCCTATGCTTCTATTTAATTCATTTTATGCTGACTGAAAAATGTTCTTACACTTGATATCAATATCTATCGGGTGTTTATCGTGGTCAATTTTAAATATTCCGGTAGAGTACGTGGGATAACAAAGATTTTGACCCTGAACCTTTTGATCAAGTGACTATTACTCTTTCAATGTTATTCGCTAAATAAACAGAAATAATGAACATACATAGAAAGTAGAAGACATGCAAATGTGTATCAAGGTTAAAGATTTAAAATAATACCTAGAATAGAAAATTACAAGACATCGGCATTTTTCGGGCTTTGCCGTAATCATTCGGCAGCAGATTTTTTCCCATTCGTAACGTTTCCGTATAGATCGGAAACCACCGAACGTCTACGATCACGTCCGGAAAATTCCGAACCAGGGGGCGTTTTGCCCCATGAGACTGTGGGCGTTTTGCCCCAAAGTGACCATTTCTCTATTTATCAAAATATTCCAAAAACAACAAATATTTTACAAAATGTTTCTTTTTCAATAAAATCACAATGTAATTTGCGATAGATATATGTGTTGCATGTCAGATAAAATATATCCATGCCAGATGCAACACAAAATCAATGGCAGCAGGAAATAATAAGGAATGGCCCGAAAATGATTTTTGCAAGATATTTTCTTATTAACTAATTTCAGAGCTAAAACTTTTCTGTCACATAATCTACACATTTTACAATCATTTTAACATCATAAGTTTGTCAGATATATTGGCATTTCCTAGAAATCGATGGGGGGCGTTTTACCCCGAGGGGCGTTTTGCCCCACCTTACCCTACACAGTTTTTTGTTTGTTTTTTATGACCCCGTATCGAAAGATCGGGGATATGTTGTTTTACACGTGTCTGTCTGTATGTTCGACTGTCTGTCTATCCGTCCGTCTATCTGTCTGAAAACTTAACATTGGCCATTTCGGGGGCATTAGTTTGTTGTTGGTGGTGGTGTTTCTGGTAATGTTTATGGCAAATTGATCCTGGGTAGAAAGTGCTTCAAGCACTAAATTCGCTTTCTTTTTTACTCTAAAAAATGTGATTCACGACACAACTTGAATCAAACAATAGTTACGAGATTTTATAACAACACCTAGACGGAAATACTATTATTTGTCCGAAATTACGTCACGGTACCCTGGATAATAAAATCGTTCCCTATCTCGAAAGTCTGTTTCCCTTCTCATTTGTAATTCTGTCCTGGTCTTTGAATTATAGGCAAGTTTATGAAACTTAATCTCTAATAAAATCAGCAAGGTTTTATATTAATTACAAAAACTATGCAATTATTATCAATGTATAATCAATGTTCTCCATTAATGATGTTAACCAATATGTCAGAACAGCTCATTGTGAAATAATGATGCTTGTTTTTATGAACATACATAGGCTACAAAAAATCGGAAGTCTTCAAAGAGATTTCCATATGCGTACATCAAATAAGGGGTCATTTTTAATCTTTAATTAAGGCTTTTGCTGGAAAATTATAGCAGTTAGTCTTTTCCCTAACTTACACTGGTTTTGGGGCTCCTAGAATGAAGGATATGTAGAAAACATTGTGGTAAAAGAAAACAATAACGAAAATTAGATTTTTATCTATCGTCATTTTTTTTCTTTGGTTTGATTTACATAATTTTCATTTATTTAGATCTCGTATATCCAAGTTTCTGTCAGAAACAGCTTTAATCAATTACACTTTGACTCCTTTTGACTCCCAAAAATGTAATGGCTTGGGAATACATTGTGGAAATTGAAGGTTTTGCTTGTGACAATCTATTTCTTCATTTGCAACAATGTTTTCAACGCAAAAAGAACTAAAAATCTAAAATTTCATTCACTTAAAATTGTCGTCTGCATATCTCTGAATTTGGGTAAGTTTAGAATTTTGCCGTCTAGGAATGGGTTTAAAGTAGGTTGATTAGCCCTTTTTCCAGCCAAAACCTAGTTTTTACATCCCCACTTTATAGTAAAGAATTGGTAAAACATTGGGGCAAAAGAAGCAAACACTTACAACCAGCACTTTCTCCTTTTACCTCAATGTTTTCTGTTTCATATTGTGTATATATAAATGATATCTTTTTAAACATACATTCAGTCAGTTGTAGCAGCTTTCACTTTGGACCATCATAATTTTTATTTTTTGGGAAAAGGTCTAATCGTGTTGTTGGGGAAAGTGTTTGTGAAATATAGAGCTTTTTACTATAATGAATCTTAGGAAATAGTTAACAGGATAGGAAGGTCAATTTCGAATATCTCTTCAAGTCTCTTTTGAGCTCCGGTGCATTTCTAAAAGCTTAATTACTGACTAGATTGAATCCTTTTGATTTACCCAACATGACATAAGAAACTTTTACGCACATTTATTACATGGGAAATTGGTTTGTAAACGCTAACACAATAATTATGGTAAAGACAAATTATAGAAAAATATAATAGTTGATCATACATTCACAATTAAACCAGAAAAGTTCCAGTTGTTTTGGTTTATCTTTTGGTAGCCTGTCCTGTCTAGAAAATGAAGCAAACGAATTACATCGGATAAGTCGAATTTCCGCTTAAGTCGAAGTGAAAGTCTGGTCCCATCCTCATCGATGGATATCAACAATATTAAACAAAATTATTTTGAAATAAATTAATGTAGCCATTCAAATATAGTAGGAAAAGGAAAGAAATTGCTTTTCCTTTTCCTACTATATTTCAATTATGAACGTACTTGTTGAGCATCAAAAAAGGTTAAAAAATGTTGTAATAGATACAAAGAAAAAATCGGATGTGTCGAACTCCGGATATGTCGAAGTATTTTGACACAACGAGAGTCGACTATATAACTCTTCTCATTTAATTTTGGATGTATAAATACAATAAGCTCCAAATAAAAAGAACAAATTAATTTTGATAAACAAGATCCTGTTTTGAAGTCCCTGTTAGAAAATGATTTGGAAAACATCGATAAGCATTTCTCCCTTAGTCTCAATATATTCTGTTGTATACACTATGCAGGTTGTACATTTTGTCAACACGTACTGTCTGCATGCTGCCCTTTCAATTTTTGCTAGTCAAAAATCGCTTGGTTTGAGACAAGCTATACTGGTAATTAATGCTAATTTTTCATAGACCTTTATCAATTCAGCGGAATGATCTTCTATAAAATTGAAATGGGAGTTTTGTTTGTGTTTCAACAGCGTCAACTTAAGCAGAAAATGACAGCTGTAAGTAAATATAACGGAACTTTGTATCCAAAAATACTGTTTTGAACCCATGTTACAACTAAACATCTTTCAGGACATGTTGAAAGCATTTACCCATTGAGATGTGAAAAAAGAACCATTCGTAATGCGTATGAATGTGTAAAAACAAAAAGACATAAAGAATTGTAAAAAAATATGGCTGTTTGAAAAGTGGCTACTTTCTTATGACGGTGACTATATAATAAACTTGTTTCAATAAGAAGAATACTTCAGGCACTATTTCTGAAATTTTAACCCGCACCATTTTTACCAAACTATTTTTATGATCCATCAAAGTAAGTATGAAAACGGGCATGTTACGGAGCATAGATTAATACTTCTTCTGTGTCCCCCTCCCCCAATCCTGCCCAGCTATCCCCCGGGTTAATCCGGGTCCTTTTTGTGCCAGGTGGTCAGGCGGGGGAGGGGTCCGGTTTACCCTCGGCGTTCGGACTAGTCCATATGCCGAGCAGCCATAGTTGTGTGCTACTATATACAAATATTCCTGCTTCGATGAGACTAAATTAACTGCGATGACGCTTGACTATGTTACATTCTTCATGCATTTCTATCAGAGAGTGGATACAGGAACACTCCAAGTTCACATGCCATTATATGACCATAGAGCAGTCCTGCACCCACCCCCCGATTGCACCCTGTGGTTTAAAAAAGTGCTAAAATTAAAAGTTTAAAAATAAGGTTATGAACTGGCCGCCGCTACCCCTCTCAGAGCCACGTGTTAAAAATATGTCATGCATTATTTACAAATATCCCACATCGATCAACGCTGGCGTTGGTTGTTTTCTCCGGCCCGCGGCCGGAAGAGCCCCCCATAGATTAAGTACTGACGATTAGTTTTTAAAGCTTTCGAGCACAATGAAAGATCGAAAATAAAACAGATAGGGTCCATTTTGATGGTGAAGCATAACTGGTGGTATACAAATGTACTTTTCTGTGGCATTGGTCTTTAATAATGTGTATCATTAAAATGGAAAACCTTTATATTCTACAGTTCTTTTTATTGTTTATATGCGGGTTTGTGAAGTTTTTTGTTACTTAATGATGGTTTGAAATAGTACATGAAGTGTTGTAAGTAATAATTGTCGTATTAAAGAGCTTGAGAAAAAACACAAGTATGTGCGGTGGAGCATTCCGTATAAAAAGTAAACACACATTTACAAAGACCACCCTTTCGTTACGGAATATATGCATAGGTATTTGATTTTGAAACGAACTCTGATATATCCAAATTATTTGCTTAATGATGTCTCAATTGTTATGAATATTTAATCTAATGAAAATGAAAAGTTTCAAAACATTTTTAGGGCAAACGACA
Organism: Fragum sueziense; assembly: GCA_963680895.1. Taxonomy (NCBI): domain Eukaryota; kingdom Metazoa; phylum Mollusca; class Bivalvia; order Cardiida; family Cardiidae; genus Fragum; species Fragum sueziense. The sequence goes on along the minus strand of OY804599.1, from coordinate 26,093,416 downwards.
AAAAGAACTCTACGAAATTACTCCAAAAACATGGGTAGATTCATAAATTTGAAATATCCAATTAAAACACCAGAATCGAGAGAAGATCCATTCCGAGAGCACCAGCAAGGATACATGTATACGTATATTTAATTCACAATTCTTCTCTAAAGAAATGAACAGATTAATAAAGCTTTCTTGTAAAATATTTTAGTTACGGAGCATATGTTACGGAAAATGATTATTGTTTTGTAAAATATTTGGCATAGTTTTACAAATCGCCAACTAAATTATGAGTGATTGTTGTTTTTTTTAAAAGATTTCTAGTACCTGTAAATCGTTTGGTTTTATGATTTTCTGGCTACATTACTGTTCAACAATTCTCTATAAGCTTTTCTATTGCAGTCTTTTAACTAGCATATATTTTATAGATCTTGAAATCGGCTTCGGGATTTTTCCATTTTCTGCCCCTTTTTATATTCTGCAAATTTCCTGCACTTTGTAACATCTACTTTTGTCGTTTGCACACCCCATAAACATGGGCTTGACTGAAATTTCGTTGTTGGGAGAGAGTGGATAAAAACGTCAGGGTTCGAGTTGAATCGTTGCAGACACCCACAGTTTGTATGCAAAGACACACTATTGATGACATGTGCAAGCAAGCTAAGGGTGAAGTGAACGCAAAAACTGTCATAAAAGTTTACTATACCTTTATTTACTAAAGGTCTCCAAGACAGTTTGATTGTTAGATTATAAAGGATACGTCTTCAAAAAAAGAGTGTGCAGATAATCATAAGTATGTGCCTTTGTGTTGGTGCATTTTTAGTTACTGTTACGTTGCATCTATGATTAGTTAAAACTGTGATGTTGTCTTCTTTTCACGAAACTCCCCCTGTCCAATCGTAATAAGCGTTCGTGGTTCTGCTGGGTGGGGGTTGATGTATCCTTTTAAATATCTGTTTCTTGTTAGCCATATCAGTGAGTACCTTTCTCCTACAGCAATACTGTAAATGAGAAACTGTTTCCTGCTCAAAATGGTGTTAATTTGCACAGTTTTGTTACTTTCGTCATAATTCCGACTAAACTTTTCTCCAGTGTATTATGACCCGTGGATCGTTATACACTGTACCCATTTTATAACACAAGCTTCATATTAGTTGTCAAATGCAAAAGAGACAAACATAACATAACATTTAACACAACATTTAAAGCTTTTTCATGGTCTTTCAAATGGTTTCAGTAAACAATTCTTTTTGGTTCTTGGTTCTTAGCTTTTATTGTTCATTCTAGATATAGCAATAGATATACCTTTTCCATTTATGCTCTACAATATCTCGTGTTTAGCAAAAGGAAATGTCCACATTCATGGTGTGGAATCATGTGATACAACAATTTAAAAGTTTGTCAAACACTTTCTTAATATCTTTTTTGTTGTAGTTTTGTATTCAATATAAATCTAACTTTTCATTTAATCAACCGTTTTCTATACTTTTCCCACTATTTTTTTCCATTTTCGGATAAAAAGTCAGTTGGTATTATACGACCCTTTTCATCAATCAGCTCATTGTAAAGTAATTTTAGTAGTCATTTCCACTACAATTCTTTCTTCTGCGTATTTCCTGCATTACTAAGGACCAATAAACATTTTTATTCGGTTCAGTATCACAGTGAGAACTATTTGAAATGATAACATCAATAATTATATATATTCTGATAGTTTAATTTGCAATACTTATGTAGAATGCGAAACACGTTTTGAATTTGGTAGCCTTGGATAGTCATTAAAGAAACATTAAAAAACATTTTCCATAACGCTAAATTCCGTAACAGAGAAATCTATACTGAACAAAAGTGAAAACGCTACACCTACTTTGCTTGTCATATTTCTTCTATTTACAACAAGTAAATAAATCAAATGAAAGTGTTTCGCATTGCTCATTGACTTGGTTGTGCCAAGCATTAAACGTTTTGTGGATCTTAATTACAGGGATGAAAAACGGACCCTTTTAATGTGACAGGGGTCCGTTTTGCAGGTGTACAATTTGAACGGAAATTTAAACACAATTTAAAGCTTCAGAAATCCAAGCAGAAGAATGCAAACCATGGCGGATTGCACGGAATGGTAGTCTGGAAGGTTATCTGTCAGGAAATGTAAAGAAGTTTGCATAAAATTGTTTTGCGTTTAGAAAATGATGTTTGAAAAGCAGAAGTTTCATTATAGTCTACGGACTCTAATTCGTACGAGCTCTAGAAAATGGTTTTGATGGCATTTTTTGTTAATGCTCGGCATCCATGCTAATAATATTCTTTGGGGTATGGCAAAACCTCCTAGGGTGGATGCCCAGTCTGAAACTTCGAATTAAGTTCACAGCAAGGTCAAAGGTCAAATGGGTGCAATTTCATGTTTAAATAGTCATTGAGACATTTTTAACTGCTTTAAATGATTGATTGTCACTTCTAATTGTGCTAAATTTGCTGAAAACTGCATCAGAGACATTACTTTATTGAAAAGATGCCTTTTTGTGAATATTTTGACTATTATGGGATGGAAAAATGTACTTTCCAAAGCTAAAAACGGTATATCTCTGAATATTTCTGACGTTTTCAGTCTTTTTTTCAACTGTATTTGCCACGATGCCTCAGTCATAAGCATTTCTTAATTTGCAATTGTGTCCTCTACATTTTGTAAGGTCCTGTGTACACTTGTATTGTATATCTAAGGAATAATCCTAGTTCTACCGTGGTATATCTCTATTTAACCACGCTTCTGAGTAATGCAGCGAAATCTACCACAGGGTCCCTTGTCGGTGTAACAAAATTCCATTCAATTTAGAAGATCAGTAAGTGTCCCAAATGCTATCTAGTGAGTCCAATACTCATGGCATGCTATGCATATCCTACTTCATAACGTCTGCACTTGAAATGGCATTATGTTCCTGTTCAGGAATGGTTGCAGAAGTTACATCTCGTCCAAAACTTTTGTTATATCGTTGAAGTTTGCCCTAATCAACATTCGAATTTTGAACTAATGCATACTTAAGGAAATATTTGACAAAAAATGTTCAACATTACCCCCCTTGCATATGAATATAGTGTAAAATAATATTTGTAAATGATTTTCTTCTAGAAGCATAATCTTGAAACAAGACCAGTCCAGATATCAAGTGGTCTGTACAAGTACATAAACTCTTTTCCAAACGAGACCTTGTTTTGATGTCCCTAGTAGAAAGAGCTTGGGAAAACATTGAGACAAAAGAAGAAAATGCTGACTATATGATACACAAACACATTCCAGTATTCATAAAGATTCGTTTTGTCGGCTTCAGAAGCTTCCACATGGGAGCACCATAAGATTTTGTTGTTTGGGAAAGAGTTAAAGGTACATATAACTATTACGACAATACAATCAATGAAAAATGATGACACAAATCTTTCTATTAAGCCCTGATACGACAAGCGCCTCAAGATAAGACTCAACAATTTCATCTAAATACACCCGAATGGTCGAATAATGTCATGGAATTAGTGTCTAATCCTCCATCTGTATGTTCTTTTGTCCGTTAGCAATTTCTTGGGTGCTCAACACCTCTTACAGTTTCTTTTTGAAGATAATCAAACTGGGATATCTGTTCATCTTAGAGGCATTTTATCTTTAGAACACTCAAAGTACTCAGCTGTCTTTCAGTTCTTTCAATCTTAGCTAATCGATTTCACTATATGACCAGCCTTAAATGGAATTTTTAGATATCATGAACACACATTTTGGGGTAAACAGCAACTCTTCAGCAATTTTGGAAAGGTGCACGCTGACGATGTCATGAATGATATGGGGAATCCTTTTTAAGAAGAATATCCTGATTTGTTTACTATTTACCTGAAGATAATAATAATTATTAGTCACTACTTGACTTTTTTGAGTAATGTAAACCAGAATTAACTCCCTGTGGTCAAAAGCAATTTAGGATTTAAAAGTAAAATTGTAAGTCTTTCTCGAACTTGGTTATAGCTTGCAAATCACGAGGAAGCTAATTCTTCGAATTCTCCGGTTGTGCTTGGTTGGAACTAAATACTTCACAGCAGTACTAAGTTCCATCTTGCCTCGGTTCTAGGAACCAAAATTACAGCTGCAGATACAAAACCAAAAGTCTTTGCTATCTTAGTTGATGGATCAGCTGTGATAAAGATGCAGCCGAATGTGCCAAACCTTCATGGGCTTTTAAAGGCTAACTGATTTGGTTTGTCGATGTACACAGATACGCCAGCCTAAATGCTGAAACAAAGGTCAAAGCATGGTCTAGACATCAAATACAGAGTGACTGACAAATGCATTCCATCTTAAGTATGACATCTCGTATATTTTATTTAGACAATGACAACAAGACTGATTTCAACACCTTTCAGGTTGAAGATTGTTCAGATGTGTCAGCAAAATATTGTCATTGTAAAAGGGGAAGAAAGGGTTATAGGTAGACAGTCTTGGGGAAATTGCGCCTTGTAATCATGAGCAAATGCATGTTTGACAATCAAAGTCAGCTGCACAGACGTCCTTATGATAATAACCAATGCATTTAAAAGACTAAATGATATTGGTATTGAGAAGCTTTCGTTTATGATTATAAACTTATGCTAAACGCCCCTACATACAATGCACTAGGGTTTTTTTTAGGAAGAAAGAGAGAGTCTTTCATGCTTTCACTAGCTGTGATATTGTTTCAGCTTTACGGTTATAGGACAAGGGGCCTAGTTCTTCTCTTTTTATCATGTCTGCCAGCAAATCTATATGATGTGTAATCCCCAACTAGCGCAGCTTTGGAAATGTCTATTTTACCAAGTAGGATACACCTGCGGTCAAATAACTTTCCCCAATATGGAAGTAATGAGCCTTCCTAAATAGGAAAGGAAGCGATGAAGGATCACATAGCATGTTGTATGGATTTGGATTAACTTCCGTCAATTGTTGTGGGTACAAGCGGTCATGCAAAGATTGGTGCTATAGGTTAAAGGGACATTTCATTCCAATTTCAATTTTTTAAAGAATGTCTTGATGCCAAGATTGGTTATTCTAATGAGTATAAATACTATTGGTTTTTTGAAGTTGTTGCCAATAAGCGAGAAACACGCATTTAAAGTTTAGGCATAATCGATAAATTGCATATAAATCCGAACTGTTGTCCACAACAATTTGTTCAATTTTAACACAAAAATATAAATTTCTCGTAAACGGCGCAATATTTTGGTTTGAAATTTTCAGAATTTTCATAAGGAAATATGCTCTTTCAGATGAAAATAAAAGTAAAATTTATGATAAAAAATTCTGAAATGTCACTTTAAGCCTACACTGCACTGGATTATGCAGATGTAAATGCTGACGCTCCAAGAACTCAGAGTGGTGAGCTATGCACACTTCAATTTAAAGAGACCAATGTTAGGTAATTCATGCATCAGGCTTACATCACATTATTTCTGACCAAAATGAAAGGAAACATAGAACTGGTATTAAGTATAACACTTCCCATTGAGAAATATTTCACCATAACCATTACTAGAAATTAGAAGGGTCTTAGTTTAAAAGATTGCGTTTTGTCTGCACAAATTTTATTACTGCCTCCGGGTTGATAATTTTTCTATTTTTTCAAAATATAGGAAATAGTAATTTTATGCACAGAACATTTTCAAATTATGTTATCTTGTGTTTAAAACATACATTAAAGTTATAAAAAAAGGCGGCCAATGATATCAAGTTTTATAGTAAAAACGGTATTTCCCACCCGTCAATGGCTGCCATCTTGGAAAATATTGGCCATCTTGTAATTTCTAGGCACAAAACATTTATAAAATTCTGTTTTCTAATGTTTGTCAATAATTTGTTGTTGTCAACAATCATTATGTTGTGAAACGGACAAAAATCGGGGAATTATATTAGCTTTTATGGTAAAAGCGGTATCTTTCATACGTCAATGGCGGCCATCTTGAAAAATGGCGGCCATCTATACTTTTTGAATGGCTAATTGGTTTTTATTTAGCTACATGGTTTTATAGATGCGTGTGCCAAGTTTGATGCTTGCATCATCAAGTGCATGCTTTTTGCATTTATCTGCTAAAGCTATTTGTCAGTTTCGCACGTTTGAACGTAATTTACCTGTGACCTCATTCTGACCTGGAATTCGAAAGAGACACTAAGCAGGTTCCAAACATTGTTTGAAGTAGTCTAGAATATTTCTAGCATTGCCACCTTTGGTTACAAGAATGTCTTGGATTATTTGTATGTAATAAAAGAACTAAAGCTTTTATTCAAGTTCAATATGAATTTCATTTAGTATCGTGCTTTATTTGTTATTGACCTGAGCGTTTTTTAGCATAAATATGGTAAAATAGTGTTTGAAAATGACAATATATAGGCCCTGGGTGAGCCTCAGCCCATTCCTGATTCAATTTATTTGATTTCGTTTAAATTGCTTTCATTTTGTGTGGACGCAAATAATTCTGCTTTATCTATAAGCCATTTTTTCTTGATTTTTGCACTCATTGACCTTTGACCTCACTGTGACCTTAAATCGAAAAATCACCCTGGGCATCCACCCCTATCTTGTTTGTAATAGTCTAAGGAACAATTCTAGCATGGATGCCGAGCATTAACAAAGAATGCCATCAGGAGTCATCGTAGGATTTAAAGTCCGTAGACTATTATGTTCAAAAGTTTGAAAATTTTACAATGTAATCTCTGTAGGAAATTGAAATCGCCTTTGTATTGATATCTGGGAACAATCCTAGTCGAAGACAGGGTTCAAAACTCCCCTATAAGGCCTGCATGATGTTGCAAAAAAACAAATCGAAAACTGTGATAAATTTGTGAATACAAAACATTTTGAATTCCCTCTTTGTTTATGTCAAAGGGAGGTAATTCGTAACATTGACAGATTAGACCTTGATTTTAGACCTCGCAAAAGATAAGTGAGATTTCAAGCGCTTTTTCGACAACCCGGACATGACCAATTCCGAAAAAATAATGAAGTATTTTCTGCGCATGCGCATATGCGGAATTAGATGAAATTAGCTCTAAACGCATTAAGGGCTGTAACTCTGACATTAAAGATGGCAAGGCAATGAAATTTCGGCAAAATGATTGCCTGAAGCCTGGGAAATATTGTCAAACTATATTTCTTGCTATTAGTTCGATACTTTTCCAGAAATAAGAATTCTCCAAGTGTAGCGTTTTCACTTTTGTTCGGTATATTAGATACTGCTATTTTCATTTAAAATATGAAAGTCAAGTGACTACAATGGTCTTGACCTGTGTAGTGTGTCTAGACATTTTGCAGAAAAAACATTTTAGGAATACAGTTCATAATTTTAAGAGTTCCGAAGTCACTATGCTGAAATCAAGCGATATAGTAATATGTTTCACGGTATCCTCAGTCGTAAATCCTCACAATAAGTAAGTGCAAACTGACCCCATGCGTATCCAGAAAGAGACATTCCATGTTACAACTAAATGTTTCTAATAGATTTGTGTTATTCAGTTGACGCAAAATAATTCAGATTATAAATACGTTATGGAAACTAAAAGTTATGGAAGCATAGTGACCAACGAACAAAAACAGTGATCACATTCTGAATCTAACGGATATTCACCATGTTATAGTTTTAAAAATATGCCCTATTATCGCTTCATTGCCTACCATATTTATTTTCATCAAGAGTATTCTGGTTCTGTAGATATGATCGTTATGGAAGCATAGCATTTGAAATGCGACATTTCATTTTTTGTTTTTATTTGTCTGTACTGTAAAAATCAGCGACATAGTTGTGGAAAAATATGTTTTTTCCGATAAGTTTAATACCTTAAGTATTTGATAAGGTGTTGATGACATGTTCTTTATACTTTTCTTTAGCAAATTAGATTAGGAACATTTAAAAGTCGTTACGGGAAAATAGGCTCTTGTGGCGACACATGCATTTGGATTTACAAAAATGTGAAAATTTGAAGAAGATGCATGATAAGCTTTAAAACTTCAAGTCCCTATATATCCCGTGCGTATTGATAACATTTTCTCAGTATGTAAGCTTTGGTTTGAAGAAAAATGAGAAAGGTATAAAGAAAATTGGCTTGGCGACATGGGAAATTTAAGACCGCCATGTTAATAAACGACACGCAGTTTGCTTAGATATGAGCTTTTCGCAACCGAGTATGTACATGTACATGTATATATTATCTCGAAAATGGTTAGATAGTAATAATATAATGATCTCAATGAGCTGCAAAGACAATAAATCTCATTTTTCAGTGCATTTAATATGGCGACAGCTTTTTTTTTCAAAACGGCTTCAATTTCTGGAGAATGGCTGACCAGACATATTGATGTATGTGGAGTAGGTAAAGAAATCAAGAGTTATCTGTATCTGTAGAATCCTATTTAATTGTATAAAATCATTTAATGAAGCTAAACATTTAACCACAAAGCTAAAAATTATTACCAATTTGCATGTTTCGAAAATAAACATTTCAATTTGAGCCTTATCTATAGAGCTCCTGCAGTACCGTTGGCGTCCAAATGCAGAAAATCTCCAATGATTATCATGTAAATACTAGACCGATGTGGATTTGGTTTGAAGCAGAAAGTTTGGAATTTCGTCAGAGATTTGTTGGGTGTGGTTGATCACCAGCCCTGCATTCAGTAAGACATACATTTAACGATAGCTAACGTTAGCCGTTTCATTCGGAATACTCGGTCAATTCTGTGAAATTTGTGTCAAAGAAGTTGCGACTGTTGCTAACGTTAGCTACCGTTTTGTCTACTGAACGCAGCCCAGATACAAATGAGCCATGATCTGGAGAAATATCCAATAGCTATGGCATTTTAGAAAACCATGCCGTCGCTGTTCAACGAAAGTCTCGTAACTGCAGCTTGTTTTAAGCTGCAGTTACGGAGGTTTCGTTGAAAAGCACAGATGTTTTCCAGATAAGCCTGTGGATAAATGGAGTCTGACTTGGATCCATACTGCTCGCTTACGAATATTATGTACAGGTCATGAACAAGCTACTACACTCCGTGGACTAAGCCCGAGTTGACTGAAAATGTTTGTAATATCCTCTGATAACGCAGAGCTACTGGAAGTAGCTGTTTGACTGCATAAGTCCTAGGACTAACTAGAGAACAACCTGGATGCAGAGCAGACATGCGTATGCACAGGCTGGTCTGGATCCGGGTTGTTCTTAAATACAACAAAGGACACTTTTCCAGATCCTGGCTCAGATGTTATTGAGGAGCAAACAAAACTGGGTTTATTCGCAAATATCCTTTTTTTAACATCTGATTTTGAGAGATCTCCTTAATCTAGCAAATCTCTGGTATGTCTCCACCTTCCCTCCTTCCGAAAATTTTCAAACCTGACGCGTAAGTAATTAACAGTTCCATGGAAGATATTCCGTAATAATTGTTGTCGCGTGATTCCTCTCCGTAAATAATATCGTGGGAAAAGACTTAGCAATTTTATTGTCTGATTGTCTGACTAGTTGATATCGAGCATTGAAATAAGACAAAATAATAATGTATTGGACATGTTCATTAAATTCCGACGGAATGAAATACAGGTAAACATTTAGGCTTATGTCTATGAACTTTGAACTCTTCATATGTCGGGATTTTTCTTTCTTTTTTTTTTTTTTTTTTTTTTTTTTTTGTGCTGTACGATTGTAAGACGCATAAACCCATTGCAACACAGAGACTCTTTTTTACTCCACACAAGATAATGATTTCGGAAAACATGGTGGAAAATGGTCGAAAATTTTAACGTCTGGTAATGGATTAATAAAGTACGGCTCTTCTTGTGGCTTTTGTATTTTTGCTAACAAATCAATTCCCCAATCAACACCTGATTTTGACGTCGCTAATAGAAAAGGCTTCCGAAAATGTTTAGGTAAAAGAAAATAAATGTCGATGTTTATAATCAGTATTTTCTCTTTTCGTCTAGATAATTTCTGTCATTATGATGTATCCGAATTCTATTTTCATTGGGATCATTATTTATGTCGTTTGCAGCATATTTCATATTAGACCAACCTCATATTTCTAGTCGTTGGCCAAAAGTGAAAGCCTCTCGACAAACACAATGTGCATACAATGATATTAAATCCCTGGTAAAGTTACGTGTTCCAGAAATGAATTTTAAGGTAGTCCACGCCTAAAGAGATTCACGCGATGCGTATACAAAACAAGTTTGCGAGTGAATTTGCCTTTTTGCTGGTGGTTTTAAAAGCCCTGAAATAGTCCATTTATTTAAAAAAAAAAAAAGTCGAAATGACGTGGCCTACACCTGAATGTTACATTTTCCGGTAAGAACTAATCCCGAACCAAATCGTCTTATCCTGTATTGGTGAGGTAAAAAAGTACATTGGCTTTTGCCGTATATACTTGAATGTTTCATCTTTTCCGGAAAACAACCAACCCAGACAAGAGCGTGGTATGCTTTATCAAATTTTCATGAGGTAAAGAGATGCGATATCGTGGGTAAAATTTACAATGCCCTATATACTTGAATGTTATATTCCAAGCAACCATCTCGTACCAGAGCGTCATAGGCTTTATTTATGAGGTAAAGAGTTGCGATGTCGTAACTGCTTAAAGTTCGGTATGAACAAAATTATAAGAAATGCTTCAAATCCAAGATTGCTTACAACATACATATCGATGCTTTTCAACGAAAACCTCGTAACTGCAGCTTAAAATAAGCTGCAGTTACGAGAGTTTCGTTAAAAAGCGTCGATATACTTATACCTGAATGTTACATTTTCCGGTAACACACCATCCCGGACCAGAGCGTCGTAGGCTATGTTTATGGCACTGCCTTGATTCAGTAGACTCTGCCAGGATCCAACCCGCTGTGTATCAGCCAACACACCCAACTTTAACTCCAATCCGTCGCTGTTCTCGAAACAATATGAAACTATACACATTGAAATAAGAATACCAATAATAGTATTCATTTTCGTTTTGTCTTCTCTTCTGAAATTCAACAGCTTGAATAGCTACAATATCTGATGATCTGTGCTCGACAAAATCGTCATTTACATTTAAATAAGATACTGTATGGCGCATGCGCATACGAGATCATCTGGTGGCACAAAACATTGCCTCTATAGGTCTATTAATTCCTGGGTTTGATACATATCTAATGAAAGGTAGGCCTTCATACGAAAGCGATGACTGAATATTACAAAATAATTATCAATAAGTACATGTAGATATTTTTTCTCGGCGGAAAACTTTTTTGTGAAAATTGATTTCCTTGTACGTTTGTTTAGTCTCCAATACAAGTAGCATAAATTCATTCTGTCGACAACAGTTTTTAAATTCGCGAAGAGGTAGCCTATAACTAAACAGGGATTACAAAAAATATAAATAAACACTGAGTCAGATTAATCCTGGCCCCGGTTTCTCGAAAAAAAAACTTAAGTATATACTCATGAGAATATATTCAACTTCAAAGGAATACTCTCCAACGTTGAAGTTCGATTGAAGTTCACGTGGATATCGTGCGATTTAAGCACGGTGCTCAGATTTGAGCATGAGAACTTACTTTACCTTTTTCGAGAAACCGGGGCCTGGTAGTGAGTCTAGGAAAGGCGCAGAAACACGTGATGCAGCAACAACAATTGCGAAGAATCTTCAACTTTAACCCTTTCCCAAACGACAAAATTTTAGGGTGATCCGCTTAAAAACTGCCACAAATGACAAAGTGGATGTTATCAAAGATAGGATTTGTGTAAAATATGGCACGGAAAATATTGAGACATAAGGAGAAACTGCTGATTATCAGCAGTTTCTTCTTTTCCCAAGCCTTTTCTACCAGGAACGTCAAAACCAGGTCTTGTTTGAGAAAGGGTTAAAGACCTTTTTATTATTATTATTATTATTTTGGAGAATATAGTCATACGTGATTCATACATCAGAGGAACGGGCTCAGTATGGCGGGTTACCTGCAATAACCAGCTTTCAAATTGACACAGAAATAAAGTTATTGCATAATTCCTTACCTTAACCCGTTACCACACATTGACTCTTTTTGACTCCCTAAATGACAAAAGCTTTGGAAAACATTGTGGAAAATGAAGAAATTGCTTGTGACAAGCAATTTCTTCATTTCCCACAATGTTTTCTACCCAAAAATACTAAAAGATGTCCAATTTCATCTACTTGAATTTGTCGTCTGCAACATCTTTGAATTTGGAACAGTCCAAAATGTTGCCGTCTGTTAATGGGTTAAGCAGGTCCAATTTTGCCGTAGTTCTTATCCATCATATGATGCACAATCCCCAAAGTGCCGTGTTAAGGTCGGCAAATAAGTGACTAAATCAGTTACAATGGGACCAACCCGAAAACCGACAGAGTGTACGCTTCCCTTCTCATGTTATTGTGTGTACGTTTCCCATTTTGAACCAGGTGTGTACACTTCCCATTTCGTGACTCTAATGATCACATGGGAATTAAGGGTTTTTCTGACCAACTCCCTTAGATTTTTTAAAGAATATACATGTAATTGTTAACTAGACGGTACATGCGTACGCAATTTATTCGTGGTAAATGGACAGGTAAAGCTACAATTTCCTACTTAGGACTATAAATGTGAACGCTTACCACTTTTGCTTTGCAATTAAAACACTTTGGTTCGAATGTTTGAGGAAACCATTGGATTTGGAGCAGAGTGAGTGAAAGCCGGGAATGACCCTCTCAAAGGCGCGTTCGGTGCACTTTATCTCATCAAAATCCGTTGAGTATAAGTTGAGAAATTAAACAAAACATACATTGAAGCGGGTGTTTTTTCCGTGTGGATGCTTCTCAAAAGTCACGTAGGTTACCCACCGTGAAAAAGGCCCTTTCCGTGACCCAGCCCGATTTTTTTTCTTTTTCACCACACTTGATCACTAACATGTTGACCTTATGTAGGCAAAGTATCAACTTGAACAGAGCATTGGTTTCGAAGCTATAGGCCCATATATCAAATCAAAGTGGGTGGGGTTACTTACCCACTATGCCATCAGGTGGTAATAAAGTTATAATAACATTTCATAATTTTAAAACTGGTATTGCAGTGAAATAAATATGCCACGTACTTTCGATACATTTTTTATTATTCAATTCGAGGCCATGTGCATGAGAAAAGTGGCAATAAACGTGATTATGAATTTGTAAGATTTTTATATGGAAGTAACTTTACTAAAATCCATATCATTCTTTTATTTCGCATTTCATTTAATTCGGCAAGTAATCCAGAATCTACCGAAGCCATTTTGAAGATTAGGATATATATAACAAATAAACGTAATATAATCTTCATTTACCAACAGAAAGATGAAATGAGAAATGAAAGGCTATTGTGGTTTTTCGTAATAACTTTACGAAAAACCACAACAATAAATCATAAAAAAATCATTACCATGTTTATTGTCCCTGTTTTATCTGTATACATGGCCTCCGAAGGAATAAACAATAACATGTATTCAAAGTGCATGACAGTATTACGTATTTCACTGCATCCTCAGTTTTAGAAATATGAATTGTAATTTGTTAAGTAAAACTGTAGGCCTATAAGAAATTGAGTGACGCCTGATGGCATAGCGGGAGAGTTACCCCACTCAATTTTATTTAGTAAATCTTCCAAACCAAGACCCCGTTCAAGTTGATACTTTGCCTACATAAGGTCAATATGTTAGTGGTCAGGCGTGGCAAAAAAGAAGAAAATCGGGATCGGTCACGGAAAGGGCCCTATTGACACTCATCCTTTGATACAGTCACGTTTCAATAAAATCTGTCAATCAAATCAAATACACTTTGTCGGTGTATCATATATTATATTTGCTACCTGACACATTAGACGTCAAATACCCGTAAACAATTAAAATTGATATAGCGATAGATTTGTTCAAATGTTGCCGACGTAATTTGTCATTGTCATAAAATAAAAGCTAACGGTTTCATCCACACCCCTTCCTAATAAACAATTTGTTTGAGTGGATTCAGATTTGGGTGGATTATGCCAAAATGGGGTCAACAATAAATCGTTCTTTTTTTGGAGGTCTGAAACCGCTTATTGAGTTAACGGCAAGCGTTAATGTTTCCTTCAAGTAAGGTTTTTGCGCTTACATTGCATGAATAATGTTGGTAGGATCGGTTAGGCCTCCAACGGAAAAATGTCTATATTCGTGTAGCCTATGCTTTGATCAAGACTCCTGAGGTTATGGGTTCGAACCTCGACTTGACCAATATCCTTTCTGAGATAGGCCTATATCTCTCAACGAATTGACGAGTTCTATATGGATTATCGAAGTGGGCAATGTTGAAAAGGGTAAACCAATTTCAAGACAGCAAAATTTGAGGGTGTTCAATTTGAAAGCTACCGTAGACGATAATATTGTGTTAACGCTTTCCCAAACAAGAGCTGGTTTTGACGTCCCTAATCAAATGGCTTGGGAAAACATTGAAACAAAAGAAGAAACTGCTGATAATAGCCAGCAGTTTCTCATTTTGTCTCAATATTTTCTATGCCATATTTTACACAAATTCTATCTTTAATAACATCCAATTTGTCGTCAGTAGCAGCTTTTGACTTTGAAAATCCTAAAATTTTGCCGTTTGGGAAATGATTAATAAGACAGAAACGTGTGTGTATATAATTGCTTAGAAAGTATTATCAGCATAATCAGCATTATCAGCATTTTCTTCTTTTGCTTCAATAAAGCCCTTTCGATTTGAAACGTAAAAGTCAGGTCTTGTTTGGGAAAGTGTTAAACAAACAAACGTTAGACAGCAAAAGCGCAAATCAAACAAAAAACAGAAGCATGTCAGGGCCACTCTTATAATCAATCCTATTTTTGGTTAGGCTAAACGCAGCACTTTTTATTTACAAAAAAAATCCCTTTCGTGCAATTTTCTTTTTGACATGGGTCGAAATTGGTGATAAATGAGCTGAAATATTGAAAGGGTATCGTTATGGCATTTGATACGAGCATGGATTAGCTAAGATATATCGTTGTGGGGAGTCAAAACCTCGTAACTACAGCTTGAAAAAGCTGGAGTTACGAGGTTTTGACTCCCCACTAACGATATGCACATACTCATCGAGACCCATGTCCTTCTCATTCAGCTTCACAATTCCGTTCCCAAACGGCAACACTTTAGCTTTTTCCAGATTAATCATTTCCCAAACAAGACCTTGTCTTGACTTTTCCAGAAGAAAATGCTTTGGAAGACTTTCATACAAAATGCTGACGACCAATAGTTCCTACTTTTTGCCACAATATTTTATGTGACATGCTGTAAACAGTTCATAACAATATCAACGCCACATTTGTTGTTTACAGTGCAGGTGCGTTGTTAACCCTTTCCCAAACAAGACCTAGGGCCTGTTTCATTAAAACATTTAAGACGCATTTTTGACTTACAGAGGTATAACGCAGGTCTTGATAGATTGGTTATACGCGTTTCTGGCCTTAATCTTGTCGTAAGTAATCCTTTAGTCAAAAAAACGTCTTAAATGTCTTGATGAAACAGGTCCCTGGTTTTCACGTCTATAATAGAAAGGATTGGGAAAACATCGAGACAAAAGAAGAAAATGCTGATAATCAGCATTTTCTTCTTTTGCCTCAATATTTTCTATGCAAAATCATGCACAAATTCTTCCTCTATCACCATTCAATTTGTTATCTGCGGCAGCTTTCAATTTAGACAACCCCAAATCTTTGCTGTTTGGGAACGGGAAAAATCATTTCAGTTACGCGGTTTTGACAGAACATTTTTCAGAAATATTTTCAGAAAATCTTCAATAATTTAGCTAATATGCGACCGATTTGAATTCGAATTGAAACAGAGAATGTGGACAGACGCCACGCATTAGATGGACGTGGTTGATTTTTGTAAAATCAACTGATAAAAAAGTTATTGAAGATAAACCAAAATTTTGGTTTATCTTCAATAACTTTTTATCGGTAAATTTTTCAAAAAATCCAACACACCCAGCTTACCTCTGGCATTTTCCCACCTTCTCTGCTTCAAACCTATTCAAATTGGTCAATTGTTAAAAAAAAAGATATCTAAGATTATCGGAAATTCTGGGTCACGTGATTATACACCGTGAGAGCGTCTTTCCAGAAAGCTCACTTGATTGGGAACGCTAAAACCGCTGGTGGTGAACTCGGCCAAAGCTAGGGACGTTTTTCGCTACAACAAGGTACAGATATTTTGCGTTTAAATGTGAGTTCAAAGATCTGATTGGATAGTTTTTCTAATAACAATGAAATTTGTTCTACGAATAGACCGGATTTACCGATATGTATTGACAAACCGTCTGTGTTGTTATAAATTCTCGTAACTACGGCTTTATCGAAGCCGTAGTTACGATATTTTATAACAACACCGACGGAATACTATGATCGCGAAAAAAACGTCCCACGCTTTGGCCGAGTTCACCACCAGTGAAAACGTCGTGTTTGCCAAATTGATGTTGTACGAGAGATGCATAGGTCCTGATCAGACTGTGTATATGTACAGGCTGATCTTCATCCATGTTACTTTATCCCATTCACTCATAATGATGCATTGCGACGCCCTACAAGTTAAATGCTTTTCAAAACATTGTGGAAAATTAAAAAAAATGCTTGTTAAAAGCAATTTCTTCGTTTCCCACAATTTTTTCTACTCTACCCAGTATGAGTAAAAGAGTAAAATTTCATTCACTTCAAATTGTCGTCTGTAACAGTTTTGAATGTGTTGGACAGGTTCAAATTTGTCGTTCGATAATGGGTTAATTTCCCACAAAGTTTTGAACATGCTTTCACCTACCCAACCCTTCGCTATTTAATACGAAGATAACATGACGTTAAGTGATAGGTTATAGCGGTTTTTGTCGGGTCAATATGAAATTATAAAAAAGTAGCCTCGGGGAGCGGAAATTTAATGAAAATATAATTGTACATGCGATCATTAAATTCATAATGTTCCGGCATTTTAAATCAGGTGTCAAATTTTCTTGAAAATTTACATCATAGGTTGAATATTTTGACCGATATTCTAGTTTTGTGTCTGGATTGGAATATTTGTTTTTAATTTTCATTTGACAATTGTCATTGTTAATATAGCAAAAAATGCTGTGCTAGACATATTCAAACGATTAAATGTAGGAACTATTCAGTTCGTGTGCAAAGTGATTCTTTTCGAACAAAAAAGGTAGCAAGTGGAAGAAATATATTCAAGACCATTTAAAGATATTCTAAAGTGCTTCAAGGAATTCTTAAATGGGATAATTAGCATTCAAGGTAACTCATCATTATGCATTTTTTTTGTAACACCCCCCCCCCCGGTCCCACTGAGCCCAATTACCAAAATATCCGTAGTGCCTCGGGAGAGGGCGTTGTCACCGATTTACTACGAATTAGAGCCGACTTTTTTTCGGTCCATCCATAGATGGGGTCGTAGTGCATCGCCGTTCTTCGTTGTTCATCGCCGAAATAAGTAGGCCTATAGCCAAATAGGCCAAATATGTCGCCGAATATCCCCGATTAACTAACCCGAACAAGTACGACTGAGTACGAGGTGCACCGATTTTACCATGATTTTCAAAATCGAGAGAAAAATGTGCGCATGTTGAAATCTTTGTCGCGATTTATTTTTGATCCCGATTTAGTGCCGATTTGAATCAGAATGGACTAGTTACGAGTCTCCCGAAGTAACCCGATTTCAATCGACAAAGATCATGATAATGGGCCCTAATAAAGATAAGATTTTGTGCGATATAGGGGAGAACAATTAACATACGAGAAGAATACGTTCTAAATTTGTTATTTCATATCCAAACCATACATTGTGGGTACTCATTTTAATCGTCTCAAGGAGATGATTCTAATGCGTACCTACAACATAGGGTTTGATGAATATTAAATGAAATATTGTAGTTTAAAAAGCCTTCACTCCCTCTTATCTCTAACTCTGATATATATCCATGTGACATAAATATTAGCCAACTTTTTTCCAGATGTCCCTTTAGAAAATATGGTTGCTAGGCAACATAGGAAAATCAGTGAAAATATCTGACATGCCGTTGCCATGGCAACAGGTAGTCACATTTTTGAAAAACAAGCAAACGAAATACTGCGCATTAGGCTGCATTAATTTCGGTATATTGAAGTGACTGATTCTTCATCTAGCTGGATGAACCACCACGAACACCTTCTAGATTCTCCACTGCCCATACTGACTCCGTGGCGGATCAAGATTAGATTGGGTTCGAGGTGTTCAAACGAACCGTCTGTCCAGTGTTTCATGCCTTTGTAGCCCGACTGTTTCATTCACATGCAGAAATTAAGTCAAAACCTACTGGTAAAACGAGCACACTTTTTGTATGTTCGACCCCCCTTCACAGAAATTCTGGATCTGCAGCAGATTCTGTAACACAGTGAATATTGGGGAAACTAAAGGGGAATGTCGTTATGCTATGTTTTTCAAATAAATCTATAAACGAGGCCTAGATCTATGGTTTACGCCAAGGTCTATTTGGTAAATACACAATCTTTGATATTATTAAACCTCTGCTAACCAAGAACTTTATTGACCTCTTCATTAGAAAAGCTTTGGGAAAACATTGAGACGAAAGAAACAACTGCTTAGCCTACACAATTAACCTTTTCTCACAATTAGAGTTTTATGTTTCGAAGGGCTTAAAAAGGTTTAGATCTAGATTCTAGATTCTATAATAAAATTCATTATTTTTTCTTAAGAGACTTTGAAAATGATCATGCCTTTAATTCATGATCATTTTCATTGCTTAAAAAATTAGTAAATTAGATCTAGACTTTTTATCATTTTTAAGATATATTAGATCTACCATTTGTGCCTTTTCTGCGTTTGTCTCAATATTTTCGATTCACAATGCTTTACATCCAGTCTATTTTTACGAGTAGACGCTTGCAGAGTAACCTTCGCAATGACAAGGAGTAAAATTTACTGCTTGAGATTTACGTAATTTTGAAGGTTATCGGACCACGCTGGGTTACATCTAGGACGTTTTGTTCGGATCTACCCAGAAATAGGCATATAAACACAACTAAAACAAGTTTTAGGTAAATATGACAAGAGAAATACGAATTTTAACAATATTGCAAGTGGTAGAATGCCCGGACATTCAGAATTTCGGACACAAAATTTGGTCTCTTTTACTCCATTAGTTTACAGCATTTATTTCAATGGTTTTAATGTATATGTCCTTTCCCATTGGTGAACAATTGCTACTAATTGATATTACTCTGTTATCAGTGATCATTATGATGTATCGTCGACTTACCATGGTCCGTCACCCGCCATGTATCGTCACTTTTTTGTTTTGCTACGGCTTACAGTGTGTTTGCATTCACGGAGTTGTTTTTCAAGTAAAATTTTATTTAAACAGATATTTAAAGGAAGGAAACTCGTTGAATCGAGAGGGGAGACGAGTGTTTCAGGATGATTTATCATGACAGTATGCATTTTCACGCTACACAATAGTCACGCACCTGAGAGTTTATGCTTCTAGCATTGTCTGTGATGAAGACAACAAAGCTATATGCTAAGTTTAGAGAGACTATCCACTTTTCTTTCAAATAGTACCACAAAGGCAGCAAAACAAGATATTTATGTGAATATTTTGACTTTTTACTGAGACCAGTGCAATTTTGCGATAATTTTCTTATATCTGAATTTTAGGCGGTAATCAAAGGGCATAATTTTGGTTTTTGTCCTTGTAAGTGCTTTGACATTATGTCATCTAATTTCCTCTTTCAATTAGCTTCAGAATCATAGAATTTGTAGGTATTTATAGTTTGACAATAAAACATAAGATGGCAACCAACCTTGCCACAGTCCTTATATGAAAAATAAACGGAACACATCTAGTATACCGGTCCCTATTGACTAGGAAGTCGTTTGGGGGCTGCCGCCCCCACACCCCTGCTTTATTTTATTTTGAAATTATTTATGGGGGCTGCTGCCCCCACACCCCCGCTCATTTTCCTCTTTATTGATGAAAAATTACTTTATTTTGTCACTTTACTGGCAACCATTTAGTATGGGGACCGGCTAACTAAAAACTTCCCAAATAAACTGATTAAACATGGCGGCTGATTTTCTTAACAAAAGTTATCACCTCTGTAAAACAAAATATACAGCTTTATAGTCTTGTGTTATATACCTGAGTAATGAGCAAACATTCTTCTTCAAATCCTGCAAATTTGGTTAATCTGATGATTTTATTAAGGAAAATATTGTATTTTTTCTGAAGCTACCCTACACATTTTCCAAGTTTAATAAGGTGTTTGTGGGAAAGAACCCCTTCATTTTAAAATGCTTAATTATTTCATATTTAGAAAGAATATCAACATCTAAATGCACTTTTTGTGTGTACAAAAAGTTGATTTTTTAAATACAAGAGTTTCTAAGACATGCTGTTTGCTAATTTACATTTTTACCAACCAAGTTTTCTTATTCATGAGTGACTATTAATTACTCTCAAACTAGATAAGGATTTTATATCACAATTTTTAATTACTTTGTAAAATTTTGTAAAATGGATTCTTTTAATTTGTTGTTGGTGTCTAAGCAAGAAATTAAGTATAAAAAGACACTAATAGAGATAATTGTCTTATTAGATAAGTTTTTCAACAGATAATAAGGCACAAATCCTTAAGTGCGTGACTATTGCTTACACTAGGATACTGGATTATGTAATGCCCATGCATTTTAGCGTGGCCGGCTTAGGGTGACGGACCATGGGGATACGAGGATACTAAATGGGTCAAAAATCTATTTAGAGCGTGCACGCTTAAAATATACGTGCTGACGCATAAATTTTTATGCGTCAACGCGTAAATATGAGCGTTGAAAATTTACGTGAGCAGTTGAAAATATATGCGTCGACGCATAAATTTTACGCAAGCAGGAGTAAAAAATTTGAAGCCGAGGCTGTCCAATGGGAGAGGCAGTTAGAAACCTTTCCCTTTATATCATAAAATTGATGGATGAAACGAAGGATCTGATTTATTAATAGATAAAATACGCGTCAACATGTATATTTTATGCGAGCAGTTAAAAATTTATGTGCCGATGCCTAAATTTTCGACTGCTCGCATAAATTTTATGCGGCGACGCGTAAATATATGTGTCGACGTATAAAATTTAAGTGTCAAAAGTATATGTTATGCGTGCATGCTCTAAAAAGCAGGGTTTCCAAGAACCCCCATATGGGGGTTTGCACCCCCAAATTTGAATCTTGTACCCCCAATTTTTGCAAGCAGCCTTCTTTGTTTCATATAAAGGGGGTGCAAGTATGCTGTAAAATGACTGTTTTCACTCCCAGATTTAAAAGTCAGTGAGAACCCTGAATAGACTTTTGACCCATTTGGTATGCCATAGATCACTATGGCAGGGTTTTCCATGACGCAAAATTTGCGTGTCATTGTCGCAATTTCAAAACAAATGACCTGTAAAAATTTTACCTGTGCGTCATTAAAGACACAAGTTTTAAAACCTAATTCTTTGTGAATAGAATCGTCGGTAAAGGCCAAAATGTTGAAATAAATGCTTTTGAAGTCTGAGTTACAATGATCAATCAAGTAAGCAACTGGGTAATTTGGGTTTCCAATATTTATTCATAGTGCATGACCTGTGTTCTATTTTTGGTTGACCGATAAAATGCGTAGACGGGTTATAATAATTTTTATCAAATTCAGACTCGATTTCCGGTGATGAAACATATTGTTTACCCGACTACTATAAAATGTAAACATGTCGCGTCAAACAAAGATGTCGAAATTCCTATTCGTCTACATTGGGCAGTCATAGCCATCAGACTACCAAAGAGAGCTCTAGTAACGAGTCTGTTGGTGAAACCCTGGGCCCATCTTCGAAAAAGATCCGCCGGTCTTTCAGTCAGAAGTGGTTAAAAACCTTCAGTTGGCTTAAATTCGCCGATGGTGAAATGATGTGTGACCCGTGTATTAAAACGAAAAAATCTAATCCATTCACTACTGGCTGTACGAACTTTCCTGTTTTTAGCTCACCTGAGCACAAGCTCAAGTGAGCTATTGTGATCACCTTTTGTCCGGCGTCCGTCTGTCGTGTGTCGTCCGTCGTGCGTCGTCCGTCAACAATTTCTTTAAATGACATCTCCTCCTAAACTACATGGCCAATTTCAACCAAACTTGGCAGGAATGTTCCTTAGGTGACCCCCTTTTAGAATTGCTAAAATAATTGAAATCCATGTAAAACTCTGGTTGCCATGGCAACAGAAAAGGAGAAATTTGACTGAATCTCAATACTATCTTTGAACAACATCTCCTCCTAAACTACCAAGCCAATTTCAACCAAACATGTCAGGAATGTTCCTTAGATGACCCCCTTTCAGAATTGCTAAAAGAATTGAAATCCATAAAAAACTCTGGTTGCCATGGCAACAGAAAAGGAGAAATTTGACTGAATCTCAATACTATCTTTGAACGACATCTCCTCCTAAACTATTAAGCCAATTTCAACTAAACTTGGTAAAAATATTCCTTAGGAGGTCCTCTTTAAGAATTGCTAAAAGAATTGAAATTGACTGAAAACTCTGGTTGCCATGGCACCAGAAAAGGAGAAATTTGACTAGTTCTCAGTAATTTCAACATCTCCTCCTAAACTACTTGGCCAATTTTAACCAAACTTGGCAGAAATATTTCTGAGGAGGTTCCTTTTAAAAATTGCTAAAAGAATTGAAATCTTTTAAAAGCTGTGGTGGCCATGGCAACAGAAAAGGAGATTTTCTACCAAATCTCAATGACATCGTTGAATGATATCTAAGAAATCTGATCTGTTATAAAACCCCATCTCAGGTGAGCGACCTAGGGCCAACGGCCCTCTTGTTTTAACCCTTTCCCAAATAACAAAATTTTATAGTGATCCACTTCAAAAACTGCCACAAATGACAAAATGAATGCTATTAAAGACAAATTTGTGTAAAATACATTTATGGCACAGAAAATATTGAGACAAATATTGTTTCAATGTTTTCTAAAGCCTTTTCTTTAACCCATTACCACACAATGACTCTTTTTGACTCCCTACCATACAATGGCTTTGGAAAACATTGTGGAAAATGAAGAAATTGCTTGTGACAAGCAATCTCTTCATTTACCACAATATTTTCTACAATAAAAGAATAAAAAAGTTATATTTCATTCACTTCAAAATTTCGTCTGCAGCACCTTTGAATTTGGGACAGCCTAAAATTTTGCCGTCTGGTAATGGGTTAAGGGACATCAAAACCAGGTCTTGTTTGGGAAAGGGTTAACTTCCTGTAGTCTCTAGCAGACTCTTAGATTTGACCCCCTAAATTGGTGAAAAGACCCCCAGTTCTGAAGGCAAGGGGGTCACAATGACCCCCAATTTTTCATGCTCAGGGAAAACCCTAACTATGGCAAGAAAGGCTGCATCAGTTAGGTATTCCAACCCTAGAATATAGGCGGGATAGGTGCGACATACTGCAAATTTTCAAAGGAGTCCACGGTCATGATGATTTCAAATGGGACAAGTTATTTACGTTAGCTTCATCTGACTTACGTGGACATCATCTCAAATTCATTAAGTCAAAATGTGGTACCAATCAACGTCTCAATACGTTTACACAAAGATCAATAGACTTATGGAATAATCTATCCGAAGAAAGTGTTTCATCGACATCAGTGAACATGTTTAAGTCGGCGGCTAAACTCTGAAGATTGGAATGTAAATAAATTTAAGCCATCATGTTAGCGCAACCATAGAACAACATACAGAGACTAAAGAAGATTAGAGGGGCCATTATGGACTAACATCCAATTTTACGGCCCGAAGATCAAGGTATCAAGATTCTCTTGAAAATCAGGATATTCCACAAACAACCATTGCTGAAAGGTACCTGCCAGTAATACCCGAATGGGGAGCTAGGCAGTATATATAGATGAGATGGGATGAATGTAACTGATTGGCAGGCCAGAAATATTTACTGGATTTTGGCACTTGTGATAAAAACCTTCTTACCAGATGGATCATAAAATCGTCAAACAGGTCTATCGGTCTGGTACTCTCTAGAAAATGACTTCAATTTGATAAATGAGTTAAGGCAAAGGACATCATTTTTCTCCTTCTTTGGACGGGTCTTTGAAAAGGAATCATTCCCTATCCCTTTCCCAAACAACAACATTTTCGAGTGGTACACTTCAAAATCTGCCACAAATGACAAAATGGAAGTTATTAAAGATAGAATTTGTGTAAAATATGACATAGAAAATATTGAGACAAAAGGAGAAACTGCTGGTTATCAGCAGTTTCTTCTTTTGTTTCAATGTTTTCCCAAGCCTTTTCTATCAGGGACCTCAAAACCAGGTCTTGTTTGGGAAAGGGCTATGCCAAAAAGATTATTTTTCCCAAAATCTGAAAAGAAAATTCCCTATACAAAAGTTATTCCTTCTTTTTGATAGAAATGATCATTCCCTTTCATATGTTCAATTGTTGAGAAAAAATAGAGTTTCAGATGACAGAGGCAAACTTGAAGTCCCTTCAATTAATTCCATATCGTTAACAACACACAAAACTCAATTTTTGTTGCAGTCTGTAATGAAAATATTTTCCCAATTTTTGACAAAACTATGTTTTTCCCAATTTGCCTGGGTTACAGACCTGTTCCCAAAATTATAAGATAAAACGCTGAAGGACCGTCGAACCGTCATACATGTCTGATGTAATTTCCTTTGGTCTGACAATGTTTGCTCTCTGTCTGTCCCACTGTTTGACACTTATTATACCCCCCACCTACGAAGTAGAGGGGGGTATATTGGTTTCACCATGTCTGTCTGTCTGTCAGTCCGTCCGTCCATCCGTCCAGTCGTCCGTCCGTAGACTTTTTCGTTTCCGTGCTCTAACTCAAGAACGGTTTGACCTAGGATCATAAAACTTTACACAGTTGTTGCCCTTGACCCAAGGAGGTGCCCTATTGTTTTTGGGTCACCAAGGTCAAAGGTCAAGTCACAATCAGACTTTGTTTAAAATCTGTTTCTGTGCTCTAAGTCAAGAACCGGTTGACCTAGGATCATGAAACTTAATACAGTTGTTGCCCATGACCCAAGGAGTTGCCCTATTGTTTTTGGGTCACCAAGGTCAAAGGTCAAGGTCACAATCTGACTTTGTTTAAAATCTGTTTCCGTGCTCTAAGTCAAGAACCGGTTGACCTAGGATCATGAAACTTTACACAGTTGTTGCCCATGACCCAAGGAGTTGCCCTATTGTTTTTGGGTCACCAAGGTCAAAGGTCAAGGTCACAATCTGACTTTGTTTAAAATCCGTTTCCGTGCTCTAAGTCAAGAACCGGTTGACTTAGGATCATGAAACTTTACACAGTTGTTGCCCTTGACCTAAGGAGGTGCCCTATTGTTTTTGGGTCACCAAGGTCAAAGGTCAAGGTCACAATCTGACTTTGTTTAAAATCCGTTTCCGTGCTCTAAGTCAAGAACCGGTTAACCTAGGATCATGAAACTTTACACAGTTGTTGCCCTTGACCTAAGGAGGTGCCCTATTGTTTTGGGTCACCAAGGTCAAAGATCAAGGTCACAATCGGACTTTGTTTAAAATCCGTTTCCGTGCTCTAAGTCAAGAACCGGTTGACCTACAGCACTTTTTCAGTGACAAGGCGCTAGTGGGGGGGTATTAGTCCGCTTTGCGACAGTTCTAGTTCTTATTTGCAAGATAGTTAATGATAGTTTGGTCTGGAAAAAAATTGATCCGACAGATTATTCTGTACTGTCAGACTGTCAGACTGAATGTCGGACAAAGATTTCTGGTCCTCCCCCATGTCTGGAATTTCTTTATTATACCTCGCAATGTATTCAAGCTAAATACCCAAAAATAGATTCTCCCCCAATTACTGCTTATTCTACGCAAGAAATCAATCCCAAATTAAGGGCCCTTTCCCCTATTCATATATTAATTCCTGGTAGCTTGTCAGTCAGTTGGTCAGTCCAGAAAATCTTGTCTGCTCAACTTCTACAGTTTCAGTCTGATTCGCTTCATACTCGGTTTAACCCTTTCCAAAACAAGACCTGGTTTTGACATCCCTGATCAAAAAGTTCTGGGAAAACATTGAGACAAAAGAAGAAACTGCTGATAAGTTGATA
Organism: Fragum sueziense; assembly: GCA_963680895.1. Classification (NCBI taxonomy): domain Eukaryota; kingdom Metazoa; phylum Mollusca; class Bivalvia; order Cardiida; family Cardiidae; genus Fragum; species Fragum sueziense. The sequence continues at coordinate 26,067,237 of OY804599.1, read as the reverse complement.
ACCAGCAGTTTCTCATTTTGTCTTAACATTTTCCATGCCATATTTCACACAAATTACATCTTTAATAATTTCCATTTTGTCATTTGTGGCAGTTTTAGAAGAGGACCATCCTAGAATGTTGTCGTTTGGGAAAGGGTTAATAGGAGCTATAGATGTACAACAACCATTTTTTGTGTAAATTCTATCAGAATTATTTGAGTTATTTCCCTTGAATGATTTTACTAGATGCTCGTCCAGAAAAATGTGATGGCATTAGTCTTTCCTTTAGTTATAGATTTCTAGATTTTATATGGATTATTGTTGTTATTCCTTCAGATGATGTCATTTACCACAGAGAAACGAAGAAACAGATGATAGTAGAGTCAATCTGATATTCAGATGGGATAGGAATTAATCTATAAACCTCAACTAGAAATCTGATATCAACCATACTTTGCTCAAGATGTTGCTAAAAAGTCTTCAGAACACATTGAAAAGTTACACATCATGCTCACAATGTCAGACTCAAAGACTATTAGAACCTGTGAGGACCCAGCTATTTCAATATGTCAAAAGAAACTTGTCAGGAAGAGTGAAACCAAAAACCTCTAAATCTAGAAAGCTTCTCTACGGCCTTGGAATAATAGCAGCCGCTGCAGGAGGGACATATGCTAGTCTGGAAGAACCGCAAAGAAGGAAGATAAGGGTACTTCTTGGAGGTTTTGTAAGATTCTTCAGGTACAGTACAGGGTTCTCCGCAGAATAATTAGAAGCCGTAATGGCAAATTGCAAGTATGGGCAAACCTTGAAATGCATTGTGTTCATGCAAATAAATATGAATAAAAACATAATGGGAGAAGAAGAAATTGCTCAATTTGAGCAATTTCTTCTTTTCCCATAATGTTTTTATACAGAATCATTACATTTTAATTCACAAGAATGCATTTTTTATCAGTTTTTGGCATGAAATACCTCAAAACTCTCTTTTTGGTGACCATTTTGATGAAATTAAGCTGCGGGGTAATTTTGAAGCTCTAGTGGCATTACCCTGATTTACATGAAGCTGTAGTGGGGCCGATACAGCTTATTGGGCTGGGGAGAACACTGCTCAGTACTCATAGCAAAAGGCCTGGTCACATACACCATTCTGCACCCACATCACAACAGGAGCACAGCTAAAACAGGGGACCCGTAATTTTGGATGTGATGTGGATGTGATATGGATGCAGAATCATATGTGTTCAGGCCTCAACCCTTTCCCAAACAACTAAATTCTGGGTGATCAAATTTCAAAGCTGATGCAGACGACTAAATGAATGTTGTAGGAAAAGGTAAAAGTTGTGTATAATATAGCACAGAAAACATTGAGACAAAAGGAGAAACTGCTGGTTATCAGCAGTTTCTTCTTTTGTTTCAATGTTTCCCCAAGCCTTTTCTGTAAGGGACGTCAAAACCAGGTCTTTTTTGGGAAAGGGTTAAGGCTTTATTGTGCAAAATTACTTGAGTGCATGAATATCAGAGTAACAGATAGAAGGGGTTAAAGGCATTTTGAATGATTTATGGTTTTATCAAGATTTGAAGAAAAACTGCATTTTGAAAAGGCAATACCCCTTCTTGTCTGTAGCTTTAAAATGTTTGAGCTCGAGTAAAAATGGGCCCTCAATGCTCGTGGTATTTAACCTTTTCCCAATTGACAAAATGCTCCATTGTCAATATGTAAGCTGAGCTGCATAAAAACAGATATTGACAAGGCAGGGTTTTCATACAATATAGGATAGCAAAATATTGAGACAAAAGTACAAGTATTATCCTATGTTTCATTGACAGATTTGGATAAAATTTTCACAATTTTCTTGGCTACCAGTTAATGTGCATGCTCAGTGGTGGATCCAGGATTTCTGTGTGAGGGGTTTTAACATACAAATAGGGGGGTTCGTTTTCCTAGTTTTACACAATTTTTACTGAATTTCTGCATGAACATATCAAAATATTCAGGCTACAGATGGGGGTTTGTTTGAACCCCCAAACCCCCTCTGGATCCGCCACTGATGCTGTTGGAGTTCTACCGTTTAAAGAAATATTTTAAGCTGTGTTACCGATAAATAAATAATTTAGAAAAACCAGCATGTACTGAAAATTTAGCTGTTATCGTCCTTTCAAGTTTATAACACATAGAAAACTTCTGTCTTTCAGATCAGCTGTGATAGGCCTATCTGTATCAATTGATTACAAATGGTCATTATGGAACATTCCTGAAGAGAGTCTGGACTATGAAAAAGCGATCAAGTTGTGTCACAAACGCTCAGCAGAAAAGTTGTTGATGGGATGCTTAAGTAATGGTGGACTGTATGTAAAATTAGGTCAGGGGCTGGTGTCCATGAATCATATATTACCAAAGGAATATGTGGAAACTCTGGTCATACTTCAAGACAAGGCTTTGTGTATGGCTCCAGAAGATGTAAGTAAAAATAACTGCAAATATTTGACCTAATTCTTTTCCAAATAACAAAACTTTCAGGCTGCAGATGACCATATAGATGTTAATAGAGTAAAGATTGGCCTACTGTACAGCACACTATATAGCACAGAAAATATTAAGGCAAATGAAGAAAATGCTGTTATCAGCATTTTCTTCTTTTGCCTCAATGTTTTCCTATGCCTTTTCTGTTAGGGACAATAAAGCCCTGTCTTGTTTGATGGGATGTCTAAGTAATGGTGGACTGTATGTAAAATTAGGTCAGGGGCTGGTGTCTATGAATCATATATTACCAAAGGAATATGTGGAAACTCTGGTCATACTTCAAGACAAGGCTTTGTGTATGGCTCCAGAAGATGTAAGTAAAAATAACTGCAAATATTTCACCTAATTCTTTTTCAAATAACAAAACTTTCAGGCTGCAGATGACCAAAAAGATGTTAATAGAGTAAAGATTGGCCTACTGTACAGCACACTATATAGCACAGAAAATATTAAGGCAAATGAAGAAAATGCTGTTATCAGCATTTTCTTCTTTTGCCTCAATGTTTTCCCAAGCCTTTTCTGTTAGGGACAATAAAGCCCTGTCTTGTTTGATGGGATGTTTAAGTAATGGTGGATTGTATATAAAATTATGTCAAGTGCTCGTTACCAGAGGAATATGTGGAAACTCTGGTCATACTTCAAGAAAAGGCTTTGTGTATGGCTCCAGAAGGGCTCCTCCAAACTGTAAATAGTTGCACATGACAACATTGTTATGGATAAAAATGCTATTTTTGAGTATTTCCATCTTTCCTGCAAGGTTATTAAAGTGACATTTCACATTTATTTCATTTTTAGCTCACCTGAGCACAAAGTGCTCAAGGTGAGCTATTGTGGTCACTTTTTGTCCGTCGTCCCTCTGTCCGTCTGTCCGTCCGTCTGTCTGTCTGTCTGTCTGTCCATCCGTCCGTCCACAATTTCGTGTTTACACTCTAACATCTACAAATATAAGTCAATCTTGACCAAACTTGGTCAAAACATGTATGGCCATAAGATCTCGGATGAGTTCGATTATGGGTCAGATCGAACTAGAAAGTCAGGAGTTATCTGCCCTTGAATGCGAAAAATACCTAGTTTTGACCTTGTTTACACTCTAGAATCTACAATTATTCATCAATCAGGACAAAACTTGGACACAATGTTGGGGACTTTGAGATCTGGAATGAGTTTGATTTTCAGTCTGATCTGATCAGAAAGTCCAGAGTTTCTTGCCCTTGAATTTGACCAAATTGTCATTTTTGGCTGTTTTCGACCTTGTTTACACTCTAGAATCTACAATTATTGATCAATCAAGCCAAAACTTGTACACAATATTGGGGATCATAAGATCTGGGATGAGGTTGATTTTCAGTCTTATCTGATCAGAAAGTTGTGAGTTATGAGCCCTTGAATTTGACAAAATTGCTGTTTTTGACTGTTTTCGACCTTATTTACACTCTAGAATCTACAATTTTTGACCAATCAAGACAAATCTTGGACACAATGTTGCAGGCCATAAGATCTCAAATGAGTTTGATTTTCACAGGGTGCCCACTGGTCAGGGAAAAGTCAGTGAAATTTGAATTTTCTTCAAGGTCAGGGAAAAGTCAGGGAATTTTGAAAAATGGTCAGGGAAATCTGAAAAGCTTAAAAAGTCAGGGAAAAGTCAGGGAATTCTGAAATTTTCTTTTGTTCAAACAAAACAAGTAGGAGAAAATGAAATGAAGTAAAACAGATAATCATAGCTATGGCATTTTTCAGGTTTTAATTAACAAACCAGTTTTTCTTTTAAACACGACTCTGCACTAATCATTTTATCATTTTAAAGTTGAATTAAGGCTTAACATTTGAAATGGATTTTCTATCGAAATCTAATGCTCTTAGGGCTAAATCTGTAAGCAAAAGGAAAGAAGCTGACAGTGAAGAATATTGAACATCTTCAGAGGAGGTTGAAGAAATATAATATGTGGTGTGGTATGTGTATTAATACTTGCACAGCTGCAAGGACTGTGCACCATTTGGTTTTAATTGTTTTTGAGTTTGATCATGAGTGTAATATGATTAAGGTCAAATATGCTATCTTCTTCCAAATTACTTAGATATTACCATTGTCTTCTTTCAAGTGAGTGACATTTTGATGTCAAGTGAATAAGGCCCTCAAATATATCCATTATCACCAGTTTCCTAAAACACATTCATTAGTTGCACTTGTACCTGATTGATAAAAAATCAATTTTACCACAAAGCTGGTTTTAAAATGCTCTAAAATTGCAACACTTGAGAATGCAGTATGTTAAAAATGTACATTAAATTGTGCTCATGATAAACTGTTAATACAGGCACAGAGGTATCCATTTTTGTCCAGAAAATGACTGCGAATAACTAGTAAACAGAATATATTTTAAGTGAAGATGAATGTGAAAGAGCAGGAAATTTTGATGGATCTAGATAAGTTAGGGCCTTTATCAATTGGTCAGTTAATATTTAAAATGGAAAAGGTTTGAGTGGAAGCAATTTTGTCCTTTAAACAACTTTAAGAATGATGCTCAAAGAAAGTTGTTAGAAACAGTTTAAGTAAGACTCAGACTGAAGCAGTATTTCTCATCTTTGATGTATTGATGTGTACATTTCAAAGTTCTATAAGTATTAATATTTCATTTGTTGTCAAAGAAAGTTTGTTTAACTATTTCAAGCAGGACAAATTAGCTTTTTCTCTTCATCATGTTTAACAAGTTGAGCATTTAATGGATTCTACAAACCCATGTAAGTTCAACCGTCACATTTGAATTGTTATTGTAAGAAATCTTCATAAATAGCGCATGGATAGGACAGCTTTAGGTGGAGAATGTGGTCGTTTCGCGCGAAAAAAAGTCAGGGAAAAATGAATTTTGGTCAGGGAAAAGTCAGTGAAAAGTCAGGGAATTTCATTCCAGATGAAGGATGGGCACCCTGTTTCAGTCTGATCTGACCAGTAAGATGAGAGTTATGTGCCCTTGAATTTGATAAAATTGTCGTTTTTAGCTGTTTTTGACATTGTTTACACTCTAGAATCTACAATTATTTATCAATTAAGACAAAACTTAAAAACAATGTATGAGACCATAAGATCTTGTATGAGTCTGATTTTCAGTCTGATCTGATCAAAAAGTCGAGAGTTATGTGCCCTTGAATTTGACAAATTTGCTGTTTTCGACCTTGTTTACACTCTAGAATCTACAATTATTGACCAATCAAGACTAATCTTGGACACAATGTTGGAAACCATAAGATCTCAAATGAGTTTGATTTTCAGTCTGATCTGACGAGAAAGATGAGAGTTATGTGCCCTTGAATTTGATAAAATTGCTGTTTTCGGCTGTTTTTGACATTGTTAAAACTCTAGAATCTACAATTATTTATCAATTAAGACAAAACTTCAAAACAATGTTTGAGACCATAAGATCTTTGATGAGTTTGATTTTCAGTCTGATCTGATCAAAAAGTTGAGAGTTATGTGCCCTTGAATTTGACAAAATTGCTGTTTTCGACTGTTTTCGACCTTGTTTACACTCCAGAATATACAATTATTGACAAATCAAGACAAGTCTTGGACACAATGTTGGGTATCATAAGATCTCAGATGAGTTTGATTTTCAGCCTGATCTGACTAGAAAGTCAAGAGTTATGTGCTCTTGAATTTGATTAAACTGCTGTTTTCGGCTGTTTTCGACCTTGTTTATACTCTAGAATCTACAATTATTGATCAATCAGCACAAAACTTGGACACAATGTTGGGGATCATAAGATCTGGAATGATTTTGTTTTTCATTCTGATCTGATAAAAAAGTCGAGAGTTATGTGCCCTTGAATTTGACAAAATTGCTGTTTTCGGCTGTTTTTGACCTTGTTTATACAGAGCTCCAGATAATTTTTTGAGACAAGGAGTATTTACCCCTCAGAATTTTTTCCAATGCGTATTTCCAGATATTTTTCAGAGGCAATGAGTATTTACCCCCTCGTCCGGGAAAGGATTAAAATTAATAGGAGCACCCCACCGGAACGACCTACTTTCATTTTAGAGGACATCTAAGCGCGCTATGTTTCCGACCATCAAGACCTTTTAGTGTGTTTTTTTTTCTGAACGAGATTACCATCTTGGGCTATCTTTGTCTGTACTGTAGGGCATCTTCAGAAATAATATCGGCCAAAATCGCCTTTACGATGTGCTCAGAAGTGGATTTACTCGCTTCCCGATTTATAAAGAAAACAAACTTCTTTGAGTTGCAATTTCCGATTTACGAAGTGATGCAATGGCCTGATATTTATCATCCAATCAAAATCGAGTAAACGATTTGCTCCGTATCAAAAAAAATAACGGAAATCAACGATTGACTGAATTCGAACAAAATACACCACTCGGCAGCATTCGGTAGATCTAGGGAATAGCCGATTGTCATCTGAATTTGCTCGGCTGGTGACGTAATCGATATTCCCCAATAATTCCCGGTTTTGATTGGCTGAGTCGTATTAGACGCTTTGATAAGCTATTTTTACAGACCAAAACGTTATTTTTAATCTTTGGAATTTCCTATTCTATGTGTTTCTTCCGGCGGTCTTCGATCTTGATACGCTAACTGACGATTATCAAATGCGTATTCCTTATTTTGAATGCGTATCTGTACGCATTTTTAGCTCCACTTTTCCAAGAAAATGAGAGCTTATACTGTCACCCGGGCGTCGGCGTTGGCGTCGGTGTTGGCGTCGGCGTCGGCGTTGGCGTTGCAACAAAGGTTAAAGTTTTTTCAAACATCAATTACTTCCCTACTATCAAAGGGATTCAACCCAAACTTGGAATACTTATTCACCATCACACCCTCTACCTTACTATCAGGGCCCATGACCCTGGGACCACTCTATTTGGAGTTATGCCCCCTTTATACTAAGCACTTAGAAAGTCGAGCGCGCTGTCTTCGGACAGCTCTTGTCATGAAAGTAAATGCGTATTTAGACCAAATCATTGCGTATTTTACGCAAATACGCATCCTATCTGGAGCTCTGTTATACTCCAGAATCTACAATTATTTATCAAACAAGACAAATTTTGGACACAATGTTTGGCACCATAAGATTGTGGATGAGTTTGATTTTCACAACGTTATTGACCAGAAGTTCGTTTTCAGTCTTAAAGTCATAAATATTTATTGAAGTGAATAAAAGTGTTGCTCATATCATTTTGGTTCAGGTGAGCGATATAGGACCATCATGGTCCTCTTGTTTAAAAGTATGTCTTGATGCAAATATTGTTTATTCTAATGTGTAGAAATACTATCAGTTTTTAGCTCACCTGAGCACGCAGTGCTCAAGGTGAGCTATTGTGGTCACTCAATGTCCGTCGTCCGTCCGTCTGTCTGTCTGTCTGTCAACAATTTGGTGTTAACACTCTAGCATCCACAAAAGTTGGATAATCTTGATCAAACTTGGTTATTTGCCCTTGAACGTAAAAAATAGCTAGTTTTGACTTTGTTTACACTCTAGAATCTACAATTATTGATCAATCAAGATTAAACTTGGACATTATGTTGGAGACCATAAGATCTCAGATGAGTTCGATTTTCAGTCTGATCTGACCAGAAAGACGAGAGTTATGTGCCCTTGAATCCGACAGAATTGCCATTTTCGGCTGTTTTCGACCTTGTTTACACTCTAGAATCTACCATTATTATTCAATCAAGACAAAACTTGGACACAACGTTGGGGACCCAGGGTTTTCCCTGGATCTTGTAAAGAAGGAGTCCTTGGGACTCTCAGCTATAATTTTTGAGAGTCCTTGTGTTAATTTTAAGAGTCCTATCTTGGAAAAATCAGTTAACTATAAAACCCAAAATATTGACCATATTTAAAAAGACAGGAGCAAACGCAGACCCATTAATGGTTTTGGTTTTCTAAGTTTAACAAAATATAGGCATCCAGCCTGTCAAAGGGTTTTTATTGAACAAAATGGTGGAATCGTTCTGAATATCAAAATCAAATTTAATTCATAAGTTAACAATTCATTCATATGTTATGACCAGTCAGATGTAACAAACAGAAGTGGAACTGTCTACTAAACAGCAATAGATCTATTATATATTCTATAATAAATTACTTTATGACTACAAAGAACATTTAGGGCTGGAATTTGATGATTCAGAGTTCCAATGCTACCCAGAAAACAGGAATATGTCTGGATTTTTGTATAACACTTTCGCAGTCTGGAAGTAGTGTTGATTTTATGAAATCTGGTAATATTTAGGAAAAGTCACAGAAAAGTACAAAACAATTTGGGTACAAATGCCTTCTACCCCCCCCCCCCCTCGCCTACAAGAGTATATTTCTTATTGTAAGTAATAAAAACGGAACCTTATGCAAGTGTCTGTCAAGAATAGTAATGATGTCATGCTCATAATGTCTGCTTAAAAAACTTCTACATGAATGTGTAGTAGGTGTAATTTCTTCAAACTAGACGATCACAACAACACTTCAAGTAAGCTAGTACTTGTACTTTTATTAGGGAGTCCCATGGGACGCACAGACTATATTTTTAAGAGTCCTGAACACAATTTTGAGAGTCTAGGACGCAATATCCTGCGTCCGGGAAAACCCTGGGACCATAAGATCTTGAATATATATGATTTTCAGTCTGATCTGATTAGAAAGTCCAGAGTTACATGCCCTTGAAATTGACAAAATTGCCTTTTTCTGCTGGTTTCAACCTTGTTAACACTCTAGAATCTACAATTATTAATCAATCAAGACAGAACGTGGACACAATGTTAAGTACCATAAGATCTTGGATGTGAATGATTTTCAGTTTGATCTGATCAGTAAGTCCAGAATTATGTGCCCTTGAATTTGACAAAATTGACGTTTTTGACTGTTTACGACCTTGTTTACACTCTAGAATCTATAATTATGAATCAATCAAGACATATTTTGGACACAATGTTGGAAACCATAAGATCTCGGATGAGTTCGATTTTCAGTCAGATCTGATCAGGAAGTCAAGATTTATGTTCCCTTGAATTTGATAAAATTGCCATTTTCGGCTGTTTTTGACCTTGTTAACACTCTAGAATCTATAATTATTAATGAATCAAGACAAAACTTGGACACAATGTTGGGGACCATAAGATCACAGATGAGCGCGATTATCAGTCTGATCTGATAAGAAAGTCGAGAGTTGTGTGCCCTTGAATTTGATAGAATTGCTGTTTTTGGCTGCTTTCGACCTTGTCTATAAATACTCTAGAATCTACAATTATTTATCAATCAAGACAAAATTTGGACACAATGATGAGCACCATAAGATCTCGGATGAGTTTGATTCTCTCAACGTTATTGACCATAAGTTTGTTTTCAGTCTTAAAGTCGAATTGAACAAAAGGGTTGCTCATATCATTTTGGTTCAGGTGAGCGATATAGGACCATCATGGTCCTCTTGTTTGAAGTTGTTATTTATAAGCGAAAAATACGCCTTGAGACAGAAATGACAAATTCAACAATTTGTCAAATTTTAGCACAAAAATATGTATTTCTCCTAGACGGTTCAATATTTTGACTTGAAATTTTCAGAATTTCCATAAGAAAAGTTGTTCTTTCAGATAGAATAAAAGTAAAATTTATGTAAAAATAATTGTGAAATGTCACTTTAAACTATTTTCCAGTTGGACCTCAAATGGATTCACTTTTTGGGGATGAGTTTAAAAATGGTCATGTTTGACATTATTGTTTTCCCTGTGACAATATGTTGGGGCGGTCCAAACTTATTTTAAAAAAAAAGAATGATATTCATAGCATAGAAATCCTTGATTGAAAAGGATAAAGTGCTGATTAAGAAGATTATTTCTTAACAAAGTCTTGAATGTAACTAACATTTTATTCAATTTTGTGCTGCCTGAGATAAATGTTAATATTATTCAGATGTACAGACAAGAAGGGGCATAGAGGCTTTTCAGAATGCAAAATGATTTCATGTCTTATCAAAAAACAATTTTATAGGTTCTTATCATATTTGATAACATCAAAAGACTATTTTAGAATGTGTTCACCTGAGCAACTAATTGATGATTTAAAGGTATTTTAAATTTGTTATTTTGAATCCATACCATTTCAGGTATTTCAATAACTTTTTGGCCCCCTGGGCCAGAAGCTAAAGTAGGTGGGGGATTTTCTATGTATTCCCTATTTACCCTATACAAAATTTTCAAAAGTAGCAAGGGGATTGTACTCGCATTCAGTCAAATAGGAGGGGGAAATCCCCCCTCCCCCCACTTCTTAATGAAACCCCTGCATATGCTATGGGTATTCATTTGAATCTTAATGTCTTAGATAGGATAAGACAATTCCTATGAGTACCCTCCACATCCTTGATAAACAAGAGATGAATTACATGTTATGCTTGTTGTGCATTTGAAAAGCCAACACCCCCTCTTATCTGTAGCCCTGTTTTACCTCCTTTTATCCATCACTATGATTATTTTTACTATAGATGGAGCAGTTATTCCAGGAAGATTTTGGAGAGTCTCCCCAAACCTTGTTTAAAGAGTTTGACGAGGAACCTATAGCAGCTGCCAGCCTCGCTCAGGTACACAGGGCTACAACAAAGGATGGACAAGAAGTGGCAGTAAAGGTAAAAACTGCTTTTATCTTGTTATAATCAAACACATTTCCACATAATGACACCTTTTGACCCTACAAGATACAGTATAGGCTATGGAAAACATTGTGGAAAATAAAGAAATTGCTTGTGACAAGCAATTTCTTCATTTCCCTCAATAGTTTCTCCCCAAAAAGAACTAAAAAAGATTAAATTTGTTCACTTGCCTTTGTTGTCTGTAAATTCTTTGAATTTTGGCTAGACTAGAATTTTGCCATCTGATAATGGGTTAAAAGAGCCTATAGCCGCTGCCAGCCTGGCTCAGGTACACAGGGCTACTACAAAAGATGGTCAAGAAGTAGCAGTAAAGGTAAAAACTGCTTTGGTCACTTAAGTCCCTTTCCAAAACAAGATTTGGTTTCAATGTTCCTAGGAGAATAAGACTTTGGAAAACATTGAGGCAAAAGAAGAAAATGCTGATAACCAGCATTTTCTCCTTTTGCCTCAATATTTTCGGTTTTGTTCTTAAGACAAATACTTTTTTATTTACATCCATTTTGTGGTGTGGACCACTTGTTAAAAGAGCCTATAGCTGCTGCCAGCCTGGCTCAGGTACACAGGGCTACTACAAAGGATGGACAAGAAGTAGCAGTAAAGGTAAATATGGCTTTTATCTCTATATTATTATTAATACTCATTATCATTTAAAACTTGCCCTTTCCCAATACTGAAAAATTTAGACGGATCGAAATTAAAAATTGCTGCTGAGCACAAAATGGGTGTAAATAAATGTGGATCCAGTGTACGTAATTACACTGAAGATATTGTGATGAATTGAGGGTAAAGTTTACAAAGCTGCTTAATTAAAAGCAATTGGAAATATTGTAGCAAAAATTGAAATGCTGATCACATGTATTTACTTATCTTTAATCCCTTTCATATGAGATATTACTGAGTATTATTCCTTGAATTTCATCGCTAAATAATTTACTAATGCATGATTTGATCTTGGATTTGTAAATGGGAACTTATGCCGTTTGAGACTAACATGGAGCTCAGATCAGCCTGTGCATATTTGCAGTTTGATCATAATCCATGTTAATATCTATAGCATCTTCTTAACTTTTAGGAACTCTAAGACTGCACCTTAGATCCTGATCGGACTCTACTAAAGCACATGCTGATCTGCATCCATGGTTATCTTAATTAAATGCCATACAGGCTTTTGTTCCAGATTTTGTCTAATTTCTTCGCCTATTTTCACAGGTTCAATATATAGACTTACAAGACAGATTTGTTGGTGATATCAAAACTTGCGAAATACTCCTCAAAGTTATAGGATGGATGCATCCAAAATTTGAGTTTGCTTGGGTTCTACAGGTAAAATGACTCTATGTGGTGTTTGCTCAATTTTCAATATGAAATTCAAATTTATCCGTTACTGTTTCAATAAACAAATAAATTAAGAAGAGGTTTGCAATTGATCATATAGATGTTTTAAAGAACTTCTGCTTTACATATAAGGACAAAAGGGGAAAAAACATCTTCTAGCACTGCATTCAGTCAGAGCCCAACATTTACTAAGCTTGTTGAAAACAAGACACCTGGTAACCTGGTTCAATTTAAACAAACCTGCTTTTGGTGTTTCTAAGAAAGACAGCCGAAGAAAACAAATGAGAAAAAAGAAAACAATAGATTTGTGCAAAAACCAAAATTATGGTGGCAGTCAGAATGTAAATTGTATCAATAAGTTTGAAATTCTTGAGGAAAACAGGAAAATGCTGAAATGAGATGTTTAAAAGGCATTACAAATATATTTGGGAGAATGTTTTAATCATGCATTATTAATTTCAACCTATGGTGTAATCTATATCTCAATGTAACTTTAACATTGAATGAAATTCACCTTTTTACAGGACATGAAAGGGACCCTAGCTCAAGAATTGGACTTTATCAATGAAGGAAAGAACTCAGAGAGATGTCAAAATGACTTGAAACATTTAGGATTTGTGTATGTTCCAAAGGTCTTGTGGAATTTGACAAGCACAGTAAGTATATGTTGTCCAGTTTAACCCATTCCATAACAAGATTGGCTTTTGACGTCTTTGAGAGATAGAGTTTCAGAAATCATTGAAGGAAAAGAAGAAAATGCTGATGATCAGCATTTTCTCCTTTTTCTTCATAGTTTTTGTGCTATAGTCTAGAATGTTTTCAATTTCTTGCCATCATTCTCTTGTTTTACCCTTTTATTTTGGGTGGATAATCATGAACATGAATTGGATTGACAACTGGTAAGAGAAATTTCAGGAATCTATGGTTAGGTTTTCTAGCTGTTGCCTCAATATGACTGAAATATGGATAAAAGGGCATAGAAAGCCATTCAATCAATCATTTGTCTAAATGCAAGACTTGTCAGAAATGTTTCAGTCAACTACAACACTATGGTAGAATTAGAAATGATTGGCAAAATACCTATTGTTAAATAATTTTTTTATGCACATATATTGAAAAAAGCATTTTCTGCATTTGTTTATGTCTTTCTTACAGAGAGTATTGACTGCAGAATACATAGATGGATGTAAAGTCAGTGACACAAGAAGTATAAAGAATCTAGGATTATCTCTGAAAGATGTAAGTAAAGTATTCAGTAAGTATCTTAAACATAGTAAGATTTAAGTTTGAAAACCATTACAGATAATGAAGCTTTTGACGCCACACATGATAAAGGCTTTAGAAAACTTTGTGGAACATCAGATCAGTGGCAGATACAGAGTCTGATCAGGATCCATGTTATTTTCCAATAGCTTCTCCAAGACCTATAATATCAGAAAGAGAGCTGCATGGATCCAAGTCAGACTCCACTTATGTATAGCCTGATCTTTAAACATGGCTGTCTCAAATGCTGTAAGAGACTTTTCCCAGATCTCAGCTCATATATATTTCTTCACTTTGCAGGTTGACCAGAAACTTATCCGATGTTTTTCTGACCAGATATTTCTGACTGGGTTTGTTCATGCTGATCCACACCCTGGAAATGGTATACCTCTCTGTGATATTTACAAAACTTTTTCTGTTAAAAACCTCATGGATACAGACAATTTAAATCTATAATAATGAAAAAGTCCACTCTTAAGTATTATCCAATAAATAGATCTATCTCAGTCTAAAATAATATTTCTTTTACAATTTTCCAAGCAAGACCTAGTTTCCACAACCATAAGGAAAGGCTGGAATATTTTCTTTATGTAAATCTTCTACCACTTTGTTATTTTCTGTAGCAGCTTTAAATTTTGATTAGTACAATTATTTGCTTTTAAGGAATGAGTTAAAGGATTCTTGTTTGATAAGCAGGTTTTATAGACTAATATAAGACTGCTTGCTTCTGGCCTTACATTGATTCCTAACCGACAAGACAAGCAATGTTTTCAAAACAATCCACAATCTATATTTATGTGCCATTCATTTTCAGTGTTTATTCGTCAAGGCAGTGACAACAAGGCAGAGGTTGTATTGTTAGATCATGGTTTATACGACTTTCTCCGTCCCGGACACAGACAATATCTGTGTAATCTATATAAGGCAATCATCATGAAGAACGAAGATGATATGGAAAAATACTCTCATCTACTTGGAGTCAAAGGTATGCCAGTCTTTATAGGATGAAAGAAATAGATTAATTTTGGAAAGTTCGAATTGATGCTTAAGCTTCAAAACTTTAACTATAGTCTGTCTCTTGCAATCGCAATTTCTAAATTATTATTATTATTGTTTTCATAACAGTCAGAATGCAAAAAAAAGCCTTAATAGTTCTAAGAAAAATTGCTTATGTTATGTGCAATTTATGCTCATCTACATGAAGATATTGGAAGTTATTCTTTTTACCTGGATATTAAATTGATGATGTTTTGTTTTATGTGCAAGTTTCCACTTGTACCTATTACACTTATTACCTTGAAACTTTGTACTTGTACATTAAAATGTGAACACAAATAAAGGCAAATAAAGGCAATAGACCAAGTTGAATAATTCTGACTAAAATTTAACCCTTTATCAAAGCTCTAAGCTTCTTTGAGAAAGGGATTAATTAACGTCAGAGTTAGAAAAAGCAAAGGAAACATTGGGGTAAATCATGTCTTTATTCCTTTTGAAATTTATTAGATCTATCTTTTTTTCTATGCTTTATATTTTACTAATTTTCAATGGCTTATTTAGATTATCAGATATTTGCTATGCTGGTCAAGCAGGGTCCGGTAAAAATGACAAAAGCTCCGCCCCTCTTTAGACATGGACCAATGAGCATGAAGGAATTCAGAAAGCTGCCGAAAGAGAAGCAGGCGGAGATCAAAGAAGATTTCGAAATTCTTCATGAGAGAATTTTTCAAGTTATGAGAGACATGCCAAGTTCTCTGCTACTTATTTTTAGGTATTTTATTGAAATTTGTGGCTAAGTATGTGGAGAAATGGTGAAAGACTATGGGAAATTGCAATTTAAAAATTTATTTGAAAAATTGACAGAAGTAGTAATATCCATGATTAAGAGATTACAATGTCCACAAAAATTTGGCCATATTAAATCAGACAAGAAAAGGCTTTTTTAAATAGTGTATATCCTTGCTTTGCAATAAAAACCTTGTAACTGCAGCTTTAAACAAGCTGCAGTTACAATGTTTTTGTTAAAAAACAGCGATATTACGATCTGTTTAGACAAGCATAATGAATACTTATGTCCAGATTATTTGTCAGAGCAATATTTCCTAAATGGTATATGCAACTGCAAATATTGTAGAATTATGATACCAAGAAAATGTTTATAAATTCAAACATTTCTTGATTTATAATTCTATAGTTTGTTACAGTCAACATTTCTCCACATGTTTTTCATACATTGTTGTTGAAGGGTAATTTTGTCACAATGCATGATGTTTCATTTTGTGTAAAAAATTTCCAGTATGTTAAAACACAGTGATTTTTTAGCTCCACTGGACTTTCAGGCCAGCGGGCTATTGTCATGGCGGTGTGTCCGGCGTGCGTGCGTGCGTGCGTCCGTCCGTCCATCCGTCCGTGCGTCCGTAAACTTTTTCTTTAAAAATCTTCTCCTCAGAAACTACTGGATGGATTTCAACCAAACTTCACAGGAATGATCCTTGGGTGACTCTCTCTCAGATTCCTACAAAGAGTTTGGATTGAACCAGAATAACTTGAGTTATCTGCCCTTGAACATCAAAAAAAGCTGGTTTTGACCTTATTTTTACTCTAAAATCTACAAATATTAACCAATCAAGACAAAACTTGGACAGAATATATATATAAGCATGATATTCTGCCTGGGTTTAATTTTCAGCTTGATCGGAATTTCACATCATGAGTTATGTGCCCTTGAATTTGACAAAATTTACATTTTTGACTTTGTTTTCACTCAAACAACCATAATTGTTAACCAATCAAGATGATATTTGGATAGAATCTTGTTGACAACAAGATCTTGCTTTTTTGTAATTTTCAGGATGATTGCACTGCTACAAACTGAGTTAGGTGGCCTTGAAATTGACAAAATTTCAGTTTTCAACACTTTTTTCACTTTTGTGGTCACATATATAGATTAATACTTACAAAATTTGGACAGACCATAAGATCTTGCTCGAGTTTAATATTCAGCTTGATTATTGTGGTGTTCAAGACATAAATTATCAAGTCAAAATCATATTTTTAGATCAGAATGTCTTTATTTTCATGACCACTAATTTACATGCACAATCGCAACTTCTTGAACTAATTATCATAAAGAAAAATAGTCTGGTTCCCTGTCGTACTATGTATTTTAGTATGTCAGGCATTCACTAAACATGGCTGCCTCCAGTGGAGTAGTTTAATTACAAAGATAAAGAGCAAAGTTCTTTAATTTTGTGAGCAGGGAAGGGTCATTAGAAGAGTAGATAGGTTTCGGTATATTTTTAATACTAGCAATAACAGATTTACATGACCCCAACGCAAACCCGAAATAAAACGGTTTTAAATTATGTACATGAAAACTATATTAAGGCAATTTGGATGCATTAACTACCAGAGGTCCGATTAGCTCAGTGGAAGAGTGTCTGACTTCGACTCCAGGGGTCCAAGGATCGAATCCCACGTTGGGCAAATGTTTTTCGTCTACTTTTTATTTTAATACATTTTCTCAAACCAAACTATTCTGGAAATCACTAAGATGCAATTAAAACATAATTGGTAATTGTGTTTTTATTACGTCTTTGCAATCTGTAGAACCATTTGGTATGAAAAATGTAAAAAGAAAGGGGGTGTGGCTAAAATATGTTACTCTCTTGGGATTCGAACCAGGGACCTCTGGATTTTAAGGTAGATGCTCTAACCACTGAGCTAATCGGACTACTGAATAGAGTTGGATCCAAATTGCCTTCATATAGTTTTCATGTACATAATTTAAAACCGTTTTATTTCGGGTTAGCGTTGCAGTCATGTAAAACTTTTATTGCTAGAGTTAAAAATATATCGAAACCTATCTACTCTTCTAATGACCCTTCTCTGCTCACAAAATTAAACAACTTTGTTCTTTACCTTTGGTAAAATATCAGAACAGTGGGCGCATCCATGATTACTGTGTGCCTGACCCAGTAACGCAGTATTAGGGGCAGGTAAGCCAGACTAAAAGAAAAACTGAACTTTAAGTTGCTCATATCAAAAGTTACTTCCCTTAGTCTACCACAATTATTAACTCACATATTGAATTATGTGCCCTTGAATTTGGCATAATGACAGTTTTCAACTTTATCATCACTCTAAAAATCTCCAAAATATTAGTCAATTATATACCTTCTTTTCGCTTTGACCACATAATTGCTTCTCTTTACTTTGTTTCTGCTCTAAGAATCACAAGAATTTAAAGTGACATTTCAGAATTTTTTGTCATAAATTTTACTTTTATTTTTATCTGAAAGAGCATATTTCCTTATGAAAATTCTGAAAAGTTCAAGCCCAAATATTGCGCCGTTTACGAGAAATTTATATTTTTGTGTTAAAATTGAACAAATTGTTGTGGACAACAGTTCGGATTTATATGCAATTTATCGATTATGTCTCAACTTTAAATGCATGTTTCTCGCTTATTGGCAACACGTTAAACAAACTAATAGTATTTATACTCATAAGAATAGAAAAAAACAATCTTGGCATCAAGACATACTTTAAAAAATTGAAATTGGAATGAAATGTCCCTTTAAAAATATATCAGTTTAAGCATTTAGATAAATTTGTCAATTTTTTTTATAGTAAACCACAAGAAATTCAGGCCTGTGGAGCGACTCAAGACCTTCAGGTCTTTCAAGTTTACCTGCGCATCCTGCTACTTTTACTCATAATTTAGTCTCTGGGATGCAAAGTTTTGATTCTAGCGAGTCCCAGGATGCAACAATTTTTACAGATTTCCTATTTAAAATAGTGCATTGGACTCACTAAGCTAGTAGCTGGACTCATTGATATGGAATCCAGCGAATGTCGGACAAAATCCCCTTAGGACAAAATCCCCTCGGTCACTTTTTGCATAGGCGGACAAAATCCCCTCGGTAGAATTAATAAGGCGGACAAAATCCCCTCGGTAGATATACTAAGGCGGACAAAATCCCCTCGATGAAATGTCTAGGGCGGACAAAATCCCCTCGGTAGAATTATTAGGGAGGACAAAATCCCCTCGGTAGAATTATTAGGGAGGACAAAATCCCCTCGGTAAAATTACTAGGGCGGACAAAATCCCCTCAATACGCAGGTAAGTATGTAGAGTCGCCGGTAGAAGCGATTTATTCATTCACGGTAATAGAACTTATCAAATTTGATTATGAAAAAAATATTTTAACAAAGTAATCTGCGGCGTGACGGACTAAGTTAAAATATTTGAAAATGAAAATTGCTTGTTTTTCTCTTGGTGCTTTCACCATGAATGCATCCTTGTTGAAGCAGTCTATCACTGTCCATATGGAGGGGTTCGAGTGTCCAACCAAGTCCTTGAAGCCATTGTTCCAGCCCTCGTATATGTTGTTCGTCCGGGCTGTTGTGTGCCCCTTATTAAGTGCATGTTTGAGTGCACAAACAACCAATTTAAATGGTTTTAATTTCATTATACCCTCCTTTGATTAGTCGTGTGCCGCTTATCAAGTATATATTTGTGTGTTTTAATAACCAATTACTTTAATTAGTTGACCGGTCTTTAACTGCGGTATGCTTCTGATTTCTAGAGGTGTAAAAAACAAACAAAGGCAAAAATGAATCGTTGTTTATTGTCTAATATTTCAAGTAATACAATTCTAATATATTACAAACAACTCGGAAACAACACAATACAATGAACATCTTAAAAATGGATCGAGGGGATTTTGTCCGCCCAAATAAATCTGCCGAGGCGATTTTGTCCGCCCTAATAATTCTGCCGAGGGGATTTTGTCCGCCCTAGACTTTTCATTGAGGGGATTTTGTCCGCCCTAATAATTCTACCGAGGGGATTTTGTCCGCCCTAGTAATTCTACCGAGGGGATTTTGTCCGCCCTTAACATTTCATTGAGGGGATTTTGTCCGCCTATGCAAAAAATGACCGAGGGGATTTTGTCCTAAGGGGATTTTGTCCGGTTACCGAATCCAGCGAGTCCCGAGGACTCACAGTTTTAAAATTGTAAAAAAATCACTGAAACAGTTTATGTAACATTTATCTTGTGGTTTTAAAGAGCTTTCACCTACTTTAAGACTAAAACTGAAAATGGGGAAAGAGCAAATTTTTTTGTCTTTTGAATTTGCTTCTAATATTGTTCTATTCTTGCACTTGGTATGGCTAACTTCTTTTGGGGTTAAGTGGTTTACGTTTTGATATTAGCAGCCTCAAAGCTGGGATCTAGGAGAAGGCCTTTGTAGCATTTGAGACTACAGTCGACACTCGTTGTGTCGAAGTCAGAGGGGCCGTCAAAATACCTCGACATATCCGAAGTTTGACTCATCCGATTTTGTTCGGCTTCGATAAAGTTGATATTTGACTGTTTTTGATACTAATCAAGTACGATTATTATTGAAATATTGTAGGAAAAGGAAAGAAATTGCTCATTTCGAGCAAGAGCAATTTCTATCCTTTTCCTACTATATTTCAATTGCTATATTGAGTTCGAAATTATTTTGTTTGAAAAAATAATGTCCATTGATGAGGATGGGACCAGATTTAAACTTCGACTTAAGCGAAAATTTGACTTATCCGATGTCCACATAACGAGTGTCGACTGTATATGATTCTAGATCAGCCAGTGCTGTAGCACAGTGTGATCAGGATCTATACTTCTCTTGTAGGAATGCCACAGATCAAGAAGTAGGTGTTAGAAAATAAGATGGACTATAATCAGACTGATTTATATGTGACCCGTCACGCTAAAAGGAACCTTATCCGAACTACAAAAATCCAAATTTTGGCAAACTTGTCAGACTCAGCACAGGTCAACACGATACCTCGTGTGAAAAATGATCATATAGTAAGATAGGGCAAATATTCCGGATTTAGAAAATTACATAACATTGAAAAGTGTCGGCCCTAGTCTGGCTGCGCGGATTGCGCAGACTGACCTGGGTTGATACTTTTCACACTTTTCATAATGTCCATTTAAGCAGGTCGGGTCACATATCTATGTTTTGTCTCAAATGCCATGAGGGCAATTTTTCCAGATCCTTGTTCAGATGATTTTTCATCCATTCCCACTTTAATGATGCCTATAGACACCATACAATAGGAAAACATTGTGGAAAATGAAGCAATTGCTTCCCACAATGTTTTCTATCCAGAGAGACAAAAAAAAAATATTCACTCGAAATTGTCGTCTGCAACACTTTTGAAATTGGACAAGTTGAAAATACTGCCGTCTGGTAATGGGTTAAGCACCTCTCTAGATATTTCAATACAGATCGTTTTATGCTGAAGGGACTGTTGGCAATATAAACCTTTGCCATTCTTTCCCAACCTTGTGAATCAGAATTTCTCCCTTTTCCCTCATTGTATTTCAAGCAATTATTTTACCATCTGCTTCTCTCAAATTGGACTGGTTTAAATGCATTGTTTGGAAAAGCTTTAATTTTGAACATTTTAAATACTTAACCAAAGCTAAACCACTTTATTATAAGACAAGAAATGATTGAAAACCTGAAATGTTATTACAAAGCTTGAAATGTTGAGAGACAAAATATTGGTGATTGGTATTGTCATTTTCTTATGTCTGTGCATTTATCTGGCTGAATTACGGAAAATGAGTGCTTATTAGCAACATTTCACAGATCTAAAGGTACAAATGTGATAATGGCTTATTAACCCATTGTCAGACAGCAAAATGCAAATTTTACATCGGTAGAAAACATCCTGAAAAATGACGAAATTGTTTGTTACAAACAATATCTTCATTTTCCATGATAGTGTTTTCTGAAGCCTTCATCTCATTGAGCAACATATAAGGCATCATTATGTGGAAATATGTTAAAACACAAAATGGTCAATGATCAAATCCTGTTGTGACTTTGGCTCTCTTGTTTTACAGCATTTTACCATTCCTGTATTTGCTTAACTAGATAAACACATCCAAACCTTTCCCAAACAGACAAATTTTAAGTTATCCCAAATTGAAAGGAGTTGTAGACGACAAAATAATTCTTCTTTTGTCTCATTGTTTTCTCAAGTCCAATCAATTTATAAGAGACATCAAGGCCAGGTCTTGTTTCGGAAAGGATTAACCTCTATCCAAACAAGACCATGTTGATGACATTCCTTATAGAAAAACATGGGGGAAATATCCAAAAGAAGAATATGCTGATTACCAGCATTTTACCTCAATATTTTCTGTATGCTGATAACCAGCATTGTACTATTTTTCCTCAATATTTTCTTTGTAACATTGTACACAAATCCTACTTTTATCTGCTTTTATTTTGTTGTCTACAGGCCGCGGCCTTAGCGCAGTTGGTAGTGCGTCTGCCTCTCATTCGAGAGGTCCCGGGTTCCATACCCGGCCGCGGCTAATACCCTTTCTGACAAAATTGTCACCCACCAATGGGTTTGAAATCGTTAACCTAAGTGGGCGAGCAGCTGGAGGCTGGGTAAGGGTGTTGTGGTAGTACTGGTTTGAGAAACAACAGGAATCCATGAGTAGGTGCTCCAGCCGCCGCGATATGACCCTGGTAGTTGAAAACGGCGTAAAACTCCAATAAACTCAAATTTGTTGTCTACAACAGTTTTCAAATCAGAATCAATAGTCTAGAATTTTGGTGTTTGGGAAAGATTTAAGCTTTATAGAAATTTCTCACTTGATCAGACTCTTTCATAATTTCCTGAAGGTGGTTTTAGCTCTTTACTGTGCTAACAAAGACTTAGTGTGGCTTATAAACATTTGGCTTGCAGCTGGAAAACTTTTTCTTCTGCTGTTACATTTTAAATCTAGACCTTTACACCCCTGGTTACATTATTTTTTTTCTTGAATCTGTAATAAAATATAGTCAAATACATGTAAAGTGCTTTTGTCTCCAATAAGTTATCCAAGATTAATTTTGTAGTCCTTTGCTTTCAAAATCATTTTCTATAAATACTTATAGTAGACATGTGTAGATGGCATGCACATAAATAGTTAGACTTTGTATACTTTTGGTTGCTCTCTGATTACCATCAATGGTTTAAAAAAGAACTTGTAGAAAATACTTGGTTTGCTTTTAGTATATTATTTTGCATTTATCTATTTCAACTTGAAAATTTAAGGCTTTCTCTTTATTTGTGTACAAAATTACCCTTCAACTGAATTACTATTTGACAAAATATCAATGGTACAATATTATCCACTAAATATTCATCTAGTTTCCATTATAGGGTCCAGGGGAATACCACAAATACTCAGAGTTTACTGTTCATTGTTATACAGTTAATGTTCTCTATTTTGGATCAGTTGCAAAATTGGTGTTCAAAGTTAAAACTTGGCTATGCTATGAACTTATCTTTACTTAGCCATTTCCCAAACAAGACCTTTTGTTGTTGACATCCCTTAAAGTAATGGCTCGGGAAAACATTGCAGCAAAAGATGAAAATGCTGACACCAGCATTTTCTCCTTTTGCCTAAATATTTTGCATGCTATCTCATAAACAAATTCTTTTTTTATCAACATACATTTTGTCATCTACAACACCCTTGAAATAAGACAATCCTAAAATTTTGCCGTTTGGAAAAGGGTTTAACCGCTGAATGTCAACTTTAAACTACATTTATGCAACCAAAAATATTCAAAAGTATCAAGTGATTAAATTTACAATTAAAATTCCTTTTTACCCCATTTTATTAGACAAGACAGAGTTGTTCTGTGAAATCCTACTCCAGCGACCTCTAGCAAGAAATATGAGATTTAGTTTTCCCAAAGCCATAACTGACAAAGATATAGAGCACATGAAAAAGATGGCTCAAAACCACTTTGATGAAATTATGAAGATTTTGAAAGTGATACCAAGGTCTATGCTACTTGTCATAAGGTGTGTGTGAGTGATTTATATATTCCTACTTTATCCTGCAAACAAAGTTTGGGGGGGGTATGTATATAAGGAACCACCATGTCTGTCAGTCCATCTTTCTATTTGTCCATTCCTTCTGCTCCTAAATGGCTGAAGGGATTTTGTTGAAAATTTACATGACTGATCAACATGGCATGGATATTTGCATGAAGCAATTTCTTTGCTCTGTGAGGTCAACCAAGGGAGACAATTAATTTGTGGCCCACGTCGGTGGGGGTATTAGACTACACCACAACAATTCATGTTTATATTTCGCAAGAATCATATATGTGATACAAATTCTTGTGCGATCAAGTCCTGTTTTAGCATCCAGATTAAGTTCAACCTTGCCATAGTGTTTCTTTATGATGGGTAGTTATGCACATTAAATCATTACCAGACAGCAATATTTTAGACAGGTCCAAATTCAAATGTGTTGCAGAGTACAATTTCAAGTAAATGATATTATGCATTTTCCTATCTTCCTAGGTAGAAAATATTGTGGGAAATGAAAAATTGTCACAAGCAATATCTTCATTTTTATGCTCCCCGAAAAAATTTAGGGGGAGCATAATAGTCGCCATACTGTCTGTCTGTCCGCCCGTGTGTCTGTCCATCCGTCCACAGCCAGATCTCGGCAACCCTTGGACCAAATTCAATGAAACTTCACATGTGAACTCCCTGGGATAATACGTAGGGGATAATACCTAAGGATTTTTTTCTCTGTTTCTTAATTTGCGGCTGTTTCATGGAAAAAGGGGCCTTAGTGTAAAAATTAGTTTTTCTCTAATTTCTCTTCATCCAATGGGCAGAATTTATTGAAATTTTGTACTTATGTAACAAATAGGATGTTCTAGACCATATTCTATAAATAATGTGTGTACAAAATAAGCTGTCATGGGAAAAGGGGGCTTAATGTATGATAGTTTTTATTTTGTGACTAGCACTTATTCGGGGAGCATAATCCGTCTATGACGGCTCTTGTTCACAATGTTCTCCAAAGCCTTTGCCTTGTGGGGCGTCAATATTGTGTGGGAATAGGTTTAAGTAGTGCCGTTTCTCATTGACAATCTCTTTGTGGCATATTATGTACATGCTCCTTTAGAGACATGAACTTTCAGTCTAATATGTCATGAAATGAAATAAAAATTGTAGTCATATGGGTCTGATCTTGTTGCAACAATAATAAGGGTTGTCATAGCTAAGGCTTGACTGTGAAATGGTTAACTTTCATGCAATAGAAACTGAAAAAGAATGGTTACTTGCTTTTCAACTCATTTGGTTAACCTTATAACTGCCCATTCTGATATCCAACCTGTACGAAAAATTACGCCCGTAAAACAGGCGTAAATGAGACGGAATTATGAGACGGAATCCGCCTTATTTTCCGCTAGTAAGCTTGTTTAAAGAAATATAAGAATGAGACGGAAACCAAGCGTAAACCAAGCGTAATTTAGAGGCGTAAAATGTTAATTAACCGGAATTTTTAGAGACGGAATATGCAAATGAAGCGGATTTTTTTACAGGCGTAATTGCTAGGAGGCGGATTCCGCTTGGAATTTTTAAGAAATTCCGGGCGGAATCCGCCTCATAATCCCGCCTCCTAGATGTTTACTACATAATATGTGGGTGGGGAATGGTAAAAATGAACATTTGAATTTGTTTAATTTAGTCAAAAGAACACTCACCAATGTTGCCTCACTTGGTCTTACCATTTAGTGAGCCCCTTAATGTACTGGATTCATCAATATCAATGTTTGATTACATACCTCAACCATTAACTTTGCAAAAAGTCAGAGAAGCAAAATTCCCTCCAATTTTCTAAACAGGAAGTAGGAAATGGTCATAGACTGGGAGAAAATAGACTGGGAGGCCTTATTTTCACAAAGGTAATTCTATATCTTATGAACTATATATCTCAGGCACTATTTGAGATACAGCCATAATATTTCACACGTGGATACTTCCTGCTAGTATCTTTCATTTGGGACCATGACCTTAGGCCTAGTGACCTTGACCTTGGAGTTTGACCTACTTTTAAAAAACTTTAACCTGGCCTATATCTCATGCACTATTATTGATAGAGCCTTGATTTTTCACACATGGATACCTCCTGCCAAGACCTTTCATTTGGAATCATGACCTTGGACCTTGTGACCTTGACCTTGAAGTTTGACCTACTTTTAAGGGTTTTTTTAACCTGGCCGATATATCATGCCCTTTTACACATACAGCCTTGATATTTCTCAAATAGACACCTCCTACCAACACCTTTCACATTTGACCATGACCTTGTGACCTTGACCTTGGCATATGACCTACTTTTTTAAAATTTTAACCCAGCCTCTATCTCATGTCCTTTTACACATACATTCTTGATATTGCACACATGGACACCCCCCCACCAAGACTGTTCACATTTGACCATGACCTTGGACCCTGTGACCTTGACCTTTGACCTACTTTGTAAAAACTTTAACCTGGCCTCTATCTCATGTCCTTTTACATGTACAGCCTTGATATATCACTCATGGACATCTCCTACCAAGACCTTTTGCATTTGACCTTGATCTTGGCATTTGACCTACTTTAAAGAACTTTAAAATGGCCTATATTTCTTGTGCTTTTACACATACAGACTTGATATTTCACACATTGACACCTCCTACCAAGACCTTTCACATTTGATCATGACCTTGGACCTTGTGACCTTGACCTCAACTTTGACCTACATTAAAGGTAGGCCCTTGAGGGGTATATATGTTTTACAAACATTTCTTGTTTAGATAGAGCCTTGATATTTCACACAAAGATACTACCTGACATTAACTTTCATTCAGGAATTAAGACCTTGTGACCTTGACCTTGAAGTTTGACCTACTGTTTAACCTGGCCTACATCTCAAACACTGTGAGATATAGAGCTTTGATATTTCACATATGGATAGAACTCGTTAAGACCTTTCATTTGGGATCATGACCTTTGGCATTAGGACCTTTACCATAAGGTATATACTTTAACTTGGCCTATATTTCAATCACTATTACAGATGGAGTCTTGATAGTTTACTCTTGCACACCTCCTACCAAGACCATCAATCTTGAACTTGACCTTGTGACCTTGAATTTGGAGTTTGACCTTAACAAAAGCCTTTTCTTTGCCTATATCTTATGCAGTGCAAAATGAAAATGGCTAGTATATTGGAATCGCCTTATTATAAAATTGCTAAGTCCAAATATTCCGTCTCCCTGGAAAGTTTAAGTTATTTTCCGCTTTAAGAAACAGCCATTACGCCTTGTTAAAATGGCTAAGTCCAAAAATTACGCCTTTTCATAAATTAAAGTTTTAAATTACGCCTGTTATGATAAAATTTCGCCTCCATTTCATTTTACGCCTCTAATTTACGCCACTATGTTGCACAGTGACTGAGGCGTAAAGTATAACTCCGCCACTGTTACAAGCGTAAATTGCCATTTACGCCTCATTTACGCCTCATTATACCCCCCAAATTCAATTTGGGGGGTATATAGGAGTCAGCTTGTCCGTTGGTCCGTTGGTCCGTTGGTCTGTTGGTCTGTTGGTCCGTCTGTTGGTTTTTTCTTTAAAAATCTTCTCCTCCTCAACCACTCAGCCGATGCTTACCAAACTTGGCAGGAATGTTCCTTGGATGACCCTTTTCAAAACTTGTTCGTGAATTTTTGATTCGTCAAAAATTGTGGGCGTGGCAGGGCGGGGCTTATCGGACTTAGAGAAATCATATGAAAAATATTTAAAAATCAATTGTCTGGCCAGTTTAAGACAAACTTGGCAGGAATGTCCCTTGAGTGACTGTATGCAACACATGTTCATGAATTTTTGATTGGGTGAAAAATGTGGGCGTGGCAGGGCGGGGCTTATCAGACTTCGCAAAATCATTCAATAATTCTTCAAAAATCTTCTCCTCCTCAACCACTTAATTGATTCTTACCAAACTTGGCAGGAATGTTCCTTGGGTGACCCTTTTCAAAACTTGTTCGTGAATTTTTGATTCGTCAAAAATTGTGGGCGTGGCAGGGCGGGGCTTATCGGACTTAGAGAAATAATTATAAAAATCTTTAAAAATCAATTATCTGGCCAATTTGAAGCAAACTTGGCAGGAATGTCCCTTGAGTAACTGTTTTCAACACATGTTCATGAATTTTTGATTGGGTGAAAAATGTGGGCGTGGCAGGGCGGGGCTTATCAGACTTCGCGAAATCATTGAATAATTCTTCAAAAATCTTCTTCTCCTCAAGCACTCAGCCGATTCTTACCAAACTTGGCAGGAATGTTCCTTGGGTGACCCTTTTCAAAATTTGTTCGTGAATTTTTGATTCGTCAAAAATTGTGCGTGTGGCAGGGCGGGGCTTATCGGACTTAGAGAAATCATATGAAAAATATTTAAAAATCAATTATCTGGCCAATTTAAAGCAAACTTGGCAGGAATGTCCCTTGAGTGACTGTTTTCAACACGTGTTCATGAATTTTTGATTGGGTGAAAAATGTGGGCGTGGCAGGGCGGGGCTTATCAGACTTCGCGAAATCATTGAATAATTCTTCAAAAATCTTCTTCTCCTCAAGCACTCAGCCGATTCTTACCAAACTTGGCAGGAATGTTCCTTGGGTGACCCTTTTCAAAACTTGTTCGTGAATTTTTGATTCGTCAAAAATTGTGGGCGTGGCAGGGCGGGGCTTATCGGACTTAGAGAAATAATTATAAAAATCTTTAAAAATCAATTATCTGGCCAATTTGAAGCAAACTTGGCAGGAATGTCCCTTGAGTAACTGTTTTCAACACATGTTCATGAATTTTTGATTGGGTGAAAAATGTGGGCGTGGCAGGGCGGGGCTTATCAGACTTCGCGAAATCATTGAATAATTCTTCAAAAATCTTCTTCTCCTCAAGCACTCAGCCGATTCTTACCAAACTTGGCAGGAATGTTCCTTGGGTGACCCTTTTCAAAATTTGTTTGTGAATTTTTGATTCGTCAAAAATTGTGGGCGTGGCAGGGCGGGGCTTATCGGACTTAGAGAAATCATATGAAAAATATTCAAAAATCAATTATCTGGCCAATTTAAAGCAAACTTGGCAGGAATGTCCCTTGAGTGATTGTTTTCAACACATGTTCATGAATTTTTGATTGGGTGAAAAATGTGGGCGTGGCAGGGCGGGGCTTATCAGACTTCGCGAAATCATTCAATAATTCTTCAAAAATCTTCTCCTCCTCAACCACTTAGCCGATTCTTACCAAACTTGGCAGGAATGTTCCTTGGGTGACCCTTTTCAAAACTTGTTCGTGAATTTTTGATTCGTCAAAAATTGTGGGCGTGGCAGGGCGGGGCTTATCGGACTTAGAGAAATAATAATAAAATTCTTTAAAAATCAATTATCTGGCCAATTTAAAGCAAACTTGGCAGGAATGTCCCTTGAATGACTGTTTTTAACACATGTTCATGAATTTTTGATTGGGTGAAAAATGTGGGCGTGGCTTATCAGACTTCGCGAAATCATTGAATAATTCTTCAAAAATCTTCTTCTCCTCAAGCACTCAGCCGATTCTTACCAAACTTGGCAGGAATGTTCCTTGGGTGACCCTTTTCAAAACTTGTTCGTGAATTTTTGATTCATCAAAAATTGTGGGCGTGGCAGGGCGGGGCTTATCGGACTTAGAGAAATCACATGAAAAATCTTTAAAAATCAATTATTTGATCATTTTGAACAAAACTTGGCACTAATATCCCTGGAGTGATTGTATTCAATGTATGTTCGTGAATTTTTGATTCGTCATAAAAATGTGGGCGTGGCAGGGCGGGGCTTAGCCGACTTAGAGAAATCGTGTGAAAAATCTGTAAAAATCAATTATCATGCCAATTTGAACCAAAATGGGCAGGAATGACCCTTGAGTGATTGTATTTAATGTATGTTCATGATTTTTTCATTCGTCAAAAAATGTGGGCGTGGCAGGGCGGGGCTTATCCAACTTCGAGAAATCGTTAGATAATTCTTCAAAAATTTTCTCCTTTTTGACCACTGGGCCAATTCTTACCAAACTTGGCAGGAATTTTCCTTGGCTAACTCTTTTCAAAACTTGTTCGTGAATTTTTGATTTGTGAATTTTTGATTCGTCAAAAATTGTAGGTGTGGCAGGGCGGGGCTTTTCGGACTTAGAGAAATCATGTGAAAAATCTTTAAAAATCAATTATTAGACCATTTTGAACTAAACTTGGCACTAATGTCCCTTGAGTGATTGTATTCAATGTATGCTCATGATTTTTTCATTCGTCAAAAAATGTGGGCGTGGCAGGGCGGGGCTTAGCCGACTTAGAGAAATCTTCAGATGATTCTTCAAAAATCTTCTCTTCCTTAACCACTGTGCCAATTTTTACCAAACTTGGCAGGAATGTTCCTTGGGTGACTCTTTTCAAAATGTTTTTTTGATTTTTTGATTCGGCGATTTGTTACCAAAATTGGCAGGAATGTTCATTGTGTGACTTCATTGTGTTGTGAATTTTTGGTTTGCAAAATATGTGGTAATGGCAGGGCAGGGCTTATCAGACTTATCGAAATCATGAGAAAATTCTTTAAAAAAGCAATTTGAACCGAATCTTACAGGAATGTTCCTTGATTGACTGTCTTCAAAACATGGTTGTGAATTTTTGGTTTATTGAAAAATATGGGCATGGCAGGGCGAGCTTGGGGATTGTTAAATGAGTTATATCCTTTTGATGAAAATTGGTATTTTTGCAACATTTACATGTGTTGTTTGGTCGGTTGATTTTTTGTTAGCTCTATTTCCCAATTGATCAGCTCACAGTACAAATGAAATCTACTTCTCAAAATGCACAAAAACTGCGCTTTTGGGGGGTATGATCACTTTCAGTGATTTTCTAGTTTACGCCTGTTTTCCAAGCGGAATCCGCCTCTTTTTTTCGTACAGGATGTTAGCTGGGAATGGTTTAATCCTTTCCCAAATGTCAAAATTTTTGGGTGGTACAATTCAAAAGCTGTTGCAGATGACAAAATATGTGTTAATTTAGATTGGATTTGAGTACAATATAGCAAAGAAAACTTTGAGAGAAAAGGTGAAAATGCTGATTATCAGCATTTTCTTCTTTTGTCTCAATGTTTTCCCAAGCCTTTCATATTACACATGTCAAAACAAAGCCTTTTTGGGAAAGGGTTGAACAGAAGTCTACCATGTCATTTCATCTTTATAATTACCCATTCTGTTTCCTTCCTAGCTGGGAATGGTTTAAACAAAGTACACTATGATTACAGGAATATGAACACAGTGCGAGCAATTACGAAGGAACATGGCCACTTAGTTGATAGATATGGAATCATGGCAAAGAGGTAAGTTCTACAGTATACAGAAATAGGATTTATTTAACTCTTACTCAGGAATTAATGTCTAACCCTTTCTCACATGGTGAAGCTTTTTGACGCCCCTCTACTCACGTTAAAGATTTTAGAAAGCATTATTGAAAATGATAAAATTTCCAACAATGTTTTCTACCCAGAAAGATCGTAAAAATGAAAAATTCCAAATAGGTATATAAAATTGCCGTCTGCAAAAACCTTTGAATTTGGACTAGTCTATATTATTGCCATCTGGTAATGGGTTAAGTGCACCAGTGGTCACAATATGAAAGAAATACGAAACCAATTGAAACAAGCCCTGATTTTTACATCTCTGCCAGGAAAAGATAGAGAAAACATTGGAGCTAAAGAATAAAATGCTTGTTTAGTGGATATTAATGAAGTTTTCTTATACCTCAATAAAAAAAATTTCATTAACAGAGTTATAAGATGCATTTTAGATTTCAACCTAACATTCAATGTTTCTTATTTTAGTGCAATAACGGGTGCATATTTAGAAGAAGAACGACCTCTGGGATATGTGGGTCATGTACAGGCCTGGTGGGAAAGGCTCGTATACGACTACAGAGTTAAGGCTGAGGGCTGGAAAATGTGGGTGGCCTTTATGGTTCTACGGGTATTACAGATGCTAGGAAAGGCTCCCACCGCGGAGAAAGTGAAGAGTTTTATTGATTCGGAAGAAAAGAAGTAAGTACATTATAAGTCATTATACATGGTGGACAATCTGATTTACAGTTTCAGAAAATCATCAATATTGGTTTTAATATTTGACCAATTTGAATTCGGTTTGATGAAGAGAAGGTGGGAAAATGACAGGAATAAGCTGGACATGGTGGATTTTTAAAAAATCAGTTGATGAAAAAGTTATTAAAGATCAACCAACATTTTGGTCCATCATTGATAAACTTTTTGTCAGCCGACTTTTAAAAAATCCACCACATCCATTTAATGTGTAACCTCTGTCCACCTTCTCTGCTTCAAATCTGAATTCAAATCGGTCTTGTATTAACAAAGTTATTGAAATGTTTCTAAAATTATTGTGTCATGTGATTATCCACTGTGTTATAAGTAGATTTTGTAGAAAGTGTACATGTATTGATATGTTTTGGGCTCATCCATTGATATGACTTTTCTAAGATTTCTATTTCTTTGACATTTCATGC
Source organism: Fragum sueziense (assembly GCA_963680895.1). NCBI lineage: Eukaryota > Metazoa > Mollusca > Bivalvia > Cardiida > Cardiidae > Fragum > Fragum sueziense. Next base: position 26,035,038 of record OY804599.1, on the reverse strand, counting down.
CCATTCTTTATCATGTTTTCATAATGATCACATCTGTTAATTCTCTTGTTACGTTCACTCTTTCATTTTCCCATTGTGTTTCTTTTCTTTTATCCTTTTTGTAGTTTGGTTTATAGAGTATAAGACAAGAGGGATGGATGACATTTTCACACAAATTTACCATTTATTTATTAATAGTCAATAATTTTCCACACCATAGGGCTTTGACCCTTTCCCACAGAACACAATTTTTAGCCTGTCCAAGTAGGAAGCAGTTGCAGACAAAGAAATTAATTTTGTTGGAGACAGGATTTGTGTACATTTTCTTCTATGTTTTCCCTGAATGAAATAACAGAATAAGATTGTCATTAATTCTTCCTGTCCTGTGCTCTTGTCCACAATGTTTGTTTTAAAAGACACCAACTACCCAACCCAAAGACTACTTTTAAATGTACAATGTGATGATTTTCTATGTTTGTGTATTTTAAATTAACAACAAATTGTTTTATACAAATTGACTTACTAAAGCAATATTACATGTATACTGAACCAAAAAAGAAACTTGCCATGTTTGAGGATAGATATCCCGTAAGCACAGATCATGAAACACAAATTTTCTTTTGAATATACTTGTCCCGCTTTATATGTTGGTTGACCAACCGATTTTGCATATAAAACAGGATTTAAAAGCTACTTCATATTTAAATGTGTTTACATTGAACAACTGGCACATATTCTTTGTGAATGATGTTTCTATTTTTGGTTCAGTATAGTTACTTACCATAATGATAGCTTACTAATGCTAATTAATTAAAGAATTTAGTGAATTTACTTTGTTCATTAATATTTGTTTATAATCATGAATGTAACACTTTTTCCAGGAAGTCAAAATTTATCCCAATAAGTTCGAAAGTTTGGCGAGAAGTTCTCGAAAAATACAGTGAGGCTCATTTGGTTTTATCTCGGTCAGAGAGAATTTTTTCTTACAGGAATGCGAAATTTGGTGTCAGATGTTCAATTTAAGAAGGGATTGTTGATAAGGGTTGTTTGATTCCCATCAAAGTTCTAATTTGATTTTACAAAAACAATTTTCTTATTGCTTATAAAGCATTTAATATCCGTTTCCCATTAAAGTGATGCCTTTTTATACACGGAAGTGTAAAAGCTTGTGAAATATTGAAGAAAAGGAAAAAAATGCTGATTTCCAGCATTTTCTCCTGTCTCCTCAATATCTTCCTCCTTATTATGAAGAGTATTAGATGTACAAAGATTTAGAAGTTCGTCAAAATATTCTTTAATTAGCCTTGGATGGGAATCATATACTTAAGGTTTTAAAACATAAGGGTTGTATTATGACTTGGATAAACTGATAAAGATTTTCTAAAAATTAAGTTATGAGATAAAATATTAGTTAAAAATTGGTTGTGTTACTGCAAAAGATACTGCCAATTTTTGGAACTTGTTAGGTCTAAGGGGATACAATCAATTTTTATAGGCTTGAAATTAAGCCATTACCAGACCTCAACATTTTAGACTTTTCCAAATTTTAAGATGTGGTAGGTCACAGTTTCAAGTGATTTATATTTCGTTTCTTATGGTCTTTCTGTACTGAAAGCATTGTCGGAAACTTCTTGTCAATGGGGGACATTGGTCGATTATCGGTCCTGGTGGATTATCCAGGTGGCGCTGCAATCACAGCGGTCCTATAATCGCAACTTTTCGGGCAGAACCGCATCGAAATGTTAACTAGTTTCTATCAACGTTTTTTTCTGTCGTTTATGTATTTTTTTCTGCTTATGTCATATATGGGTCATTGTCGCAATAGTTTTGAGTGTTATTCCTTTCAATTTGGAAAAGTTCATGCGTTGTGTTAGATTAAGACAAAAAATCTTTTTTGATATTACTAGCGAGGAAAGCTGTAGGCCCTATGTCGAAAAAAAGGAGAAGAAATCACTTGTTTAGAGTTCCCTTTACTACAACATTTTCTTAATAAAGAAGAACACATACAGACAAGTCTACCTGGTTTTGACATCCATAACATTGATTCTCCATAAAAAAAATATTCGGGGAAAAGAAGCTATCGCTGTAAACTGGCATTGTCTCCTTTTGTGTTAACCTTTCTGTGCTTTTCTGTGCTTTTCCCGTAATTTATGATATTTTTGTATATCTGAACCCATATTCATTCAGGCAAGGTAGCAAAAATTTCTGTCTTTGAATAAGGGTTAAAACAAACTTCTCAAAAATATTGTAGCGCAAGTGGTCCGCTCGCGCTACAAGGGGAAGCTGCGATGGTGGCTCGACGACTCGACCTTCATGGTGTTGGATGGCTAGCGGGAAATAAGGGGGGGTTGGACTTCACAAAAATAATAATTGCCAAAGAGGAAAGGGTTAATTTCAATCTCAAAAATGCAGGGCTAAAATCAAGAAGCAAAAGACAAAGGTTCAGTTTAAACTTTACCAAAATAATTAATATTACAACTGAAAATACAATAATAATTTAGATCAAAGTCAACAATTCACAAAATGAATGATAAATGCCAAAGTCAAAGCCAGAAAGTCTTATCTTCAATTTAATCCTAATTCCAAAAACAAAATCAGACAAAATAAACACGACTGCAAATTTAGATGCTTAAAACTAATTTAGAATTTATTCCCAAAGTCAAAATAAAAGAAAAAAAAAACTAAAAAAGAATGTTTTCAAATACCTAAAATAATCCTACATGTTTCCTTTCCAAAGTTTAGAAGTGAAGTCCGTAAAAATCTGTGGGAAGACCGTATTTATACGAGGTTCATACGATTTTCCCTCAGTTTCGTCTATCAATCCTAGCCAATCAAAATGCCGAATTCTTCCCACAGTGTTAGGGAAAAATGCTGGAAGAGACCCCGCATTTCCAGCAAAATTCCCGCATCATGTGGGAAATGGTGGGAATTTGATACCCAGTGCAGTAAAAGTGCATTTCTAGGGACTTTTTCAATGAAAGTTACGCAAATTACATACTACATACATAGAAAAATGGTTAATCTACGATTATAGCTTATAAACATAAGAAAATAACTAGTAATAAGGCTAAAAACGAGTTGCAAAGACAGATGACAGCTCTAGAAAAGTTTCGTTGTTGGGTTCTAGTCTAAACAAATCCCATCATGCAATGCAACAATGTAAACAAACAACATGGCGGCCATTAAAAGTTTCTCAAGCGCTGATGAAGCAAAAATACTACAATTTGTCTTTTTACAGATAAACTAATGAATGACAACAGGTAATTAATGCATCTTCGTAAAATATGAACATAAAACTATTGATTTGTGTGTTTATAACTGTCTACGACTGTTCTAAGGGATTTTAGCTTTGATGCAAGTTGAGTGCAAGTGACCTTTTTTGGCAGATCGAGCACTAGGTCACTACATTACCCCCCTGTTGGTGTGCCAAAGCTCCGACTGGCACACAAACAAAGACGAATGCAATGCTAGTAAGGTCGTGTTCCTGTCTGCGGTAAAGGATACACTGTAATCTAAGGTTATAGAAGAACGCTGCGTAAAGAGGAAATATGGAAACACAAAACTTGTATTTCTAATTTTCCTATGTGCACAGAGAAATCTTATTAACATTCATTATATACACACAACAATCTGTCTAAACGAACAAATGCTAACAATAAAGGCTAATTATTATTACAAAAAAATGCTATTGTACATTTTCGCATTCAACTAAGTGACTTAAACATTGTAGAAAAAGAGCTGATGCAAATGTAGATCAATTCTTCCTCAATAATGCTTATAATATAACAGGACAATATACATGTGTGAGCTTTTTTGCCTTTTGACAACAAATAAATTGACTAAAAATTACATTTTGCAAAACATGTAACATTTCAAGTCCTTCATGCATGGAATTTAATGAACAAAACATTGTGGAAAAGGATTGACAATAGCTGACATGCCAGTCAATTTCTTCTCAACAATGCTTGGAATATAATTGCATAAATCCAATTACAAAGACTAAATTATTTTGACTAAATTATCATGCTTGAAGCACTACCAATTAATGAATAAACATTTTCATTTACAAATAAACAAGCAAAATTCACATTAAAATTCAGTGAGAAGTGGCAAAGTCTTTTTAAAATAAGCCTAGACATCTTAAATTTTGAATGTTGCGAGAAGATAGTTTATTCTGCTGTGGCAAAATAAATTTTCTCCTGGCTACAGTCGTTTACACAAATTAGACACACATAATGGTCAACAACATATTAGTTTAAACATTACAAATATTTATATGACATTTTACTGCAGATGACGCATTATTTTTGACTGATGCAGGAGATAGTTGGATCCTTCAGCAGGAAGGTTCTCTCTAACTCCTGGAGCAATCAAAAGGATTTATACAAGACAACAAAAAGTTGGATGTCAGAGCAAAAATAACATTTTACATGAAAAGCACAGTTTTTGGTAGACGACTCAGCAATGATTTTGACTGATACAAGAGGGAGTGAGATCTTTCTATATAAAAAGGTTCTCTCTCTCCCTTGGGAAATCAAATCACATCTTTATTGCAAACTCGGACAACAAATACTAAATAACGACAGTGCAATTATGTTGGGATAAGGGTTAAATCTTATACCTTATAACATAGTACATAGACAAAAAAAAATACAATGTTAAAAGTAAATGTTGAGGTCCCACGAATGTCTCTGGTGGTAGGTTACTTCTCCATCAGTATTGGTTTGTATTACGGTCGCGAAGTAAACGAGAGTTCATATATCACTGATTAATAAAAGGGGAAAATTAGTGTTCTGATAAAAAGGGGCTTAGTGAATTACGCGGGGCAACACTGTAATGAAATATTATTAAAGTTCTGATAATTACTACTGTTGATAACGCAATTGTCCACATCAGGTATACACAAAGTACGCAATCACTACGCGGAATAGTCTAAATGTTTATTTCTAGCAATATTTTTACCACGGATGGATACTTTTCACCACGGATCGATACTTTTCACTTTTCGCCACGGATCGATACTTTTCACCACGGATCGATACTCCTCACCACGGATCGATACTTTTCACCACGGATCGATACTTTCCACCACGGATCGATACTCTTCACCACGGATCGATAATCAACTCCTGACTCGCAGCACGGCTTTCGTCTCTCATAGCCCACGACCGGTTACTGTTCCCGGAACATCCGATGGTCACTCAGACGGTCAACCCATGACCCATAAACCGGATGGCCAAATCCCATGGCCCAGAACGTAATCATCGGATAACAGATGGAACCTCATCAACGGATCGTCAACTCATGACCCATAACGAAACCTGCCTCTGATCTTCTCGAGGAGACTGGAATCACTGGTGGATGGGCAATCTCTGGCCCGGTGCGGAAACGATGGATGTTCAACTCATGAATGGTAACTCTTATACAGACGGCCAACACATGACCTGGTACAAAATACTGACTGGATGGTCAACTCTCGACCTGGTACGGAACACTGGACTGGACGGTCACCTCTTGACCTGGTATGGAACACTGGACTGGACGGTCAACTCTTGACCTGGTACAGAACACTGAACTGGACGGTCAACTCTTGACCTGGTATGGAACACTGGACTGGATGGTCAACTCTTGACCTGGTACGGAACACTGAACTGGACGGTCAACTCTTGACCTGGTATGGAACACTGGACTGGACGGTCAACTCTTGACCTGGTACGGAGCACTGGACTGGACGGTCAACTCTTGACCTGGTATGGAACACTGGACTGGACGGTCAACTCTTGACCTGGTACGGAGCACTGGACTGGACGGTCAACTCTTGACCTGGTACGGAGCACTGGACTGGACGGTCAACTCTTGACCTGGTACGGAGCACTGGACTGGACGGTCAACTCTTGACCTGGTATGGAGCACTGGACTGGACGGTCAACTCTTGACCTGGTACGGAGCACTGGACTGGACGGTCAACTCTTGACCTGGTATGGATCACTGAACTGGACGGTCAACTCTTGACCTGGTACGGATCACTGAACTGGACGGTCAACTCTTGACCTGGTACGGAGCACTGGACTGGACGGTCAACTCTTGACCTGGTACGGAACACTGGACTGGATGGTCAACTCTTGACCTGGTACGGAGCACTGAACTGGACGGTCAACTCTTGACCTGGTATGGAACACTGGACTGGACGGTCAACTCTTGACCTGGTACGGAGCACTGGACTGGACGGTCAACTCTTGACCTGGTATGGAACACTGGACTGGACGGTCAACTCTTGACCTGGTACGGAGCACTGGACTGGACGGTCAACTCTTGACCTGGTACGGAACACTGGACTGGATGGTCAACTCTTGACCTGGTACGGAGCACTGAACTGGACGGTCAACTCTTGACCTGGTACGGAACACTGGACTGGACGGTCAACTCTTGACCTGGTATGGAACACTGGACTGGACGGTCAACTCTTGACCTGGTACGGAGCACTGGACTGGACGGTCAACTCTTGACCTGGTACGGATCACTGAACTGGACGGTCAACTCTTGACCTGGTACGGACTCTGGACTGGACAGTTACCATGGCCCTGGCACGGAAACTACAGATGGTCAAACACTGGTATGGTAATACTGGTAACGGCGGACAGCCACCAAATGACTGGTAATGTCATGGAACTCTGTATAACTATAGACAAATAAACAACTGCATAAATTAAAACTAAATTTGTTATAAAATTTGGCCCTTGGTCTGGTAAACTTTACTGGAGGTGCTTGTAGCGGGCTCTCTTCAACCACATCACGTCGCTGGGTTGGTAGTTCCCAAACGGTGGCAAGGGTATTTGGTCTGGAGGTTTTTGCTCTCTGTAGGCTACAATGATGCGGACATGATGGCCTGGGTAAATTTCTGCCGGATATTGGTCTGGAGGCTTCGTTTTTTCACAGGCAGCAAAAATGCAGATATAGGGATCACAGTTATGGTCCACTGGATTTTGGTTTGGCAGCTTGGGCTTTTCAGACGGTGAAGGTGCAGACACTGGGACAATGTTATGGTCCACTGGTTTTTGGTCTGGTGGCTTCGGGTTATGGTCCGCTGGATTTTGGTCTGGCAGCTTTGGGTTATGGTCCGCTGGATTTTGGTCTGGCAGCTTCGACTTCTCACAGGCGGTGACGGCACAGACACTGGGACAATGGTTATGGTCCACTGAGTTTTGGTCTGGAGGCTCCGGTTTCACACAGGCGCTGAAGGCGCAGACATTTTGGTTAAGGTTATTACCCACTGGGTCTGCTCCACTTTGGTCTGGAGGCTTTTGGGTCATGCAGATAGGGACTGGACAGGCACCTAGGTTGGGATTACAGTTTGCCGGGCTATGGTCTGGAGGCTTCGGCGGGTGGTTGCAAGAGGCAATGGCACAGACATCTAGGTCCTGGTTGCAGTCTGCTGGACTGCGGTATGGCCCACTTTGCTCAATCTCTATGGTAAATGGTTCTGCACGGCCCTGGGGTTGTCTGTGCAGGTTGGGATGGGTCTGTTCTAGGTGCTTTGGAACTTTGGCTTCTGGCCGGCTACTGCGGATTGGCCCTTCATAGGATGGTGGTTCTTGGTCTGATCTGAGTCTACAGTCTCCTCCTGTATGTTGGCGGGAGTGGCCCATGGTCAGGTGCTGCGGGCTGGTCTGGATTTCTGGTCTGGTTTGGTGTGCTGGATCATGGCCCGGATCAGGGTACATGGTTGAGTCGGTTTCTTCTTCCCCGGTTTGGATAGGCCTGGATTCGGCTCTCTGGATCAGCGGGGTGGAAAGGTATGCTGATCTGCACTTCTGACACCAGAATTATGTAGCGCGCAAGTGGTCCGCTCGCGCTACAAGGGGAAGCTGCGATGGTGGCTCGACGACTCGACCTTCATGGTGTTGGATGGCTAGCGGGAAATAAGGGGATACAATCAATTTTTATAGGCTTGAAATTAAGCCATTACCAGACCTCAACATTTTAGACTTTTCCAAATTTTAAGATGTGGTAGGTCACAGTTTCAAGTGATTTATATTTCGTTTCTTATGGTCTTTCTGTACTGAAAGCATTGTCGGAAACTTCTTGTCAATGGGGGACATTGGTCGATTATCGGTCCTGGTGGATTATCCAGGTGGCGCTGCAATCACAGCGGTCCTATAATCGCAACTTTTCGGGCAGAACCGCATCGAAATGTTAACTAGTTTCTATCAACGTTTTTTTCTGTCGTTTATGTATTTTTTTCTGCTTATGTCATATATGGGTCATTGTCGCAATAGTTTTGAGTGTTATTCCTTTCAATTTGGAAAAGTTCATGCGTTGTGTTAGATTAAGACAAAAAATCTTTTTTGATATTACTAGCGAGGAAAGCTGTAGGCCCTATGTCGAAAAAAAGGAGAAGAAATCACTTGTTTAGAGTTCCCTTTACTACAACATTTTCTTAATAAAGAAGAACACATACAGACAAGTCTACCTGGTTTTGACATCCATAACATTGATTCTCCATAAAAAAAATATTCGGGGAAAAGAAGCTATCGCTGTAAACTGGCATTGTCTCCTTTTGTGTTAACCTTTCTGTGCTTTTCTGTGCTTTTCCCGTAATTTATGATATTTTTGTATATCTGAACCCATATTCATTCAGGCAAGGTAGCAAAAATTTCTGTCTTTGAATAAGGGTTAAAACAAACTTCTCAAAAATATTGTAGCGCGCAAGTGGTCCGCTCGCGCTACAAGGGGAAGCTGCGATGGTGGCTCGACGACTCGACCTTCATGGTGTTGGATGGCTAGCGGGAAATAAGGGGGGGTTGGACTTCACAAAAATAATAATTGCCAAAGAGGAAAGGGTTAATTTCAATCTCAAAAATGCAGGGCTAAAATCAAGAAGCAAAAGACAAAGGTTCAGTTTAAACTTTACCAAAATAATTAATATTACAACTGAAAATACAATAATAATTTAGATCAAAGTCAACAATTCACAAAATGAATGATAAATGCCAAAGTCAAAGCCAGAAAGTCTTATCTTCAATTTAATCCTAATTCCAAAAACAAAATCAGACAAAATAAACACGACTGCAAATTTAGATGCTTAAAACTAATTTAGAATTTATTCCCAAAGTCAAAATAAAAGAAAAAAAAACTAAAAAAGAATGTTTTCAAATACCTAAAATAATCCTACATGTTTCCTTTCCAAAGTTTAGAAGTGAAGTCCGTAAAAATCTGTGGGAAGACCGTATTTATACGAGGTTCATACGATTTTCCCTCAGTTTCGTCTATCAATCCTAGCCAATCAAAATGCCGAATTCTTCCCACAGTGTTAGGGAAAAATGCTGGAAGAGACCCCGCATTTCCAGCAAAATTCCCGCATCATGTGGGAAATGGTGGGAATTTGATACCCAGTGCAGTAAAAGTGCATTTCTAGGGACTTTTTCAATGAAAGTTACGCAAATTACATACTACATACATAGAAAAATGGTTAATCTACGATTATAGCTTATAAACATAAGAAAATAACTAGTAATAAGGCTAAAAACGAGTTGCAAAGACAGATGACAGCTCTAGAAAAGTTTCGTTGTTGGGTTCTAGTCTAAACAAATCCCATCATGCAATGCAACAATGTAAACAAACAACATGGCGGCCATTAAAAGTTTCTCAAGCGCTGATGAAGCAAAAATACTACAATTTGTCTTTTTACAGATAAACTAATGAATGACAACAGGTAATTAATGCATCTTCGTAAAATATGAACATAAAACTATTGATTTGTGTGTTTATAACTGTCTACGACTGTTCTAAGGGATTTTAGCTTTGATGCAAGTTGAGTGCAAGTGACCTTTTTTGGCAGATCGAGCACTAGGTCACTACATTATCAATCTGAAGGAAAACAGCTCAATTTCACTTTAAACATTCTCGACCAAAAACCTAGCACTACTAGATGTTTAGAAACCCTTTTAGGAAAAGAGAGAAATACCGATGATCAGGCTCCGAGATTCTCTCATTTTCTCTGATATTATATTCATTCATATGTACTGTATTGCAATTATCAATGATATTAGTTTGTCGTCTGCAACGTCCATTTATTTTGTCATATGAGAAAGGGTAAAGGTATGGAAGATTATATCCGTTGAGAAGTTGTGTAGACCTTTGTTTTGAGAATGTGTATATAATCTTTTGTGTTTTCATTCCATTCTTCAAAATGCATTCACTAACACTTCAGACAGCTAAACCTTCTCAAACCGAAGCCAACAGTTGGTATTCATTTGCAACAAACATTTTAAAAACATTGTGGAAATGTGGAGAAAAAATGTATTATATAACTTCCTTTCTCGCATGTCCTTTAGGCTACAATCAATATCCTATGATTTCCATAGAGACTTCAAACAAGATCCCATCCATGTGTAACCCTATCGCTGTCGACTGGCAAAAAATAAGAAGATAAGAACTTCTTTGACAATTCTTTCTAAAACGATAAAATCTTGGACATAAAGCTATAGCAGACGAATAAAAGAATGTTAATTAAGATATTATCATGTAAAATTTTCAACAATATCATTATTTGTAGACAGAAAGTTTAATTTTAATTTTTTACAGGTCTTGGTTTGTTATATGGGTCTTCAAATGAAGGCATTCAAAATAAAGAAATGCATTTACATTTTGTCGTAAAATTGACATTAGGCTAGCTTTTTAATGGGCTATACTAATTCCATGGCAAAGTTCACTTTAATGCTTTCTACAAATATTTTTCAAGTAATAATTGCTTAAACGATTAACATAAAAATGTTGCATTTTAGGTATATCTAAAATATGCAAATCTGCGAGTGAAATAGAATAATATTTTCGTGGCATCATATGAAAATCAAATAAGCGGAAATACACCGGAAGTGTGAAAGGACCGCTGTGATTGTAGCGCCCTCTATAAAAACAAGGGCGGATAACCGACCAATGTCCCCCATTGCCTATGAATGCATGTGTGGGACTGCAAATCCACATGCAGTAGACAGTTGTATAATTCAACAAACTGAAACATGATCAGCTATTTTTAGTTTACCTTTATCATTTCCAAGTCATAAGCATTTTCATTGAATCTACCTGAAATATTACTAACATTAAACAACTCTTTTTTACTATTTTGTGATACCCAAATCACAGTGTAAAAAGTGCATGATTGAGGATAAAGATGTTTTTCACATTTATTGAAATTAAACTAACAAACTTTCTTACAGCAACTTTGGGGCTAGTCATAAAATTATTGTTTATCCATTTGTCTTTCAACACAAATCAAATGAAGACTGGTTGCAAATTGCAAACTGCTGTACATGCTAACATAAATAGCACATAAGCTTAGGAAACATTAATGGAAAGGTAGAAAATGGTGAGAACAAAAAAAAATACGAGGTTATTTCTAGGTTTTCTAATCTAATATTCAATAGTCAAAATTTAACCAATCGTAGCTTTGGTCAACATATGACCTTTCATCCAAAGTGACACTCCCAGAAATATGTTACCCTGTAAAATCAATATATAAAAGAGAAGCTTGGCCAAGCTGGAGCTCAACCAAGTCCCAAGTAGCTAGCATGTCCCCCTTTTGCTGTTTACTAATCAAAACGTTTTTGTTATTGCTTTAATGTTTTAAACCATTTTGCTTTACTAATATTTCACAGAAATACAATACTAATCACAGTCATAGCCAACTGTCAGACATGTGTGATTAATTTCCCTTGGTTATACATTTTTCTGCCCTCAGTAACTCCTAATCTTGGACACTAATTTCAATCTGCCAGATAGAGGATGATTTGTAAATACTGGTACTGAGAAGTTATTTGAATTCTGTTTCATTAATTGTTGTTTTGATTAGTTTGATTGGACATTTTTTTTATTCTGATATATTACCAGATAAAAACTCTTAGTCCTTTTCCTTGTCTGTAATCGTCATATCATAGTTCTTGATAATTTTTATTTTGATTTTAAGAAAGTAAATGGCTATTGGGTTTTGCGGTGTCATTACTAAATGTAGATCTAAATACTTGTTGGCTATAACTGTACATTTGATTTCCAGGTACGAGACTATGTGAAGACCATCATGTTGTGTGAGTAGTCAGACGATTGTCATGTGAACAGTCAGAAGGTCTCCTGTTTGTAAACCAAAACATGGGCCACGGCTATAGCACAGCCAAACTCTTTGTCCTAGGGTCCTTGATTTGCTCCTCAGTCAAGAGAAGTATTAATTCCCACATTTCTACCGCCAATGACTGGATAATCATAAACTTAAGTGGGATAAGCTGCTGCTGGGAGCTAGGAAAAGGTGTGGTAGCACTGGTGAGAGACATTATAGGAATCCATGGTAAGCTGCTGCTTCAGCCTCCGTAATGTGACTGAGATACTGGTTTTAATGGCTGTAAATAGCAGTAGCCTCTGTGGTCGAGAGGTAGATCGTCGGCTTTACGATCAAGAGGTTCAGAGTTCGATCCCGGTAGCGGAGGTAGCATTTGGCTTCTCATTTGCTCACACTTCGACCTCATGTATTTCCCAGGAAGAAGAAGCCTTAATGTTGATCCTCAACCTTGATTGACACTAGATATTCAAGTAAAATACCTACTTGTGCTGTACTATTAAGATAAGCAGGGAGTGGTGCATAAGTTCATGTATATATGTGCTGATTGATTGAAATCTATGCAACCTACCAAAGCCATGGGAATACGTTTATTCTGAAAGCTACAGTATGACTACAAGGGTAAATTGTGATTTCCATTGGAAAGGAATATGGTTTGTAAATGGCAAGTAGTAAAAAAAATAGTCTATATTATGACATAGGTCATGCTTCTTTTCTCTATTGAAAGTAATAAATTTGGTAAAGAAGTTAATATGATTGTAAGATTTTAATTACAACATAATACATGTACAACAATAATCTGATTCAAGTGTTACAAAGTGCTAAACTTATGAATATCAAATTACAGTCGACACTCGTTATGTCGACATCGGATAAGTCAAATTTTCGTTTAAGTCGAAGTTCAAATCTGGTCCCGTCCTCATCAATGGACATAATTTTTTCAAGCAAAATAATTTTGAACTGAATATAGCTATTGAAATTAAGTAGGGAAAGGATAGAAATTGCTCAAAACGAGGAATTTCTTTGGTTTTCTTTCTATATTTCAATAGTAATCATACTTGATTAGTTTCAAAAACGGTCAAATATCAACTGTATCGAAGCTGAACAAAATCAGATGAGTCAAACTCTGGATATGTCGAGGTATTTTGACAGCCCCTCCGACTTCGACACAACGAGTGTCGACTGTATAAGCAAACTATGTTATAGAGGATGTACTGGACAAACTTGACAAGTGTTCAGTTGACTTTTAGCTATGATCAAATGATCTGATTGCCAATACATGGACATGTCTCTGAATAACGAACATATAAATCCATTACCAGATGACTAAATTTAAGTCTGTTCCAAATTCAAAGATGTTCCAGACGACAATTTTAACCCATTACCATGCAATGACTCTTTTTGACTCCATAAAAGATAATGGCTTTGGAAAACATTGTGGAAACTGAAGAAATTGTTTGTGACAAGCAATTTATGAAGAAATTGCTTGTAACAAGAAATTTCTTCATTTCCCACATTTCTACACAAAATGACCAAAAAAGTTTAAAACTCATTTACTTAAAATTGCCGTCTGCAACGTCTTTGAATTTGGACCAACTCAAAATTTTGTTGTTTGATAATGGGTTAAGTAAATGAATTTCTTTCATTTATTGGTCTTTCTGGAGAGAAAATTTTGTAGGAAATTTCCACAATGTTTGCCAAAGCTTTTATCTTGTATGGTGTCAAAAAGCGTCATAATGTGGTAATAGATTAAAGAGGTATGGAGAGAAATGGTTGATTGTTATATTTGTACTGGTGTGAAAAATGCCAGTTATGTACAGTTATGTGCGCAATAATCTTAAACATAACTGACAACTTTAAATCTCCACCTATCCAAATTAAAATTAATTACAAAGCTGGGATCTCGAAAAGGGTGCCATTTCCAGATAAGTCTATGCCTAAGCAAATGTTGATCAGGGTCCATTCTTCTCTATAACGTTCTGAAAAAACTATTACAGATCACCATGGATCTTGGTCCAACTGCATGTATATGCAGGCTGATCTGGATTCATGTTAGCCTCGAAGGCAATTGGGGACCCTTTTCCAGATCGTGGCTAATATCTATTATGACGAAAACATAAGTATGACTCTTGATGTTTAAAAGTGTCATATGCTGTCTTCCAATTTCTTCATTAATCATGGCATACAATAGTATGGTATCTATTACAGGATTTTAACCCTTCTTATGCTGTCCACTTCAATTTACTATTGTGAATAAAGCTTCGACAAGCAGTATAGACTAAGATCAGCCTGCACAGATGTGCAGTCTGATCTTAGTTTACACTGCCTGCTTTAAATTAAATCATTTTGGCAAAAACTTTATATAAACTCGTTAAAATGTGGTCTAAATTGACAACTTTTTTGTCACAAAATTTAAAGTCAGCAGGACATGGGTTAACTTTGTCAGGTGATAGCTGGTCTATATTGTATAAACCCTTTCCCAAAAATGACAATTGAAATACATGTATAGACAAGTCCAAAATGAATGCTGTTGTAGATGATGAAACATAATGTTACTTGAATTAGGAGTTCTACAATCATTAACATAGTAATCCTTGAGGGAAAAGAAGAAAATGCTGGTTATTTGTTTCTTCATTTTCCTAAAAGGTTTACAAACTACATATAAAGTTGTTGTCATCAAAACCATGTCATCTTTGTGAAAGTATTTTAAAAGTTCATGTATGTTTATTGTTAATATGTGTAAATGTGTAAGCTACTGTGATATTTTATCATCAAGAAGTGATTGTTTATGTTTTGTTCTTATATGCTGCTGAAGATGAATGCATAGCTCACGATAAATGATCTGGCAGAGTATCTGTTCAATTAGCATGAGCTGCTCTGCCAGGTCATTTATTGTGAGCTATACCATTGCTTTTCAACAAAAACCTTGTAACTGCAGCTTGTTTTAAGCTGCAGTTACAAAGTTTTGTTGAAAAGCAGACTTTTATTGTTACCATCTTCTCAACTTGTCTTTCCATCTGTTCATTAACCCTTTCCCAAACGACAAAATTTTAGGGTGATCCAATTTGAGGGCTGCTGCAGACAACAATATGGATGTTAATTAAGGTTCGATTTGTGCACAACTTAGCTCGGAAAATATTGAGACAAAAGGAGAAAGTGCTGATTATCAGCACTTTCTTATTTTGTCTCAATGTTTTCCCAAACCTTTTCTATCAGGGACGTCAAAACCAGGTCTTGTTTGGGAAAGGGTTAATCTATCTGATCATAAATATCTTGTTAGCCCTTTCCAAAATGGCATAATGTCCAATGCTCTGATTTAAAAGCTGATCTAAACGGCAAATTGGACAAATTGGACGTTGATAAAGAAGGGATTTGAGAACCATATAGTTCAGAAAAGATTGAGGTAAAAGGAGAAAAGGCTGGTTATCATCATTTACTTCTTTTTTATACGCTGCCAGAGGCGGTCGTATATTGGCGTCATCTTCTCTGTCTGTCTGTCCGTCCGTATGTCCGTCCACTTTTCTTGTCAACGCAACTCCTCCTAAGTTTCTGGCTAGATCTTTTTGAAACCTGGTCAATGTTATCACCTCAATTGGTAGATGTGCATGAAGGAAGGATTTTATGGTTCATTGATTTTTGCCTGAGTTATGCCCCCTTAAAACTTAAGTCTCTGGAGCGGTGTATATTGTGATCATGGCACGCTTGTTATATTGTGATCATGGCACGCTTGTTCTCTGTTTGTCAAGCCTATTCTGTTAAAGATGTCAAAACCAAGTCTTTGGGAAAGGGTAAATACAACTCAAACATTTTTAGACAATTTGGATGAAATTTCTTCACAGAATGTTTCTATTGTCACCTGATCTTGCTCTTTAAAAAAAAAAAAGAAAAAAAAATGTCTAAAAATTAGGGAAGGTTTAGAAAAATGGAGAACATTAGTAATTAATTGCTCTATTTTAGCATAATGTACTTCTTTCAGGCCATGTTTTCTATTTCAGAGGATATAACATACCAACCAGTCTAACATTTTGTGGGTTTTGCAAAATTAAAAAGTCTCCCAAACAATACATTTTGACTCTCTCTATTTTGAATGTTGCTGTTGCCGACTAAATTGATATTGATAAAGATATGAGTTTATTCCACGTAGCATGGAAAAAATTGAGGCAAAAGGAAAAATGCTTATCATCAGCATTTATTTCTTTGTCTCAAAGTTTTTCTAGGCTTTTTACATGGAGGGAAGTCAAAAAGAAAGAAACAAACAAAATGAATTCTTGATAGCAAATTTGAAAGAACAAATTCAATGGGTTAGTAGGATATAAAACATCTGTCTGTATTTATCTGTTTTGTTAAGGAACAATGAAAATCGACTTTCCCAAATAGCAAAATTTTAGACCAGTCTTAATTCAAAGCCATTGCAGATGACAAATAAATGTTATTTATATATTAGGAACAAAAAATCTGCAGGTTATAGCATAGAAAATGTTGAGTCAAAAAGAGATTATTCTGGTTACAAGCATTTTATACTATTGACTCAATCTTTTCCTAACATTTCCTTTAGACAACATCAAAACCAGATCTTGTTTACGAAAGGGCTTATGTCATCATAAATTGTTCATTATTATCTTGTAATATATTGTTATTTAATTATACCCCCCAAATTCAATTTGGGGGGTATATAGGAGTCAGGTTGTCGGTCTGTCTGTTGGTCTGTTGGTCCGTCTGTTGGTTTTTTCTTTAAACATCTTCTCCTCCTCAACCACTGGGCCAATTCTTACCAAACTTGGCAGGAATGTTCCTTGGGTGACCCTTTTCAAAACTTGTTCGTGAATTTTTGATTCGTCAAAAATTGTGGGCGTGGCAGGGCGGGGCTTATCGGACTTAGAGAAATCATATGAAAAATCTTTAAAAATCAATTATCTGGCCAATTTAAAGCAAACTTGGCAGGAATGTCCCTTGAGTGACTGTATTCAACACATGTTCATGAATTTTTGATTGGGTGAAAAATGTGGGCGTGGCAGGGCGGGGCTTATCAGACTTCGCGAAATTATTCAATAATTCTTCAAAAATCTTCTCCTCCTCAACCACTCAGCCGATTCTTACCAAACTTGGCAGGAATATTCCTTGGGTGACCCTTTTCAAAACTTGTTCGTGAATTTTTGATTTGTCAAAAATTGTGGGCGTGGCAGGGCGGGGCTTATCGGACTTAGAGAAATAATTATAAAAATCTTTAGAAATCAATTATCAGGCCAATTTGAACCATACTTGGCAGGATTGACCCTTGAGTGATTGTATTTAATGTATGTTCATGAATTTTTCATTTGTCAAAAAATGTGGGCGTGGCAGGGCGGGGCTTATCAGACTTCGCGAAATCATTCAATAATTCTTCAAAAATATTCTCCTCCTCAACCACTAAGCCGATTCTTACCAAACTTGGCAGGAATGTTCCTTGGGTGACCCTTTTCAAAACTTGTTCGTGAATTTTTGATTCGTCAAAAATTGTGGGCGTGGCAGGGCGGGGCTTATCGGACTTAGAGAAATCATGTGAAAAATCTTTAAAAATCAATTATCTGGCCAATTTAAAGCAAACTTGGCAGGAATGTCCCTTGAATGACTGTATTCAACACATGTTCATGAATTTTTGATTGGGTGAAAAATGTGGGCGTGGCAGAGCGGGGCTTATCAGACTTCGCGAAATCATTCAATAATTCTTCAAAAATCTTCTCCTCCTCAACCACTCAGCCGATTCTTACCAAACTTGGCAGGAATATTCCTTGGGTCACCCTTTTCAAAACTTGTTCGTGAATTTTTGATTCGTCAAAAATTGTGGGCGTGGCAGGGCCGGGCTTATCGGACTTAGAGAAATAATTATAAAAATCTTTAGAAATCAATTATCAGGCCAATTTGAACCATACTTGGCAGGATTGACCCTTGAGTGATTGTATTCAATGTATGTTCATGAATTTTTCATTCGTCAAAAAATGTGGGCGTGGCAGGGCGGGGCTTATCAGACTTCGCGAAATCATTCAATAATTCTTCAAAAATCTTCTCCTCCTCAACCACTCAGCCGATTCTTACCAAACTTGGCAGGAATGTTCCTTGGGTGACCCTTTTCAAAACTTGTTCGTGAATTTTTGATTCGTCAAAAATTGTGGGCGTGGCAGGGCGGGGCTTATCGGACTTAGAGAAATAATTATAAAAAATCTTTAAAAATCAATTATCAGGCCAATTTGAACCATACTTGGCAGGATTGACCCTTGAGTGATTGTATTCAATGTATGTTCATGAATTTTTCATTCATCAAAAAATGAGGGCGTGGCAGGGCGGGGCTTATCCGACTTCAAGAAATTGTTAAATAATTCTTCAAAAATCTTCTCCTCCTGAACCACGGAGCCAATTCTTACTAAACTTGGCAGGAATGTTCCTTGGGTGACTCTTGTCAAAACTTGTTCGTGAATTTTTGATTCGTCAAAAATTGTGGGCGTGGCAGGGCGGGGCTTATCAGACTTAGAGAAATCATGTGAAATTTTTTTAAAAATCAATTATTCATCCTTTGTGAACTTAAGTTGGCACAAATGTCCCTTTAGTGATTGTATTCAATGCATGTTCATGAATTTTTGATTCGTCAAAAAATGAGGGCGTGGCAGGGCGGGGCTTATCCGATTTCGGGAAATCGTCAGATAATTCTTCAAAAATCTTCTCCTCCTTAACCACTGAGCCAATTCTTACCAAACTTGGCAGTAATGTTCCTTGGGTGACTCTTTTCAAAACTTGTTCGTGAATTTTTGATTCGTCAAAAATTGTGCGCGCGGCAGGGCTGGGCTTATCGGACTTAGAGAAATCATGTGAAAAATCTTAAAAAATCAATTATCAGGCCAATTTGAACCATACATGGCAGGATTGACCCTTGAGTGATTGTATTCAATGTATGTTCATGATTTTTTCATTTGTCAAAAAATGTGGGCGTGGCAGGGCAAGCTTATCCGACTTCTTCAAAAATCTTCTCCTCCTTAACCATTGTGCCAATTCTTACTAAACTTTGCAGGATTGTTCCTTTGGTGACTCTTTTCAAAATTTGTTCGTGAATTTTCGATTCGTCAAAAATTGTGGGCGTGGCAGGGCGGGGCTTATCGGACTTGGAGAAATCATGTGAAAAATCATTCAAAATCAATGCTTTGACCATTTTGAACTTAAGTTGGCACCATTGTCCCTTGAGTGATTGTATTCAATGCATGTTCATGAATATTTGATTCGTCAAAAATTGTGGGCGCGGCAGGGCGGGGCTTATCCGATTTTGAGAAATCGTCAGATAATTCTTCAAAAATTTTCTCCTCCTTAACCACTGAGCCAATTCTTACCAAACTTGGCAGGAAAGTTCCTTGGGTGACTCTTTTCGAAACTTGTTCGTGAATTTTTTATTCGGGGATTTTTTTATCAAAATTGGCAGGAATGTTCATTGTGGGACTTATTTCAAAATTTGTTCGTGAATTTTTGATTTGCAAAAAATGTGGTAATGGCAAGGCAGGGCTTATCAGACTTAACGAAATCATGAGAAAAAAGCAATTAAACAGTAAATTTGAACCAAATCCTACAGGAATGTTCCTTGATTGACTGTCTTCAATGCATGGTTGTGAGTTTTAGGTTTATTGAAAAATATGGGCATGGCAGGGTGGGGCTTGGGGATTGTTAAATGTGTTGTTTGGTCTGTTGATTTTTTGTTCGCTCTATTTCCCAGTTGATCAGCTCACAGTTCTAATGAAATCAATTTCTCAAAATGCACAAAAACTGCGCTTTTGGGGGGTATGATCACTTTCAGTGATATTCTAGTTTATTTTATCATTTTATGAATGTGCATGTACCATAATTTGTGAATAATTGAATATAAGTATGTGAATAATTCAACATATGCAATTTCATATATGCCTTTGTGTCCTTATTCATTACAAATAGCATTTGTATACTTCTACAAAATAGATCTAATTGAGCAGAAACCTGGGAGAAAAGGGCTCTTAGATTCAGATCAGCCTGTGTCGGAATACACAATGATGGTCCATAATGAGTTCTTACAGTAGCTACAGGTTGTGAAGAATTTTATCAAACTGTGCAGCGTGATTATGCACAGGCTTCTCTGGATCATGGGAAAACATTGAGGCAAAAGACGAAAATGCAGGTCCATTTTCTCCTTTTGTCTCAACTTTTTCTGAGCTATGACTTACACAACTATAGTTTCATTTAACCTGTATTTTGGCTTCAGCAGAAGTTTTTTAATTGAATCACCTAAAATTTGATCGTTTGGGAAAGGGTTAATTTCATAATTTCCAGCTCGTATCAATGAAAAGAGTAGCCCTTTCCCAAACAAAAAATACATGCATTAGAAAATCGCCTCTAGACTGTCACATTGAAAAGAATGTAATCCAGTGGGACTGCGTAGGCTGACTACGGCCGATGATTTTCACACTTTCCAGATACAATGTATTTCATATTTGTTAGTTCAGATGTACTCTAGCAGCTCCAGTGTGGTCGTGCTGGCAGCATTGACGTAACTGCTCTGGCGGTTTTTGTATGTAGATCGTCAGCTCCCCAAGATAATGATACAACCTTGTGAGTGTATGAAATAGACCAGATCATGCTTAACAGTGGTCAAACAGATGATTTGTTTCGTAAATGAACATAGGCTTATTAGTCTAAGGACTATAATTATACCCCCCACAACAAAGTTATGGGGGGGTATACTGGAATCAGGTTGTCCGTCCGTCCGTCCGTCTGTCCGTCCGTCTGTCCGTCCGTCTGTCCGTCCGTCCGTGGACATAATCTTGTGTCCTCTTCTCCTCCCACAGTTTTTGACCAATTCTTCTGAAATTTTACCAGGATGTTCCCTATCATATGAAGTTGTGCACCTGCAATTTTGATCTTGATCCAGTCACTAGTTTCAGAGTTATGCCACTTTGAAGTTTTTAAGGGGGGGGGGGGGGGGTGGACAGAATCTTGTGTCCTCTTCTCCTCCCACAGTTTTTGACCAATTTTTCTGAAATTTTTTCAGGATGTTTCCTATCATATGAAGTTGTGCACCTGCAATTTTCATCTTGATCCAGTCATTAGTTTTAGAGTTATGCCACTTTGAAGTTTTTAATGAGGGGGGGGGGGGGGGGGTAGTAAAAATTTACAATTTCGTTTCCGTGTTCTAACTTGAGAACCGTTTGACCTAGGATCATGAAACTTTACACAGTTGTTGCCCATGACCATTCGAGGTGCCCTATTGTTTTGGGGTCACCAAGGTCAAAGGTCAAGGTCACAGTTGGACTTTGTATAAAATCCGTTTCCATGCTCTAAGTCAAGAACATTTTGACCGATAGCACTTTTTCAGTGACAAGGCCCTAGTGGGGGGTATTCGTCCGCTTTGCGACAGTTCTAGTTCGTATGGGCTCTAGAAAATGGTTTTGATGGCATTCTTTGTTAATGCTCGGCATCCATGCTAGTAATATTCTTTGGGGTATGACAAAACCTCCTAGGGTGGATGCCCAGTCTGAAACTTCGAATTAAGGTCACAGCAAGGTCAAAGGTCAAATTAATGGGTGCAATTTCATATTAAAATAGTCATTGTAATAATTTTAATTGGTATACATGCTGCATTATTAATTCTAATTGTGCTAATTTTGCTGCAAACTGCACCAGATACATAATTTTATCGAAAAGATGAGTTTTTGTGAATATTTTGACTATTATGGGATAGAAAAAATGTACTTTCCAAAGCTAAAAATGGTTTACCTCTTAATATTTCTGACGTTTTAAGTCTATTTTCAACGGTATTTGCCACGATGTCTCAGTCATAAGCATTTCTTAATTTGTGATTGTGTCCTCTATATTGTGTAAGGGTCTGTGTACACTTGTATTGTATATCCAAGAAAATATCCTAGTTCTACCGTGGCCTATCTTTATTTTACCACGGTTCTGAGTAATGCAGCGAAATCTACCACAGGGTCCATAGTCGGTGAGACAAAATTCCATTCAATTTTGAAGCTCGGTAAGTGTCCCAAATGCTATCTAGCGAGCCCAGTACTCATAACATGCTATGGTTATCCCACTTCATTTCGTCTGCTGTAAGCATAGGCTAAGGTAATGCACTTAAAATGGCAATATGTTCCTGTGCAGGAATGGCCGCAGAACTTGCATCGCTTCCATAACTTTTGTTATATCGTTGAAGTTTTGCCCTCATTAACCTATCTTTGTTAAAATAATTCAATGACAGTGGTGAGAACAGAACGGTGAATGCAATTTCGCTGTTATTTTTTTAGTCTTCCTATTGAAATGGTATCTCTGAAGTCTATTGGTACACAATTGCATTCTAGTGGTTGAAGCAGTGCTATCGTAGAGGCTGAGCTATAGGCGTATACGCCTAATAGCTCTTAAGTGGAACTGCAGAATTATATTTGTTTGTTTCTTATGTTTCCAGAACAGGACCAGTCCAGATATCAAGTTATCTGTACAATTACATTAACCCTTTTCCAAACGAGATCTGGTTTTGACGTCCCTATTAGAAAGAGCCTGGGAAAACATTGAGGCAAAAGAAGAAAATGCTGGCTATGATTATGATACACAAACACATTCCAGTATTCATAAAGATTCGTTTTGTCGGCTGCAGGAGCTTCCAAATGGGAGAAATCGTTAACCTAAGTGGGCGAGCAGCTGGAGGCTCGGTAAGGGTGTTGTGGTAGTACTGGTTTGAGAAACATCGGGAATCCATGGGTAGGTGCTCCAGCCGCCGCGATATGACCCTGGTAGTTGCAAATGGCGCAAAACCCCAATAAACTCAAACCCAAATTGGAGCCCCATGAGATTCTGTTGTTTGGGAAAGAATTAAAGGTACCTATAAATATGACGACAAAGCAATCAATGAAAAATGATGACATTTAGCCCTAGTGCCACAGGCGCTTCAAGATAAGACACCCGAAAGGTCGAATAATGTCATGGAATTAGTCATCCGTCCGTCTGTCTACTCCTCCATCTGTATGTTAGCAATTTCTTGGGTGCGCAACTCCTCTTACAGTTTCTATTGGGAGATAATCAAACTGGGATATCTGTTCATCTTAGAGGCATTTTATCTTTAGAACACTCAAAGTACTCAGCTATCTTTCAGGTCTTTCAATCTGAGCAAATCGACTTCCCTATGGAAATTTTAGATACCATGAACAAACATTTTGGGTTAAACAGCAACTCTTCAGCAATTTTGGAAAGGTGCACACTTGTCATGAATGATATGGGGAATCTTTTTAAGAAGAACATTCTGATTTGCTAACTCTTTACCTGAAGATAATAGTCACTACTTGGCTTCTTTTGAATAAGGTAAACCAGAATAAGCTCCTTGTGGTCAAAAGTATCATAGGGTTTTAAAATGAAATTGTCAGTCTTTCTCAAACTTGTGTATAGCTTGCAAATCATGAAGAAGCTACCTCATAGAATTCTCCTCATTATGAAAATCAATCTTTTCCATTTGTACTTGGTTGGAAATTAATATTTCACAGCAGTACTAAGTTCCAGCTTGCCTCAGTTCTAGGAACCAAAATTACAGCTGCAGATACAAAAACCAAAAGTCTATGCTATCATTGTTGATGGATCAGCTGTGATAAACACATAGCCGCTTCGTACCTCCAAAATGTTTTAGGAACATGCAGCCGAATGTGCTGTTCCTTCAGTTAAACCTTCATGGGCATTCACAGGCTAACTGATTTGGTCTATCGATGTACACAGATACACCAGTCTGAATTCTGAAAAATGTCAAAGCATGGTCAAGACATCAAATACAGAGTGTTTGACAAAAGCATTCCACCTTAAGTTTGGCATAATTATATTGTGTTGAGGCAATGACAACAAGGACTCAAGCCAGTCTTGGGGAATTGTACCTTGTAATTATGAACAAACATATGTTTGATTTTCAAAGTCAGGAGCACAGACGTCCTTATGATAATAACCAGTGTATTTCAAAGACTAAATGATATTGGTATTGAGAAGCTTTCGTTTAAGGTATAACCTTATGCTAAACGCCCCTACATATAATTGCACTGGTTTTTATACGCCGCCGGAGGCGGACGTATATTGGCGACATCTTCTCCGTCTGTCCATCCGTCCGTCCGTCCGTCCATCCGTCCGTCCATCCGTCCCGTCCATACGTCCGTCCACTTTTCTTGTCAACGCAACTCCTCCTAAGTTTCTGGCTGGATCTTCTTGAAACTTGGTCAATGTTATCACCTCAATTGGTAGATGTGCATGAAGGAAGGATTTTATGGTTCGTTGATTTTTGCCTGAGTAATGCCCCTTAAAAACTTAGTCCTCTGGGGCTTATTGAAATTGCAGCCTTGTCAACGCAACTCCTCCTAAGTTTCTAGCTGGATCTTAATGAAACTTGGTCAATGTTATTACCTTAATTGGTAGATGTGCATGAAGGAAGGATTTTATGGTTCATTGATTTTTGCTAGAGTTATGCCCCTTTAAAACTTAGTCTCTGGGGGCTTATTGAAATTGCAGCCTTGTCAATGCAACTCCTCCTAAGTTTATGGCTAGATCTTAATGACACTTGGTCAATGTTATCACCTCAATTGGTAGATGTGCATGAAGGAAGGATTTTATGGTTCATTGATTTTTGCCACAGTTATGCCCCCTTAAAAACTTAGTCTCTGGGGCTTATTGAAATTGCAGCCTTGTCAACGCAACTCCTCCTAAGTTTATGGCTGGATATTAATGACACTTGGTCAATGTTATCTCCTCAATTAGTAGATGTGCATGTAGGAAGGATTTTATGGTTCATTGATTTTTGCCAGAGTTATGCCCCCTTAAAACTTAGTCTCTGGGGCTGATTGAAATTGCAGCCTTGTCAACACAACTTCTAAGATTCTGACTGGATACTAATGAAACTTGGTGGATGTTATTACCTTAATTGGTAGATGTGCATGAAGTAAGGATTTAATGGTTCATTGATTTTTGCCTGAGTTATGCCCCCTTCAATCTTAGTCTCTGGGGCTTATTGATATTTCAGCCTCGTGAACGCAATTCCTTCCAGGTTTTTGACTGGATATTTATAAAAACCTTTTTGTGAACACAACTTTTTACAGGTTTTTGTGTGAATATTTATAAATCCTTGTCAAAGTCATTTTTTGTCTCAAGTTTTATAAGTGGCGGCGTATATTGTGACCATGGCACTCTTGTTTTAGGGAAGAAAGAGAGAGTCTTTCGTGCTTTCACTTACTGTGATGTTGTTTCAGCTTTACGGTTATAGGACAATGGGCCCAATTCTTTTCTTTTTATCATAAAAAACTATATGATACATAATGCCCCCAACTAGTGCAGCTTTGGAAAGGTCTACTTTGTACCACTGCGGTCAAATAACTATCCCCCAAAATGGAAGTACTAAACCTTCCTAAATAGGAATGGAAGCAACGAAGAATCACATAGCATCTTGTCTGGATTTGGATTAACTTGCGTCAATTGTTGTGGGTACAAGAAGTCATGCAAAGATTGATGCTATAGGCTTAGTCTACGCATCCCTGGATTGTGCAGATGCAAATCCTGACGCTTCAAGAAATCATAGTGGTGAGCTATGCACGCTACGATTAAAGGAGACCAATATCGGGTAATTTATGCATCAAGGCTTACGAGCATACGTCTTACATCACATTATTTCTGACCAAAATGAAAGGAAACATACATGTAGAACTTGGTACTAAGTATAACACTTCCTATTGAGAAATATTTCACCATAACCATGACTAGAAACTCAAAGGGTCTTAGTTTTAGAGATTGCGTTTTGAAGTAGAAAGTCTGCATGAATTTTAATACAATTGTCTTGACAGAAACAATGTGCCTCTAGGTTGAAAAATTCTCTTTTTTGCCAAAAATTATTGTTCACAATATAGAAAATAGTAATTGTATGCATAAAACATTTCAAAATTATGTTATCTTGTGTTTAAAAACATACATTTTGTTATAAAAAAGCGGCCAACCATATCATATTTTATAGTAAAAATGGTATTTTCCACCCGTCAATGGCTGCCATCTTGGAAAATGGCGGCCATCCTGTATTTTTTGTGCACGAAACAGGCTAAAATACTGTTTTCTCATGTTTGGAAACATTCATTTTGTTGTGAAAAGTAGAAACATCGGCCAATTATATCTTTCACACGGCAATGGCGGCCATCTTGAAAAATTGGCGGCCATGTAGACTTTTTAAGTGGCTAATGGGTTTTTATTAAACTGTATGGTCTCATAAATGTATGTGCCAAGTGTGATGCTTGCATCATAATGAGCATGATTTTTACACTTATCTGCTTAGCTATTTGCCAGTTTCGCACGTTTGAACGTAATTTACCAGTGACTTCATTCTGACCTCGAATTCGAAACAGACACTAAGCATGCATCCTAACTTTGTTTAAAGTAGTCTAGAATATTTCTAGCATTACTACCTTTAGTTACTAGAATGCCTTGGATTTTTTGTGTGTAATAAAAGAACTAAACCTTTTACTCAAGTTCAATCAAAATTTCGTTAAGTATCGTGCTTTATTTTGTTATTGGCCTGAGCGTTTTTAGCATAAATATGGTAAAACAGTATTTGAAAATGACAATATAGGCTCTGGGTGAGCCTCTGTCCATTCCTGATTCAATTTATTTGATTTCGTTTACATTGCTTTCATTTTGTGCGGACGCAAATAATTCTGCTTTATCTACAAGCCATTTTTCTTGATTTTTGCACTCATTGACCTTTGACCTCACTGTGACCTTAAATCGAAAAATCACGCTGGGCATCCACCCCTATCTTGTTTGTAATAGTCTAAGGAACAATTCTAGCATGGATGCCGAGCATTAACAAAGAATGCCATCAGGAATCATCGTAGGATTTATAGTCCGTACACTATATATGGAAAATATCTAATAGTAAAGTTAAAAAACACAATAACTTTGATTTAGAAAATAACCCTAGGATTGCATTGAAGAGTTTCAGCCCTAGTCACGCAGCGAGGCTGCACAGGCTGACCATTGTCGATACTCTCCACACTTTCGACATGGTCCTTTTTTACTAGATCTAGATAGTTCAGATTTACTCTAGCATCTTCAGTGGTGATCGTGCTGGCTCGAGTACAATCTTCCTCCAAAGCCGACATGTGGATTTCAGTATCCCCGAATTCAAACTTTACCATGACGTAACGTTTCCTCTCTGACGGCTTTTGTACGTCAATCGTCAGTTCCCCTAGATAACGCGACCCAGT